>JALIGW010000003.1:173275425-173592925 GCA_023053685.1 Diadophis punctatus similis
AGAATTCTCAGGCATAACAGCTACTTTCAAGAAATGGAATTGTTTGTAAAGCCACCTGCATTTGGGAGTTATAAAGATTAGCAGCAGTGTTCCTGCATTTATATTTTTAATTACTTGAACAGTTACGTTTTGCCACCCCACTCCACCCTCCCAAAAGGCAATCTTCAAACTAGCCTGAAATATGTAGATACAATATTTTATGGCATGGAATATTCCTAATGCCAAGCCCAGAGTTTCGGAATAAACAAGAAATCATTTAGTTTTATTCAAGCATCTAGCTTTCTTTGTATGAGGGTAGGCATCTATCAGCTGATTTGCTTGTATTTTTGTGATACTAACATAGTTTTCTCCTCTCTTCCTTCCTTCTTGATATTTGTATTGCATTTTTAAAAAATTAATAATTGCAGTGAATCTTTTTTCTCAATTTTCTACTGCAGCCTGGAAAACATCAGCTTTCTAAACTAAATACATTGATATTTTCATTAGGACTGCTCTCTAGTGCTGCATTTAATATAACCTCACCTCTAAACATATATAATATATTCATTTTTAGATGTTTCGTGAATACAATTGTTACAGCATAGAATGCTTTTAGAACTGTATTTTTATTGAAGAGGAAAGCCAGGTTTGATTGTTTCAAATACTCTAATTGTTGACTAAATACTTTAATTTATAGTCAGCTCATCAGATAATTACAATTGTTTTAAAATATGTAAGATATTTATAAAAAGTAGCCAATTCTTTGCTATGACAATACTGGTTTTATATGATTCCTATCCCTTTTTTTCTGAATTAACTGAAGCTTAGTTTACACATTATTCTGCCAGAATAAAATAGGATTATTAAAAGGGTAATATTTAATAAACTTTACCATATACAGTATAAAATGTGACCTTCTTAATTTTGGCTTTGATGCTTTTTCAACAAGGTGCCTCAGCATTTTCTTCCTTTTTAAAGATTTGTATTATTTGCACAACCTTTACTAATAGGCTTCACTTTTGAAAATGAACCATTCTTCATTGATACATGTTTATTCTGAATGTAATTCTGTACCTCATTAAACTTGAACTACATAACTCAATAAACATTTGTATAGCTGAGCTGTATTTTTTAAAAAGCTTTTTTGTAAAAACAACAGCATCAACACCAAACCAGTCCACTGTATATCTCTGCTAAGGGACAAATATTTAAATACACACCTATATATGTATATATTTCTTAGAATGTGGTCAACAAAAGAACAAAGGAAAAATGTCTTTGTCTTAAATTGCTTATTTTTTCTGAGGTAGCTTGAAACGCACCCCTTTGCTCTAATGAAAGAGTGCCATCTATTGGATGACCTTGGAATAGAATTTGTTTACAGTATGGGGTACTCTACATAATGGGGGGGAGGGAATAGTGACCCAGAAGTTTCCAGTTTCTGTCTTAATTATTTACAAGGCATAGAATGCAAACAGGAAAATGAAAAGGGAGAGACAGTTATTAATAGAAAGGTATTTTTGAAATAAAACAAATGTCTGCTATAAAGAAATATGAATCCACAAATTGTATGTTTGCATGGATAACGAATCTGGAAGCACTCAGCCACTTTTAAACCATTAACGCTAAAATCCTACAAATACTTACCTGATAATTAATCTCCCTGAATGTAATTTAATTTTCTTGATTCAAACAAACATATGACTGATGTATCAATAATTTTAAAATAAAAATTTGGGCCTCTAAAAATCATTTTAAAATATTTTATCTCTGTTAATAACTGGGAAACATAATGGGTTTACTTAAACCTATAAAATACAAATTTAGATCCACTTTCATTGAATTGACTGTGCGATTAAACAAAGAAATAAACAAAAACAAAAAAACGCCTATCATTGGCTTCTTTGGAAACTGCCTTGCTTTTTATTATCTTCCAGCCCAAGAATTTGCCAGCCTGGATGAAAAACTTCTAATGGAATCCAGCTTGAAATCAAGTCAAGGGCAGCTAAGCAAGCAGAGACCAGAGACAGTTTTTTCCCAGAGCAGAGAGGAAATGGCAGAGAGAGAATGCTGAAGCCTCTGAGAAAATGCATTATAGATTCTCACGAAGAATTAGTGGTTACAAGTGAGTTGCTGTTTGTTTTGATGTTTCAGAAAGACTTGAAGACTAGCCAGAAGTCAGCTTTTAGTTCTGTGTTTAGGGTTTGTTTTGATCAGGTGATGTGTTTTGTTAATGCAATTGACTAATAGATTGATAAAATGTAAGTAACTGATACTCTATTGGAAAATAGCTTTCCATTTTTTCCCCATCCAATTGATATTAACTAAGCAGCCGTTTGATATTTCTCCCCACCTCTAGAAAATGTGAAAATCTGGTGTGGAGGGGAAATGGTGTTTTTTATTGTCTATGTGCCAATGGCATTCTCATCATCTTCTTTCTTTTGGGGGTCTGAAGGTTACATATGGCTCCTATTCTCTGTCTTTTTTCGTTCAAGAAGCTGCCTCAAAGCAAGACGCTCCCAAATTAAAGCAAACTTAAGAGTTCGAGCTTCTAGTCAGAGTAACGAGTAACATATGATAACGATTTCTACGTTTTATTTTTTTTTCTTTAAGAAAACTTTAAACTTTTAGACTTTTAAACATTTGTTAATGTTTATGAAAAAAAAGCTATGTTTATGATTCAGGATGCAGTTTTTATGTGACTTATGAAAGGTATGCATTTCAGCAGAATGTGTTTCTCTCTTCTACATTCTAACATTAAATACTCTGAATAATGCATTCTTTTGGTCAAGCTTGTTATATTGTGCCTCCAGTTTAAGCAGCTCAAGGATTGTTTGCATTCTTATAAAGTAAATGTGATCTGCAAAAGTTCTAAGATATCACCAATATTTTGATGACAACAAAGTTTACTAATCTAAAACTTGTGGTAAGAAGTGAAATATTTCCCTAAGATAAACACCTCTGATTACACTGTATTAAATCACAATAGTATTAAAGTTATTGCGCAGAACCTGTCAGGTAAAGCCATCAAATATCCTTAGGATCCCAGTTATAAATAATAATAATAATAATAATAATAATAATAATAATAATAATAATAATAATAATAATAATAATAATAATAATAATAATAATAATAATAATAATAATAATAATAATAATAATAATAATAACAACAACAACAACAACAACAACAACAGAGTTGGAAGGGACCTTGGAGGTCTTCTAGTCTAACCCCCTGCTTAGGCAGGAAACCCTACACCACTTCAGACAAATGGTTATCCAACATCTTCTTAAAAACTTCCGGTGTTGGAGCATTCACAACTTCTGGAGGCAAGCCATTCCACTGATTAATTGTTCTAGCTGTCAGGAAATTTCTCCTTAGTTCTAAGTTACTTCTCTCCTTGTTTAGTTTCCACCCATTGCTTCTTGTCCTACCCTCAGGTGCTTTGGAGAATAGTTTGACTCCCTCTTCTTTGTGGCAATCCCTGAGATATTGGAACACTGCTATCATGAGCCAAGGTGGCGCAGCAGTTAGAGTGCAGTACTGCAGGCCACTTTAGCTGAATGTGATCAGCAGTTCAGCTGTTCAAATTTCATCAGCTCAAGGTTGACTCAGCCTTCCATCCTTCCGAGGTTGGTAAAATGAGGACCCAGATAGTTGGGGGCAATATAAATATACATTGCTTAATGGTGTAAACCGTTTAGAGCGTGCTTGCACTATGAGGCAGTATATAAGTCTCACTAATAGAATAAATAAATAAATAAATAAATAAATAAATAAATAAATAAATAAATAAATAAATAAATAAATAAATAAATAAATAAATAAATAAATAAATAAATAAATAAATAAATAAATAATGTCTCCCCTAGTCCTTCTTTTCATCAAACTAGACATACCCAGTTCCTGCAACCGTTCTTCATATGTTTTAGCCTCCAGTCCCCTAATCCAGTCCCCTAATATTTGATTGAAACAGTTTCATTCATTGAAATTATGATATAAAATGCCAAGCAAACTGATTCATCCTTTACCTGGAACCTCAAGGAACAAGCTAATCATAGCAAAATAGGTTCCCAAGCAGGAAATTTTGATAGTAATATAAATAGTACTGACATATAAGCAAGAATCTATCATCAGGCAAAAAAAGCATAAAATAAAACATAAACAAGTTTTTAAAAAGGAAAATAAATTATTTAACTATGCTTCCATCACTTAAAATTGTAAATATAATGGTAAGTTTGCAATTATATAAACTAGAACCTATGAGATACATGGATGCGGACAGGCTGTGCCTAGGATTCTCCCAAGAAAACTGTGAGAAAGGACTAAGAAATTTATTTATTTATTTATTTATTGAATTTATCTTGCCGCCTATTCGCCCATGGCGACTCAAGGCGGTTTACAGAATATAAAACCACATTTAAAACAATAAAAACTAACAAAAAGAATCAAATAAATTAATATAGTACAATATAACAAAATCACCTCCCTCCCACCCCGCCCCATTTGTAATGCAATATATAAATTGTAGAAAATAGACAAAAACTGTTAAATTCTCTCTCATAGACACAAATACTCAAAAATATAATCATTTTGTGTCCTTTCACCCCCATATCATGTGCTAACAATAATTTCAGGGAATAGCAAAGAAGTCGGGACAGCATTCACATGAACAGCACCTGTTGTTACGAGCTTTCTGAAAAAAATCATTTGGCAGTATATTTCAGAGGGTGCGAGTCACTATATAAAAAGCTCTATTTAGTTAACTTCACAAGGCTGATAAATACAGATTATGCATGATCAATCTTTCAGTGACTGGGAGCTGTTTGTAATGCTGTGAGGGAAACAGTTTGTAATACTGTGAAGGAAAGAAAAAAAGTTTAGGATTCTATTCTATAAAATTACTGGAGCAAGAACTTTCTGGGTTTTTTCTCCTATACTTTTTTCCAGGAATCAGTGTCTTTTTTATTTTCTTGTGTTAAACTACTAAACTACTAATAACTACTTATTAGCTTATTATTTTTATTTTCTTCATCAAACAGTTGAAAACAGCATTGCTGACTTGGGATAACTGTGCTGCCAAAATTTGGTAGTGTGGTCTAATGGATGCATGGAAAACACTAAAATATGTGAAGTGTTATGCGAAGTCTTAGGGCTGCAGTTTGTGCAGCCAGTAGGTAAAGGAATTGCTGAAAGGATAGATGGAGACATAAGGAGGACCAAATAAGAATGAATTCCGAAGCACATGAAGGTGGTCGAGTTATTTTGTGTCCTAAAAGTATCCCTGACAAAAGTCTTTGTCGCAATAGATCTTGAATGAGAGGAGATAATATAAAGTGAAATTAAGGCATCATATCTTCATAATGCCATAATTTGGGAAATAGTGGTGTTTTTGACAGTAGTGAAACAGTTCTGTTACCTTCATTATAGAGAATAAAATTTAAGGATAGTTGCATATTACTGGAGGAGAGTGATGGGATTCAGTTTTTTTTACTATCGGTTCTGTGGGCGTGGCTTGGTGGGTATGGCTTGGTGGGCATAGCAGGGGAAGGATACTGTAAAATCTCCATTCCCAACCCACTCCAGGGGAAGGTTGCTGCAAAATCCCCATTTCCTCCCGATCAGCTGGGACTCGGGTGGCAGAGAATAGATGGGGGCGGGGCCAGTCAGAGGTGGTATTTACCGGTTCTCCGAACTATTCAAAATTTCCGCTACCGGTTCTCCAGAACTGGTCAGAACCTGCTGAATACCACCTCTGCTGGAGAAGTATCCAACAGTATTTCACATCGTTTTGCGTAAACATTTCAATTTGGTTCTGCTATACAAGTTGTGTTATAGTTCCTTTATGCGACATTTTCAGTCCATTTATGAGGATTGTGCTTTATTTGTGGAACAGAAGTTAAGAGGAGAGCAAGACTTCTTAAACATGACAACTAATGCTGCATAATCCAGGTTAGTATAATGAGCAAACAATAAAAATGATTTTTAGATTCTTAAGAACTATGGATAATTGTGTTATGTAAGGTAGAAATATAGTCAAAACCATCTGTAGTTAAGAAGGTGCTTTTAATATTGAACCATGATAGTCAAAACTATTTTGAAATAAAATATATAAAAGATTCTTATTAAACATTTGCTAGCATGTTATATGTTTATTTTATAAATTTGCAAGCATTCTCTTCAGATATAATTGCAGTGGTACCTCAATACTTATCGTTAATTGGTTCCGGGAGATGCAATGAGCACCAAAAATGATGAGTACCAAACAGCTTTTTCCCATAAGGAATAATGTAGTGAGTCATAAGGAAGTACCAAACAAATGATGAGTACCGGGACAAAATTTTCATGTCAAAATATGTTGAGTACCAAATTCAATGAGTTTGAAAGCAGTTGAGTACCAAGGTACCACTGTATTAATGTAACATTTAAACTCTTCAAAGACTTGATAAGTGGCTGCCTTTTATTAGCAATATTAATGTGGCAGATTACCAAGGACTCCACTTGTTAGAGTTGGTAAAAATAGAAAATACAGAAAGTTTCCAAGGTGCCCGATAAATTAGCTGATAAGCTGGCCACTAAAACTATTTTCCTAAAAGCTGAAAAGAATTTTAAACTTTCCACACATTTTGGTTAGATGCTGATCCATGTTAAATTTCATTTGAATTGACAGGGTACTATACTTCTACCCGGATGGAAAATCTTTTCTCTATTTCACCTGGCCACAAAGCAAAAATGCATACTATCGTATCTCCTACCCCATGTTTATGTGCAATTGCAATGGCTGTGATAACATTGGCTTCACTACTTGATTGATTGCTACCAAATAGAACTGCACAAGGATTTTGTTTGATCTGAACTTCGAAGCAAGCCAACCCGGTTTACACTTCTGAGACTAATACAAAGATTAGGATGTTGTTCTCCTTGGATTTTTACACTTTTTCAAATATTCTGATATGCTACTGAGGTAAAACAAACAGCAAAATGTGCATAAACAGACATATTTAGAATAAAACATTTGCCTGCATTTCAAGATAAAATTGCATATCAAGTTTAAATGCAAATATTGTGAAAGTATATTTTTAAAAAACCAACAACAGCACAGCTGAGTGTTGAAACAGGATGGAGCAGGTTTATGAATAAACAGAGGGGGAAGTGACAGAGATTGCAAATAGGCTGGTCCCTCCATCTCTTAAAGAGGAGCAGCTGACCACATTAACACAGTGAGATTATAAACAGATGCAGCTACCAAATGGACAGTGATAATATTTCTAGAAAGATTGGAACCCTTAAATGGGAAACAATTCCATAATAAAGGATTGAGATTGGAGACAGCTTCTCACTCTTGAGGAACAAAATTCAAAGATAGGCTATCATCATAGAGAAGCTAGGAGGTAAGGGAGAAAATAGAGATGTTCCTTGTGTGTGTCTGTATAACACCCCAGAAAGACCTAATACAGTAGGTTTGGGACTGTAGTAGGAATATTGAAGCAATCATTCTCCTAAGGCAGGAGAAGACAAAGAGCAGTCTGTCAGCATGGTAAACATTGCTAAAACGTTGAAAAAATGTGCAGATGTGGGGAAGTTAAAATTTCAGGAAATAAGGGAATGAAAAATGTAGGTTGATAATCAGATAGCGCTATGGCCTTTTTTCAGTTGTCCAGGATTTCAAAACTGGGACATGTTTGCACATGTACAAAATAAAATGTGAAGTTATCTCCTCCATGATTACCTCATTATGACTGTCTAATATGAGTACAAATAGTATTGGAAGAAAAAGTCAAGGAAACACAAAAGAAAGCAAGAATAATCCAGAATTTAGCAGCTGCACAAAGTTCAGAGGCTTTAAGATATATTTAATTTGCTACTTTTTCTGATGAACTACACTGAAAATTTGAAGTGCGGGGAGTGCAGAGGAAGGAAGCTAGGCTACAACAACCCCACAATGTAAGCCTGTTACACTTGAAAGATTTGTTCAGAATGTCCAGTGGGAACCTGGAAACCGTAATAATTTGTAGTATCGATTGTGTGAAGCTATGCAGCTGGGGCCTCTAGTGAATAGACAGGAATAGACATTTTATTGATTAACTTTTACAGTCATATTTTCAAGACTCTACTGCAACATAATTTTCACTACCCAGCTTTGTCCTGCTGCATCATGAAACTTGGATTATTCTCTCTTAACATTTACCCACTTGAGGAAAACTGTATGGACTTGTCTGTTTCAGGACTGGTCAGAGAGTGATGCATTCATTTGGTGCTGAATGCCTCATGCTTGGCTGTGCTATTCACCGCATTTTACAGGGACAGTCAGAAAAAGAAAATACCATTCTGAAATACCAGGTTTACGGAATTTAATTACATCTTCTAACTTTTGTCTTAATTTGCTGCTTTCCCCAGAAAACAGATATTTTTGAAGACAAGAAATGCAAATAATCAAGTATTCCTTTGGAATATGTAACAACAGATATGGTTGGTTTAAGAGTTGTTTTATATGCCACATTCTGCCTGTTTAATTTCCAGTGAATTCACTGAGGCATTTTTGTGTTACATTTACAGTTCTTTGGTTTGTTTAAATATCTGAGCCTACCTTCACTCCCCACCCTGTTTAAGAAAGGAATAGTTTGTGCATTATTTCCTGTACCACAATTAAGAACTTACAGCAGTTATATGCTATAGCTATGGCAGAGTAACCAAAGTTTAGTTTAACTAAAACTAAAAGCTAAACCAGGTTTAACATTGGAACTATTACGGCAAGGAAGAATTTTGCTCTGATGGCTATATTGAAATCCCTCATCTTTTATTGAATCAGCAAGTAGCAGGGTTTTTTTTTTTTTTTTGTTTTCTAGTTACACTGAGCATCATCTCTTCTCACAGTGTCTTAAATCTTTACATTAGTAAACATTATAATAAACTTACAGAATCTGACTCTTCTATGTGAACATTTTTATTTTGGTTTGTTTATTGATGGCATTTAGCCCATCCCTAGCTTAAAAAAAACAAGCGTATGAACTGTGACAAATGTAAATCTGACAACTCCCATTCACAGGCTTGCATATCATAGAAAGGAAAAGGATATTGACAGAAGAGAAAAAAAGCAAATGCAGACATCAATTTTAGCAGTTCTTATCATGTCCAGATGGAATGAAAAGAACGGCTTTCTGCCAAACCCTGTCTTGTAATATCCCAAATTCTAACATTGTTAAGAATGTGAATATCTGCTAAAATTATGTACAGCAAATAATAATATTTATTTTAAAACAATCTCATGATGCAAATGGACATTATCTCTAATAAATGTACACCGAGGGCAATTAATAATCTGCGAATTAAAACATATCCATAAAGAACTGAATCTCTGGCTTAGCTGAACTAGAGTGAATTCCTGCAGGGGTATCTGAAGCAGTCCCAAAGTGCAAGTTAAATTAATTTCAGGCAGCTTTTGTCATCAGTTAGGTTACAAAATGTTGATATGGAGGCACTTGTCAACAACATAAGTCTTTGAAATGGAACTGTCTTAATTGCAATGATGACAGAACAATGTTTTCTAAAATCATATACATACATAAACGTTTGCATTTCTACATTTCCATCACCAAAATTTCACATTAGCATCTGCTCCCATTATATTTCACTTACTATGAGAATTACATCATGTGGTTACATCAATTAGATTACATCATGCATAATATACTTGGCTAAATATGCCTTTGAATTAACTTAATATGGAAAAATGCTTTTATTTTAAATTTGGATAAAGCTTGAAGATTAAATATTAGTACTATAATATAAGAATAAAAGAAATGCCTGGATGAGACCATAATAAATTTATTGCTATGGCTGACCAGATGAACCATGCTGATCCCTGCATCTGGCTTTCTCGAGGATATTGAGTCTGAACATGAAGGTTTAATTTAGCTACCATGCTAATAGCCATTAAAAGGCTTATCTGCATTATTTGTCTAATCCATTAAAAGTTTGAACCTACATAAGAGCTAAGTAAAAAAATTATTCGAAGTACTCAAAACCTAAAAGAATTAAATCAGTGTAGATATAACTTCTAGTATAAATAAACAAATATAAATTAGAAAGTAGAGGATGGAATCTACCCCAATGTACCTATACAATAGCAATAGCAATAGCACTTATATACCGCTTCATAGTGCTTTACAGCCCTCTCTAAGCGGTTTACAGAGTTCAGCATATTGCCCCCAACAATCTGGGTCCTCATTTTACCCACCTCGGAAGGATGGAAGGCTGAGCCAACCTTGAGCCTGGTGAGATTTGAACAGCTGAACTGCTGAACTAGCAATCAGCTGAAGGTTGCAGTGCTGCTTTTAACCACTGCGCCACCTTGGCTCAGCTCCTCCTAAAATTGTTGAACAAAATAAAGCAACCAATCCCACCAACCAGAATAAATGAGGGGAAAAATCTAATCTAACCTACCTATCCTCCATAATATCATAAAACCTATAGTGACATGGATAACCAAGAAAACCAACTAATGGATCAGCCACAAAATGGACTCAATTATAGTGATAATGGATGTGCTATTGGAAGACTTGAAGCAGCAGGTTGGGTAAAATCTACTTACCTTGTCAATAATGATAAGCACTGACTTGATCCATCATCATCATCATCATCATCATCATCATCATCATCATCATCATCATCATCATCATCATCATCATCATCATCATCTATTCTCAGGAGTTCTCTTCAACATCAAATTCGAAAAGTAGCCATACTCTTCCTATCCTGTTTCTGTAAAGTCCAACTTTAGCTTCTATTACAGAAAAACTAATGCCTGAACACTTTAGATCTCTGTAGTATTTATCACAACATATGCATATATTTTCCAAAGCCTTCCTTGCTTCTCTGCCAAGTGCTATTGTGGGATGTAGTTCCTGATTACTGATTCCTCTATTGTTGATGGTTGATCATAAAAAGCAGAAATTTCCATCACCTCATTAACTTTATTGTCAATTGTGGACCTGTGCCAAACTACTGGTTCAGGAGTTTGGTCTTCCCTATACCATTTTTCCACTGTGATCCTTGATTTTCATTACAAGAATTTGCAATTCATTTGTATCAGTACTGGGTTTCATTTACCTTCGCTACCGGTTCGCATGCACAGATCGTCCGTGATGGCGGGTGGGCGGAGCCTCCCGCCACCGCCGCTACTGGTTCGCCCGAACTGGGGCAAACCGGTAGCAACCCACCACTGATTTGTATGGGATTCCCATGGTTGGCACAATTGAAAGCCCTTCTATAATCAATTAAAATATATGTTGATTTATTTTTTGGCATTCTTTGGCTTTTGCAGTTAATAATCAACAACAATGTCGCTTGTATCTTGGCCTTTTTTAAACCCAGTTTGAACATTTGGCATCTTCTTTTCCACGTAGGGCTCTAATCCAGGGGTGAAATGCTCCCAGTTCGGGTGGGCCAGTCGGTCGTCGTAGAGCTGATAGAGATCGCAGTGCGAGGCTTCCCCCACCCGCTTCCCCCACCCAACTGGATGCCACCATTTGGGTTCTTTTACCTTCTGTGCATGCACAGAACACTTTGTGCATGGGCAGAGAGTAAAAGAACCCAAATGACGGTGTCCAGGCGGGTGGGGAAAGCGGGTGGGGGAAGCCTCGCACTGCGATCTCTATCAGCTCTACGACGACCGACTGGCCCACCCGAACTGGGAGCATTTCACCCCACTCTAATCTATGGATAATCCTAATCATTATTTTGACAGGATGTGAAATTAAGGTACAGTAGTTAGAATACCGTTAAGTCCTTTTTTGGTACTGACATGTCAATTGCTCGGTGTGTCATTCTCCAAATTTGCTAGTATAGTATGATTAGCCCTTTTAGGGATTCTACCTTTCCCATCTATCTTATTTCTATTGATATTCCATCAATTCCTGAAGCCTCCCAGTTTGTAATGATCTCAATTTTTATTTTTGGTAGACTGTATTAACAATGAAAAGATATTTGGAGTGGCAGAAATTGATAAGGCATTTTTCTGCTTCATTTTGATTTACTAAACTATACAGGTAGTCCTCAACTTACAACCATTAGCTTAGTGACTGTTTGAAGTTACAATGGCATAGAAAAAAGTGAGTTATATCCAGTCCTTACATTTACAACTGTTACAGCATCCCCACAATCGCATGACCAAATTTCGGATACTTGGTAACCAGCTTGTATCTAAAACAGTTACCTCTTCCCGGGGTCACGTAGTTGCCATTTGTGATCGTCCCAGTTGCTCTCGACAAGCAAAGTCAATGTGGGAGGCTGGATTTGCTTAATGATTGCATTATCTACTTACCTGCAGTGATTTGCTTAATGACCTTGGCAAGAAGGTCATAAAATTGGGTGCAACTCATTTAACAACCTCCTTGTTTAGCAACAGGAATTCTGATCCCAATTGTGGTCATAAATTGAGGATTACCTATATGTACAAATATGTTTTCTTCAATGTTTCCAATTTTTGAATTTCAGTGTCCAGCTACCTTCTGTTGATGTCTTCTTCGGTATTGGTTGGTTAGAGCATAAACATGGATAGTCATAATGATAAAGGGTTGTAAAGTCTATCTGATATTATTTAATCACTGATTCCATTGTATTCAACTACTATTCTTGCTACATACTTCTTGACTACCAAAGCAAGGCATTCTTCCTTTGTTTTTTGTGTCCTGAATAGAAAATAGTATGATCTTTTGATCAATTCCAGTCCATTTTAATAAGCTGATGCCAATGATGTCAATGTGTAGTCAATTATTTCATTCTTCGTTGCCCAGAGTGTTCCCTTGTTCATGTTTCTTATATTTCATGTTTCTATTTTATTTATTTATTTATTTATTTATTTATTTATTTTATTTATTTTTGTTAAGTACGTGTTGGTAATATACATAGATATAACATTGTTTATATACATAAGATGGGTACTGATAAGAGGGAACATTAGGACAGGGGTGGTAGGCACGCTGGTGCACTTATGCACGCCCCTTACTGACCTCTTAGGAATCAGGTGAGGTCAACAGTGGACAGTCTAAGGGTAAATTTTTTGGGGTTTGGTGACGAAACCACAATGTCAGGTAGTGAGTAGTCAGGCATTTACCACTCTGTTGCTAAAGTCGTATTTTCTACAGTCAAGTTTGGAGCGGTTCACTTTCAGTTTGTATCTGTTGTGTGCTCGTGTATTGTTGTGGTTGAAGCTGAAGTAGTCGTTGACAGGAAGGATGTTGTAGCAGATAATTTTATGAGCTATGCTTAGGTCGTGCCGAAGGCAATGTAGTTCTAAGCTTTCTAAGCCCAGGATTTCAAGTCTGTTGCGTAAGGTATTCTGTTGCGAGTAGAGGAGTGGAGGATTCTTCTTGTAAAGTATCTCTGGACACTTTCTAATGTATTTATGTCCAATATGCTGTGTGGGTTCTCTCTTTGCAGCTTTCATTTTTTTGTGTGCATGGCAATATTAGCAACTAGCAGTCCAAAAACTGCAACATGGCCATGTTATGCCAAAAGATTCTCAGCTCTTCTTCACTAGTATCATTCAACATCATCTGGCACTATATTGCCAACCACTTATCTTGTTTCGACGTGTGGTTTTTCTGCTAAATGCAGGAGTGGCTTACCATTTCCGTCATTGACACAGTATGACATGCACCTTTGTCACTTAAGTGTTCATCCATATCTCACATTTGTTTATAGCACCATGCCCAATATAGACCCCTGTTCTCTTTAACTGAACAGATGGGTGACCATCATGTCTTGGTTGACCCTGATGAGATTAAAACACTCCCGGTGTTCTTTTCCCACCTGTACGTGGAGCATCTTCTTCCACAGTGAGGTACAGTAGCATAGCAGGAACTTGAGAGTGATGTCACTACAGATATTCTTCAACTTATGAACATTCATTCAGTGACTGTTCAGTTATATTGTGTTGAAAAAACGAATTGATATCCCATCCTGCCTTGCAGGACGGCAAGTATAATCTAGATCAGTGGTTCCCAAAGTGGGTGGTACCGCCCCCTGGGGGGCGGTGGGATGACTTAGGGGGGCGCTAAGAGGCAAGGGTGGTGGCAGGGGGGCGCTAAGAGGGGCCAGGGGGGCGGCATACCGGTAGTGACAGCTGACTGGCCACACCCCGAAACCAGTCCTGTCTCCACGCCCCTGCCGCCCATGTACACCCAATTGCCCGCTTGCTGCTTTTCCCACCATGCGGCGCTTCCGACCCACCCACCCCACCGCCGGCCTATATAAGTTGTTCCCCTTTGCCACATGAGCACAAAGAAAGGGAGGGAAGGGAAGGGAAGGGAAGAAAGAAAGAAAGAAAAAGAAAGAAAGGAAGGAAGGAAGGAAGGAAGGAAGGAAGGAAGAAGGAAGGAAAGAAAAAGAAAGAAAGAAAGAAAGAAAGAAAGAAGAAGAAAGAAAGGACTTATGACCACAATTGAGCCCAAAATTTTGGTTGCTAAGCAAGAGCGTTGTTAAGTGAGTTTCACCACATTTTACAAGTTGGCCATGCCCACCCGGTCACCTGACCACCAAGCCACGCCCACCTGAAGGGGTGGGGGGCAGTGAGGATGAGTTTGTAGCACCAAGGGGGCGGTGGACTGAAAAAGTTTGGGAACCAGTGATCTAGATCCACACAGCTCTGGAGCTGCTTGGCAAACCCTGACAAGCCTCAGCCATCCCAGCCTGCCCCAGCAAGCATTCATTCACCTGGCTTCTCTCCCCAGCCTTACATGGGTTTCCCAGCCAATCCACCAGGTGTGAACAAGCATTTGTTCATTGTTGTGCTGTTTTCGGAATGCCTTTGCAAAGACTGCATGAATTTCTGAAAGCTGCACTGTCTTCATAAAGCTGCACTGTCTTTGGAACAAGGCATTCTGAAGACGGTGCAACTTTCTTGACAGAAATGTCTTCAGAAAGAAGTGGGGGGGGGGAGTAGAAAGGAAACGTTCATTGGAGAAGCTGGTTCCAAAAAGGAGACAGCAAAAGATGAAAGTTTGGTGTGGGGAACAGAGAGAGAGTGCAGCTGGATGAATAAATGCTTGCTGGCACTTGCTGGGGTGGGCTTGGGGGACATGAATCTTCCTGAGGCCAGAATGGGACAACTTACTACAGCCAACTCACTGCAGCCAACTCTCCATGGACAACTCACCATGGATAACTCACCCTGGGACAACTTACCACAGGATAATAATAATAATAATTTTAAAAATATTTTAATTTTTGTCATTCATATTTCATTTTGTCCCTACTTTGGCATCCTTTCTTTAATTATTATATTGCACAATTCCTTTGATATTAGTGTAACTCTTCTCACGAGGTAAGTTGTCACGAGGCGAGTTGTCCATGGAGAGTTTTTCCACAGTGAGTTGTCTACACCAGTGATGGCTAACCTTTTTCTCATTGCGTGCCGAAAGTGCGTGCGCGTGTGATAGTGCACATGCGTGTGTGCCGGCACTCATAATGCAATGTGTGTGTGACACCCACCCCTTCTGCCCCGCCCTGCCCCCCATGCATGCATGTGCGACCCCCCCTGTGCCCCCACCACCCCATGCATGTATGTGCGACCCCCCCATGCTCCCCCACCCCATTTTGGGCCTAGCAGGCATCCCTGCAGCCTCCTGGGACCAAAAATGGGCTGCAGGGGGTGCCACAGCCCCCCCATGCTCCCCCCGCACATGCGTGCATGATCCCCATGCATACGTGTGCATCTCCCACATGCACCCCACCCTCCACACATGCGCTGCAGATACCCAAAAATCGGCTGGCCAGTGGGAGGCGCACGTGCATGCGCGGTGAAGCTGAGCTGGGCGCAGAGAGGGTTCTGCATGCCACCTGTGGCATGCGTGCCATAGGTTCGCCATCACGGTCCTAGACCCTCCTGAGGAATGGCAAGCAGCCCCAGAGCCATGTGGTTCTGGGGCTGCTTGCTGCCCTGAAAAGCAGGGCATAAGGTGACCAAAAAGGTATAAATGAGGGGAGATAGATGATTTTTTGGGGGGGAGACAGAAAGTGTGCCTTATCTTACCTAGAGGTTTGGGACTGGGAGGGACCAAGCCTGAAATGGCTTGGATTGGTGTGGTACTTGCTTAATGACTTCCAATTCTTGATTCTCCACTACAGTGGGGAGTGCAGAGATTGCCATCATAAATTACTGTGGTCATGTCATATACTGCTTTATGACTGTATCAACTTACAACTTCCCATCCTGCCTTGCAGAGTGGCAAGTATGATCTAGATCCACACAGCTCTGGAGCTGGTTGCCAAATCCTGATGAGCCTCAGCCACCCAGCTAATGCCACATTTTAAAAATATATGGCTCCCTGAACAGTAGATTTGCAGCTAATTCTAGTTTTTATGTTTGGCTTTTTCATTACTTTCTTTATTTCCAGAATTAGATTTTTTTTTTTGCTTTCAGTTAGATTAATACAAATTAGATTAGTACTGATTTCACTTAGGCAAAACCTGGCTCAAAAAACAGTAACTGTAAGAAGGACCTTGGAGTCCTAGTGGACGATCGTTTAAACATGAGTCAGCAGTGTGCAGCGGCAACCAAAAAAAGGTAATACAATCCTTGGTTGTATAAACAGAGGCATAGAATCAAAATTACACAAAGTATTAGTACCACTTTATAAAGCCTTAGTAAGACCACACCTGGAATACTTCATCTGGTTTTGGTCACCATATTGCAAAAAAGATGTTGAGACTTTGGAAAAAGTGCAAAGAAGAGCAACTAAGATGATTAAAGGTCTGGAGACTAAAACATATGAAGAACAGTTGCAGGATTTGGGTTTGGCTAGTCTAGAGAAAAGAAGGACTAGGGAGGACATGATAGCAGTATTCCAGTATTTGAGAGGCTGCCACAAAGAGTAGAGGGTCAGTTTATTTTCCAAAGCACCAGAGAGCAGGACAAGAAACAATGGGTGGAAACTAATCAAGGAGAGAAGAACTCTGGAATTAAGGAAAAACTTCCTCACTGGAGGTTTTTAAGAAGAGACTGGACAATCACTGAAATGGTATAGGCAGAGGTGGGTTCCTTCCAGTTCGGACCGGTTCACTCGAACCGGTAACAACCCGCTGGTGATGTCACAATGACATCACAGAACCGGTTCAGTCGGTGCCGGTCTGTGGATGCCGCCATCTTTTATTATTTTTATTTTTTTATTATTTATTTTTGAGAATTTTTTCCTGGGGTTTTTTCTTCTTCTGAGCATGTGCAGAAGCTGAGTTTCTGGCACTGCACATGCATCGTCATCTTGTTTTTGGCTTCTTTTTTGGAGGGATTTTTAAAAAACATTTCGGCACTGCGCATGTGTACGCGCGCAAAGTGCATGCATGCCCACGAGGCACAGCCACGAGGCGCAGCCACGCAATGCGGCCATGAGGTGTGGCCACGTGGCACGGGAGGAAGCAAACTGGCAGCGAGGTAAGTTAAAACCCACCCCTGGGTATAGGCTCTCCTGCTTGAGCAGAGGGCTGGATTAGAAGACCTCTAAGGTCCCTTCCAGCTCTATTCTGATTGAAACATGGCTCACCATGTTCCTTTCTTCTCTCTTCCACTTTAAACTGTGGCAGAATTTATCACCATTGTTACACAGATGGACTTAAGAGTGTATATGGATTTTATAATTGGTAAGATTCATGAACACCTTTCATTTTAAAGCATGTGTCAGATTTCTGCTCATCAATTCATTTAAGATGATGACTTAAAAGATAAAAAGAAACTGAACAGTAATAAAACATGCAAATAAAGCAAAATAGAAACAACTTTAAAACCAATCGTTTTCCTCCCATCTGTTAGTAGATAAGAAATAGTCAATATAATTTGAATACTTCCTAATGTAGCGAAGTCTAATATAGTGTGATAGAATTATACAAATATTGTTACACCAAAATATGTTAATGACCTTAGTTGTGTCATTTCGGATTACAATTTCTCTTGGAAATTAATCTAAATCCCATCTAAGGGAAAGGTGAAATTGATTATTTGGGGATGATTGAAAGCAATCTGGTAACATCTCTGACCCATACAACGTATGTCCATCACAAACTCTGTATAAGCTAGATGGGTTTTCATGTCTTCTAAATAGTGTTTAAGCACAATACATGGTTTGGGCTATAGTCACTTAGTATGCTCAATGTATAAATCCTGACCAACTATATGGGGAACAGAGACTCATCCAATGGCTTTATTGCATGCACCTGAGCCTTCCCAATCACAAGTATTAAGTCCTCCCATTGCAGACTGATGGAAAAAATGTAATCATAAAAACCCCTACTTCTTTGATTTTCATTTAAGGATGTTTCTAATCTTGGAGTTTCTTGAACTGGGTTGGAATCTCTCTTTTTTTTTTGCAGCATAGTACCTTCTAAATTATCCCCTCTTTGTTAAATGCATGGCAAAGAGTGAATGTGCCATTTAGGGCACATTCTATATTCTTAAAACCATTCACCCACTGAGTACTAGTCTGCCTAAAGGATTTTATTTATTTTTTTGCCTGGCTGCCATACCAAAGACATAGTCTTTACAATAGCATAAAATGTGGTCTTTACATCCTGTAACTATGGCAATCATTTTATATGTTAAGAGACACACAACTTCAAAACAATTTTAAAGATACTTGGAACACAGAAAAATGCTCATTGACCTTGCAAATAATGTTTTACAAATAATTGCCTATGCTTCCCCAATTATGGGGTCCCTCATTTCTATTGACACTGCCAATAATCCACATTCCTCTATGTAGGGTCAAAAGGAAGTGCAATGCAAAAAAGGATGCATAAGGACACACTGTGGCTACTTGAAGGCTAATTGGTCCTATGAAAGAGTAAAGTCAGCAACATCATGATTCAAGAAATAAATTATGTGTTGCATTGAAAAGGTGGCTAACCAAAGACTTCATATAATACCATATAAAACTGAATATGTGTGAATAAGCAGCAATCAACAAGCTTTTAGCTTTTCAGATACCTTTTGGGGCTAACACAGATGTTACTGACTTGATTACCAATTGTATGATTTAGTTTATAGAGTGAACATCTTTTAGTAAAAGATGTTATGCAGTAGATAAGCTACTAGGTCCTGAGAGAATGATACTGAAAGTTTTTGATCCTTTGGTCCTTAATTCTACTACTAACACCATCCCTGTCATTATCTATATTAGCAATGCAATTATTAGAGAGTTGAGATGTCTATTCTACTGATCAATAAGTATTCCTTTCACAATTAGTACATGAGCTTGTGACTGGGACTATAGGAAAGGTTCTAACCCTAACTCATCAAATTAATTAATTGAAAATCAATAAGATAAGTAAATTTTAGAATTTTTCAAGTACCATTAATGCAGCATAATAAATTGAGAGGAATCATCTGAAATTTATAATCCAAACTGCTGTGGCAGCAGAAGTCTCAAAGTTTAGGCCACATCAACCTAAAATCCGTTAAGGAATTATTTCACATTTTTTTTCTGACATAGTTCTTCCACTGCAATATAGTCCCTGTATTCCCCTGAGACCTAGGAATATCTGTTTGAAACTATAGGTCCAAATTACTTAAGAAAGAAAGAGAAAATATAAAATTAACATAGACAGATGGACTTGTAAGAGCAAATACAAATAGCCCAAATCAGGATTGATTTCTGCATAATGCGGTGGTGGAATCCCCCATTATTGATCAACTTTTAAAGCCAGTACAGAGCGCTTAAAAAGATAAAGTAAGCAAGGTCAGATAATCAAAGCATTTAAATAGTAAAAACAGCAACTGCCACTGTAGACTGCTAAAGTAAATCCATAATACAAATTGCTTTAGCAAAAAAGTGGATGAGCAGCTGATCTTCCTATTGAACTTTTATACTGTTCAGTGACCACACAAGGAAACGGATTGGGAGACATGGTTTAAAGATCAATATTGAGTGAGATGTAATAGGGATTCATTCAGAACATGAAAGAATAGCAAGTATTAGAGAGTTGCGATATCTTTTCAGATGTCATCAAGAAAAGATTGTTTAGATCAGTTTAGTACGCCATGTGTGTCATAATCACATAGACATTAGTCAAATTTCTCTTTTGTTATGATTGATCCAACATGCTTCAGTAAGTTAACTGAATTTATCATAAGGAGACTTCAAAAATTAGCTCCTGTTCAATAATCTAACAGCCTTCATAAGGTAACAAAAATATGTTCATCTCTATTTTGATTTCTTGCTTTTATGAAATATTTTCTTAGGAAAATACATTTGTAATCAATTCTACTTTACTTTTATTGTATATTTTAAAACATGTCTCCGATCAAATCTGACTTCTCAAAATTCATATTATTCTCAGCAGAATAAACCAGTCTTACATAAAATATCAACAAAAATATGGGTGACTATGTCAATAATAATATGGGGAGTGCTTTCTGGTTCAAGCTTTGAGCCGAGGTGGCACAGCGGTTAGAGAGCAGTACTGCAGGCTACTTTAGCTGACTGATCATTTGAGTTCAGCTGTTCAAATCTCACCGGCTCAGGGTTGACTCAGCCTTCCATCCTTCCGAGGTAGGTAAAATGAGGACCCAGATTGTTGGGGGCAATGTAAAATATATACATTGCTTAATGGTGTAAACCACTTAGAGAGTGCTTGCACTATGAGGCGGTATATAAATCTCATTAATAAAGCTTTGTTGGTTAAATAACATAAGAAAGATTTCACTCCCAAAATTAATTTGGAACAAAGAAACTGGTAAAAAAAAGCTAAATTTGATTTAACTTAAAAGTAATGAGATATATTTAAGAGATTTAACATTAATATGATTATTCCTTATATGGTGACTAGTTTTCCACTCTTGTCACTTTAAAAATAACATTTCAGTCATGCCTTTTGATGTGCCTCTGATTGTCCAATTCCATAGCTGAGGAAAGTACTTGCTTTCAGAGATTGCAGTGAATCTCTTATACAATGATAGAAATTGAGATTTTTTTCCCCCTTATGTAACTATGAAAACAGAGAATGTTTTTTCCCTGAAATATTAATAGGACTTCCTTGAATCAAACACCACATTACAGACAGAGCCCAGACTGCTGACTGTGTGCTGAAAATACCTATGAAATGGTGATTTCTCCAAGTTAATCATGCTGCTTCCTACTAAATCAATGACTTGAACCTGATGATGTTCGTCCATCGTGTTCGAAGAGGACCTTGACATCTATCAAATCGGGGGGGGGGGGATGTCAAGACTTGCATGTGAATTGGATTAAAGTGAGGGAGAGGTGCGCATAGTCAGCCTCACTCTCTCTTCCCAGATTCCATCTTGCTCCAGTAGCAGGACAAGAGTCGAGACAGTTGAAGATGGGCTGGGCTCAGTGGTTGACCAGGGCATCTTTCATGTCTAGTCGTACTCTTAGCATACCACATCGCTTGCAGAAACCGCCTTCGTGACCGTTGTCCTTTTCTAGTAGATTTCATCCACTCAATCCGCCGGAATCTGACTTCACATGCTCGGGATAGACAAGTCCCTATCTCACCGAAGGTCAATGACCCAACGGCTACTCTTGACCTGGTTTGGACAGCCTGTCGAAGCTGTTGCCCGGGGTGTGGCCGCTGCACATGCTACAACTGCTAGGAGCCACAGGTAAGAGCTGAGTGACAGGTGGGGACCAAAGGTGAATGAGCTGCCCTAAAAGCTGCCCTAGAATGAGCTGCCATAAAAGGACATGACATGCCCCTACACCAGAGGTGCTACCCCTCGCTGAGCACCCCATACACCCCGACTTGAACCTACACTTCACATCAGTATCCTTTACATGTAGGGAGCTCTTTACAAACCCATAAGCCACATGTGGTACTACCTAAAGTTTAAGGACCATACATAAATTGAAATATACAACCAACAAAACTCCTTTAACAGCACATACCTCACTCAAAGTCTCCAGCACTGAGAGGATTTTTGCTTACATTCTAGAAATGTGATTTTCCATGACCTGTGAAAGGTGTTAGGCTATTAAGCAGGAGTTGATTCATCCATGAATAACCCAAAGGTGCTTTTTCAAGAGGCAACTGGACTTTCTGGTTTTTCTTTAAAGACATTCGCTTCTCATCCAAGAAACTTCTTCAGCTCTAAGCACTTTTGGGACAACCATGTCCTGGATGACTGAGAATCTCCACAGACATCCATGAATAAGAGAAGGAGGGGCTTAATAGAACCAGAGGTTAGCTAAGGCAATATTTTAGGATATCTCCTAAAAGATATACCAGATTAAGGCAATAGCAATAGACTTATATACTGCTTCATAGTATTTTACAGCCCTCTCTAAGTGGTTTACAGAATCAGTATATTACCCCAACAATCTGGGTCCTCATTTTACCGACCTCGGAAGGATGGAAGGCTGAGTCAACCTTGAGCCAGAATCAATCTCCTAGCAATGAGCAGTGAGTTAGTCTGCAGTACTGTGCCACCATGGGACCTGTTAAGGCAGTAACTAATGTATGTATTTTCTACTAAATAAACTAATAAGTTATGGTTATTTTTATGTTTATAAGAAATCAACAAATCTGTGGTTTTCTTCTTGGAAGCTCCTTGATTAGGGTCTTATTTTCTGCCACACCCCCACCAATACTGGCAGGCAAGATACTGGGTATAAATAGGGAGCAAACCCCACACTCACCAATACTGATAATGTTACCTAGTCCTGTAATGAAACTCCTGCAACCAAACAACCAAACTCAGAGAGCACTAAGCACTGTATACTCACATCATTCTATGATTATATAATTTTGTCAGAGTATTGCACTAAAGGTCTGACAAGAACTTATTAGCAACCACATGGAAGCAATGGAACTGTAAGGAGTGAGGAGGGAAGAGCATCATGGGTACTAGTGGATGTAAGAACGTTTGTTTTATTCATCATCTACAGTATATTGAACTGCTTAGGTAAGGTCCACAAGCCAGGGATAAAACTTTCTGTTAATTTGTGATATATGTAGAAAGATATCCTTGGATCAGATTTAATGGACACAACCATTAACAACCATGTGGTTTCCTTGGTGTAATAAGGAAATGATTTGCCATTGCCTTTTCCTGGATGTGTTTACTTCTTAGTCCAGTCCACCACATTAGAACTTCCTGCTAGTTACCCAAGCAACCATTAACAAAATAATATGTGCATTGCTGTTGATTATAAATCTCTAGGTTGAACATAACATATCACATTTGTTCATACCTTCCTGAGTCACTACTTTTGTATCTGACATCAATTGATAGTTTTCATATTTCCAATATAAAATAAAGTAGATCTCAAATGCAATGGTGTGTGTCTGCTATTATGGTACAAATTTATAATGGAAATAATGAGAGATTCCTAGTGCTTGATTGTCCAGTCGTTTCATATGAGCATTCCCAGCTGCTGTGGCCTAGAGGTAGAGCTCTTGCCTCATGATCAGGAGGTTGTGAGTTCAATCCTAGGTAGAGGCAGATCTAGGGTCTCCTGCTTGGGCAGGGGGTTGGACTAGATGACCTGTAAGGTCCCTTCCAACTCTGTTAATCTGTAATCTGATTGAAGTTTGCAACGATTGGTAGAAGTTTACACCCTGCTTTGCCACAATGAACAATTATTTAAGATTATTATTGGCTCTGTATTTGCACTATGAATTGCTGATTGCAGCAATTTTAGTAGTAAATTTGTGGAACAATATTCATAGTTGTCAAGAAAAGGTCATTTTATTTGCATTTGTTAGGAACCTAGAAGACCATGTTGCTTGTTTTTCCCCTTGGGATCCTTACAGTTATTGATTTGTCTACAGCCATAGGAAAAATTAATTAGAATTATATTTCACTTACTACCAGAGGCTGTATAACATAAAAATCATACATTAAAAGAAAATTAGCTACAGCCAGCAAATGAAAACATCTACTTTTTTTTTCCAGAGTATAACTTTTTTTCTAGTAGACCTTCATTACAACCATCATTTTGCTTGCAGGAACAAATCCCACTTACAAATGTTCTGAGGGAACATTTATTTTCTTTAATGTTTGCATTCAAAATTCATTTGTAGGGCACATTCAGTCTTAGTGCACTTAAAATGTTCATACATGTGATGATTATTTCATTTTCACCACAGCATGTTTGGCCATTAGAAGTTTAGGCACGGCTTCTTTACTATAGTGCTCATTAGTCTCGCTGTCTATGAAGATGGTTAAATTTATATAGAACAAAGGAGACAAGAGACAATATTAGAATATCCAGAGTATCTGGACATTAGTATATCCAAATATGTAGGTTAGGAAAGCTTTTACTTTTTAAAAAAGAACAGAGTTAAAAAGATCCAGCTGAAATGGATGAAAGACCAAAGTCTAGCATTAGGTTCCCACAGCATCAAATTGATGACCATGGAAAGCTCTTAAGCAGGATATGGAAATGTGGTAGAGCCTGTGCAGTGGCTGTATTGGTTTTGGTTGATGGTGTTAGAATATCTCAGCTATGGATTTTTATGGTTTTTATATCGGTGCTTAATCCAGCCGGAGAAAGAGCAGGGCCAGCAGGCAGGCAAGCGAGTGTGGGGAGGCAGAGCGCACAGGGACTGCGGAGGCTGAGGGATTCCCATTTTCACATCCTTTGCCACCATCGCTGCTGCTGCTGCCACACCAAGCTCCAGGCCATTTGGCCATCAGATTCTTCAGTAGTAATAGCAATAGCAATAGCACTTAGACTTATATACCGCTTCATAGAGCTTTACAGCCCTCTCTAAGCGCTTTACAGAGTTCAGCATATTGCCCCCAACAATCTGGGTCCTCATTTTACCCACCTTGGAAGGATGGAAGGCTGAGTCAACCTTGAGCCTGATGAGATTTGAACAGCTGAACTGCTGAACTAGCAATCAGCTGAAGGTCGCAGTGCTGCTTTTAACCACTGCGCCACCTCGGCTCCTGGTGGTAGTGGTGATGTTCAGTCCATTCTGGGGTGATGGTGCAGAGGCAGCTGTGGTGTATGTGGATATGGGATGCCCTGACTTCCACTGCCCATCCCCACCCATCCCCACTGCCCCCAAACAGCCTAAACACTGCCCCCACTGAATGGCCTGCTGTGACAGTGGTGGCAGGAGGTGTAAAAATGGGATACACCTGACCACCACCTCCCCGCCACCTGCCCCTCCCACCATCACCATCCTCAAAATGGCCTGAAAACCTCCACTATCAAGTGGCCCAAACTCCAAATGGCCCAGAACTCGATGATCAGTAGCAGAGGCAGTGGAGGTGTGTGATAACGGAAAGCCCCCTTCCCCACTGCTGCTCTGTGCTCTGCCCACCCATTTACTTGCTTGCCTGTCCAGCTCTCCTGGTGGGAACACCCCCCCCCCAGCCACCACCACAGGTCTGCACTCTGCCCTCCACTTGTTTGCCTGACTGATTCTCCCTCTGGCTGCCTGGAGTGAGTTATCCCTGTGGCGAATGGGCTGTGTTGAGTTGTCCTGTGATGACTTGGCATTGGTGAGTTGGCAAAGGGGACTTGGTGGTGGTGAGCTGGCCACATGGAGCTGGCCATCTGGAGTTATTTATTTATTTATTTATTCACACTTCTATGCCGCCCAACTCCCAAAGGACTGTGGGCGGCTTACAGCAAGCATAAACAAGTCAGAATAAAAAAATATCCAAGAAATAAGTTTAAAAATACATTTAAAATTTAAAAGCAATTCAACTATTTACAATATTCAAGGGGCAACCCCTTTAATCCACTCCATGGGGTCGCTACCCCCAGGCCGGTCGGAAGAGCCAGGTCTTAATGGCTTTCCAGAAGGCCAACAAGGTGGGAATGGTACGGATCTCTGGCGGTAGCTGGTTCCAAAGAGATGGGGCAGCCACAGAGAAAGCTCTCTCCTGTGACCCCGCCAGCCGACTTTGCTTAGCTGATGGGACCCGGAGAAGCCCAACCCTGTGGGATCTAACCGGTCGCTGGGAGGTATGTGGTAGTGTGGTTGTCCCAATCTGACTACAGAGTGAGATCATCTATTCTTACCACCCAAAAGTGGCTGTTGTCCATACTATTGTGATGTAGTCTGTCAGTGCAGACAATATTTTTGGTTCTCTTATTTTTAACTGATAGTTGCAACTTTCCAAAAACATATCCAGAAATAGTTTATAATTTCATTATTTCCTTTTTTTATAAAGACTGGAATACCATTTGCAATTTGCCAAGATCTTTGATACAAAGGATTTTAGGTATATTTCTGTTAGAACAAGTGTTTTATTTAAATTCTTTAACAGTACTTAAACAGATATCATCTATACTATTAGTAAGCAAAAGCTTTTGAATTTCAGTACTTGAAACTCTTCATTTTCAATAAACTATTACAAGTTGAAAGTAGCTGAATTAACCTTCCAATAAGTAGGCTCTAATTTGATATTAAGTCACATATTTCCAACTCAAACCAGAATCTAAAAATTCTAGAACAGTGGTTCTCAAACGTTTGTTTACCATGGACCTCATTTAACTACCTTTTGTGGCCACGGACCCTCAAGACTTAAGATTTAAATCATAACTTTTCTTAAAGCCTTTGTGGAGCTCCTGTGATGACATCATGTCCCCCCAGGGGGTCTGCGGACCACAGATTGAGAACCACTGTTCTAAAATGTTTGGAACAGTTTCAAAAAACCTCCTAGTGAGGCCAGAACCATCCATTGCAAATTCATTTGTTTTCATGCTAGAAACCTGTGGCATTTGAAATGGTTTGTGCATACCCCACACTAGATCAGGCTTATTAATTTTCCAGTAAGATACTGTATTATTTTCTTTAATTTCATAGGTACATAGGAGTTTGCCAAGAAACATGGAGCATAGAATTCAGCGTACTATATAATATAAAAAAAATATGGAGCTATGAAAACTTATTGAGAAACTGGAATCAAATCAAATCAAAAAGCCTGGGCTAAACCAAAGACACTTTGATGGCCTATATGACCCTGCTTCAGTGGTGGGTTCCTACCGGTGCGGTCCACTCTATTGCACCGGTAGCGGCAGGCTGGTGACATCATCAAGAGACTACCGACCCTGTGCAGTCGGTTGCCGGTGCCTAGGAGCCGCCATTGTTTTTCGCAAATTTTTCGGCAATTTTTGTCTTCTGTGCATGCGTGGAAGCAAAATCGTGCTGAAATCTCACAAGGGGACGCGCGCGTGAGCAAGATTTCAGTGAGATTTCGCTTCCGCGCATGTGCGGAAGCAAAAAATCGCCAAAATCGCATGCACGCACATCCCCTTGCAAGATTTTGGCGTGATTTTGCTTCCGTGCATGTGCGGAAGCAAAATTGCATGAGGGGGCACGTGCACGTAGCGTGCATGCACACGCATGAAACGTGATGCGCACGCAGCGCACAGGTAGCAAGGTAAGTGAGCAACCCACCCCTGCCCTGCTTGCATTACCTTGGGAATTATGGCCTATTCTTATTGCATACTTCAGTGAACTCTTAACACTTCAAATGAATTAGTGTATTGTATTCTGATTATAACCATATTATTCTCTATGATACGATTAGGTTTTTAGTTATTTAAAAACAATGTTTGGCTTATATCCACTGGATCAGGCATTCAATAAGTGGAAGAATGTAGACTACAGTTCCTCATATGGTGCATATGTGACATATGTTAGCAATTAATCAAAGAACAGTCACCTCTAATTAATAGCAAAGCTGAGACCAAAATGTAGCAGAAGCAAATGATAAATGAATTGAGTGTATAGTATGTAGAGAGAGGAAAAAGTATTCTAAGTTGTGCTATCTTAACAGCTGTAAGTATAGAACTGTAAGTGAAACTGCTTTATGTAACTTCTGAAAATGTTTACAAACATACTAAATATTTAGAGGTAAATTGAATATATTAAAGCAATCAGAACCACCTGTTTATTACATTTTTTAAATATATCTTGCTCTTCGAATGCCTACCAGCACTTGGGATAGCTAATACATAAAACAAATAATAAAATATAGCAAAGTCCTTATACATTTAAAATAAACAATATCATAAAATGGACAGTTACAGTAGAAAAATAATTTAAAACTATTGCCTATCTAAATATGAAGGTATATGTAAGATATACTAGCACTTACAGTCAGTGAACCTGCCAAAGCAAAGCATCCCTAATTTAGAAGTAGACATAATGAAGTTCCCTTTGCTCAGCCATATGATCCATGACTTCACCACAGCTGCCTTTTATCAGATTTTAAGACAAATAGCTAGTTAATGTGTAGAGGAATTCTTTAAGATATTGTGGACTAAGCAGGTTACTGCATGTGGTGTACAGCTTCTAGTATGTTTTCATAAAGAATTCAAACATTCTTTTGTTGCAGCCTTTTTATTTTTATTTTCTCCTTTTTTACTGTCTCAATTTTCCCCCAAAGATCAACTCTTGACACTAGCAAAAGATAATCTTTTCCATATTCATAACTTCTTATTACCCTTTTATTCCTTAATTTTTAATTTCTACCATATCTTCTTAGATTTTTTTAAAATTTCTTTTGCCACATGTATGTATGAATAGACTTATGCTTAAACCATTTCAGACTCTTCTTTGTCAAGTATATAATATTAGAACATTTTTATTTATTTTATTTTTATTTTTACTCTCTTTTTTTAACAATCCATCGAAGTAATTGTCTGGATTAGAACATCACTTTTTCATGGGTTGGGAGACGAGAAAAGCATTCTCCTCAGCAATGAACTAGTGTAAAGTGTAATATATCATCATGAAAGTAGATGTACAGTACATGAGCAGAATTAAAGAACAATAGATGAGGTATGTTACTTCAATGTAATGTAAACTGGACCAATGTATGGTCCAGTCCCAAGGAATACATTTATTCTTAAAAGTTTAAAACCATCATTATACGTGAGTAAATTTGCTACCAGCATTTTAATTAGTTGAATACAATTTTGACTTTTTTCCACTACATTTTAGTTCTCTCACTGAGCTAGAGAATAACAAGGCCAAACAATTTTTAGCCTATGGAAGCTGCCTGGGGAGTTTAAAGAGAAATCCCTAAAATTTCCCCCGCCTAAAAGAGCAGTAAGTATTTGACTAAACCTATAATGAAAAAGGGAGAAATGAGAAAACCTCTTTACTTTGAAAAAGTTTGGGACAGTCAGAGCCTCCCAAAATGGCCTCCTAGGCTGTTAACAGCTCAAGCAGCCGGCAGAAAGCAGCCGCGGCTGCAGGAGCTTCAAATCTTAAAGGGCAGTGAAGACCGAGAATTTGAGCTCCGATGGCCCCGATTGCATTTTTCTCGAGACTGAACAATCTTTTCTGAAAATCTCTTCTTAATTGTTCGTTCATTCAGTCATTCAGTCATTCAGTCATCCCCCATTCCCAAGGTCAGGCCTACATTCCTTTGCATAAAACGATTTTTGTAGCTTGGAGAAACAAGCTAAAAGTAACACAATGAAATCTAATGGATTTGCTCTTTGCACAAATTTGCACTTTGCAAATGTCTTCATTTAGGAAATTAAAAATCAAACACACAGATCTATAACATGGAATTGGTACAGTAGTGGGTTCTAAAACCCGTTGCTACTGGTTTGTGTGTGCGCAACGCTTCTACGCATGTGCAGAAGCATCCTGGGTGGGTGGGCGGAGCCTCCCCCGCCGCCGCTACTGGTTCGCAGAACTGGGCCGAGCTGGGAGCAACACACTGCTGAATTGGTACTATTGATAGTAGTTGAATTATGTATAGAATAGTCAGTTTCAAAAGAATGTGAACCAGCAGTAAAATATTATGCAAAGAAAACAAATAAATCTTTAGAATGTAACAACAAAAGTATAATTTCCAAACTCACTGAAACTAATATTCTAGTCTATTCAACTTTGGTTGGAATTTGTCTCAAATACTGTGTCCAGTTCTGGTCTGGATTCAGAAAAAACTGGGCTGTTTGGGAGAGGGGAAAAAGGATAGTCAGCAGACTAGAAATTAAAGTAATTGAAGAGAGACTGAAAGAGATACAGCATTATGCTTAGCCTTAAGAAAAGATGACTGTGAGAGAAACTGATAGCACTCTTTAAATACCAGGAAAAAATGTCTTAGGGAAGAAATCCTGTTCTCTCTTGTTTCACAATGCAGGACACAGAATAATGGATTTAAATTACAAGAACACAAATTCCACTTTAATATTGATGAGAAAAAACCTTCCTAACAGAGCGAGACTATCATCCATCTCCTTTAATGTCGATTCTTGCACTGAACAGGGAATTGGACTCAATGGCCTAATGGCCACTTCTCCCAACTTTTATTATTTTATGATTATATGCTTCTCTGCAGTAAAACTGGTAAAAGCTTAAGAAACAAAAGTGAAGATGAAGATCCTTGGATGAGAAATCCTTTACTTGCAGTGCTCATGTCTGTTTATGTTCCTGGTTGACAACATTCTGGCCTACACATTCAGCAACCTTGTAGTTGCCCTTGAAGAATAAATCAAAGAATAGGAGTAGTAAATGGTTACCTGATAAGAAAGGATGTTTGATTGGTTCCCATAAAGGAGTTCCTAAGGTAGAAACTAACATTGAAAACAACTTATCATAAGGAAGATTGTCAAATAAAGAATGAAGGTTAATTGACAACAGTAATAGCAAGAATCAAGGAACATAGAAAGTATTCTGCACCATTGGAACTAAGAAACAGTGTTCAGGTTTTTAAAGATGTAAACTTTGAATCTTCAAATCAAGAAAAAAGAAAGAAACAAACAGGCAGGATGCAGGATGCTGAATCCCCCAGAAATACATATGGCTCTCATTCTCCAAATGTCTTAAAGTCCCTTAAGACCTGGTTGTGTTCCAGGCCTGGGATTAGAGGGCTTGTGGAAACCCTGTCATATTTTGTTTTGTTTTTTTAATATTATTGTGTTTTTTTCCTCCAGGAATTTTGTAACATTTTGTTATATTTTAAATTGCGTTTTAAATATGGTTGATATTTTATAAGCCACTCAGTCTTATCTGAATTGAATGGGCTTTACAAATCTAATAAACACAAATCAAATCAATAACTTAATAAATAATTTCCAAATCTCTGGAACTAATCATTACATTCTATTCAGTTTTGATCAAACGAAGGTAAGAATTATGATGGTTGGTGTCTCGTTATTTAAAAAAAACCCGTATGCTATTTGGACTCATTGGTTTATGATATGAACTATCTGCTACAAATAAATATCAAGGATATCTCAGGACTAACTTTCAAGATTTATGAATCCCACAGACAAATAACTCTTCCATCTAATTTATGTGGAAATAAATTATACTTCAAGGAATATGGATGCTGAAGGAAGCTCAAGATGATGGAAGGATGTGGTGGTATTGATCTTGAGTGGTTTTCCCTGCAATCTAAAACGATTGGCGTAGGAAAGACGAATATTGCAAATGAATGTCTGGTTAGGCAATTGATGATGATGGAAGAGATTAGATTCCTGGAACAATAGTCTTAATTATCAGAATAATGGACTGCTTGTATGAGACAGGCTGAAGCATGGCAAATTTGACCAGAAGGTTTTAAAATGTAATCTTTTTGGGCTTGAAGATAAGAACTCTGAAGGAAGGACTTCACATAAATACTTGAGGACTGTGGAAGGAAAAGAGAGTGCTACTATTAACCACTCAAATAAAATGTATGACCATCATACCTACTAATAGAGTACCAGAGACAAATAAATTGAGCTTGAACTCTTAGTCGAGGGAAGAAATAAGATTCAGTAGGTATAATGGAGACCTGGTTAGATGCTTTCTGTGATTGGAACTGAGCAATTGAAGATGCAGTTGGTTCAAAAGAAGCACACACAATTGAAAAGAATTAGTTGCTATACTAAAAGTATCCAAGCTTGTTCAGTAATCCAATTTAATTTGCCAATATTATAGGCCAGTGTTTCTCTGTCTTAGCAACTTTAAGATGTGTGGACTTCAATTCTTGACTGGGAAATTCTGCAAATTGAAGTCCACAGGCCTTAAAGTTTCTAAGGCTGAGAAACACTGCTGTAGAGTGAATTTGGGTTCAAATATGTGGAGGGATAAAGACAATAAAAACTGCTGTGGGCGTCTGATATGACCCACAGTATTAGAGAGAAAATATGATTAATGCATTCCAAAACATCTTTCAAAGAAGCATGAAGTGGTAGCGATGGGGGATTTTGATAACCCTGACATCAGTTGACAGACAAATTCTGCCAAGCACAGTCCTACCAGAAAATTCCTGACATGCTAACATTTTTTTTCTTCAGAGAATAGAAGAAGGCTGCAGAAAATAGCTCTTCTAGGTTATTAATTGATACTAATCAATTGGGACATGTAGTCAAGGAAGTGGAAATAGCAAGCGCATGATAACATATTATTTGTATTTCTAGGAAACCAACTTATGTATAGTCAAATACTTTTCTTTGCAGTTTTAAAACAATAAAAATTTAATGGACTGAATTTTAATAAACCCAGAAAAACGATAAGGAGGATTCATTAGAAAAACAAACTAGTAGAAAAGGGAGCTTAAGGTGGATGGAAATGTCATGGTTCCAAGTAACATCCCCAACAAAATAAGACTCCAAGGCTAGGCATTCCTCAAAGTTCAATTTTATTAGAGATGTCATATTGGCACATCTGGGAAAACCCAAATCTGAAAGCTTCCAGGTTTTCCCCACCCAAAAGAAAGTCCAAGTCCCTGCCCCAGCACTCACATGTCCATCACATGGTCCAATCAATGCACCGTCCCAACTGGAGATGCCTCCCAGTCATACCCCTCCAGGTGCAGGGCAGAGTGGCCTTGACTCTCAGAGAAAGGAATGTTATTTTGACTATATATCTCCACATGCAATTCACCCCTCCCAGTTTCCCACAGCACTAAATGTGGTAGGCCTGAAGTTTCAATGCTCAAGATGGTTTCCAAGCCTGACAGGAAATTCATTAAAAAGCACATTCACAATAACAAGCACAATTGAAAATAATTCTAATGAGGAAAAATGATGAAGAACAGCAGATGAAACCAATGTGCATTTTTACAAAGCTTTATAAAAACCTAAGAATGAAAAAAGAGCACATATAGAAAATGAAAATAGAAACAGGTCACTAAAATGATTACAGTCTTGAAGTCTGAAACTGTAGAGAAAAGCTGAACTTTAGAATGAACTGAGGTTGGACAAAGATTAAAATTGTTTAAAATACAAGGAACAAGAAAATAAGTATACCAGCTGCTCGATGAAATAGATCAAAAACTAGCATATAATGAAGAAAAAGCGAGCCACTTAATTCCTATTTTTGTCAAGCCACTTTAATGAAGGACTGTGTGTTCCACCAGATAACTGAAAAGAACACAATAAATTACAGGACTGAAACTTGAGATTAATAGAAACATGACAATGAAATATATATTTACTTCGAATGAATTTAATGCCCAGGTGATACACAACATTCCAGTGTGGGTATGCTTTCATCCTGATCATGGTATATAGCAGAGTAGTTATGAAATATGAGTTAGCTGTGCGATACAGTCACAAAAGCAAACAGCAAAAATTAGGTTACATCAAAAGTGGAAATGCTATTTTATACTATGTAAGTCATACCTACCTCCAGTATTGGGCATCACACTTTTAAGAAGATTCAGATAAACTGAAACAGGTTTAGAGAAAAGCAACGAGAATGATCAAGGAACCAGAAATTAAATCCTACAAAGAAAGAGTGAAAGAATTGGGAATGTTTAATCTTGAGAAGAAATACACTAAAGACAATATTTGATAGAAATCTTCAAATACTGTATCGGAAAGGATACAGACAAGGGTGAAAAGTTGTTCTCCGTTGTTCCAAAATTCAAGACAGACATACAAATGTAAAGTGGATTTAACTCACAGGACCTACCGTATTTTTCGGAGTATAAGATGCTCCGGACTATAAGATGCACCTGTTCTGCCCCAGCTAAGAATGTAGCAAACACACAGTTTGTTCGAACTTATTTTAATCAAATACCAACTACTAATAACTGTCTTAGTAGAGGTCCTCACTGTCCGACTCAGGTGCCAGCTGCACAGGCCTCTGGCGCATCACCAAGTCGGTCTCCTCTCGAACAGGATCCGCTATCAGCTGCATGGGCTGCTGGCGGGCCACAACAGCACCCACCTTTTTTGGGAAGTAAAACAAGAAAAAAATCTGCCTTTGCCTCTGCCTCTCAGCAATTTGCCTCCTTGCAGCAAACAGCAACAGCCTGTTTCAGTTTCAGTTTCAACACAGCCTGATTAGCACACACACACACACACACACACACACACACACACACACACACACACACACAAAACTCTGCCTCTGCCTTCCAGCAATTTGCCTCCTTGCGGCAAACAGCAAACAGCCTGTTTCAGCTTCAGCTTCAGTACAGCCTGATTAGCACAAGGAAAAAAAATCTGCCTCTGCCTCCCAGCAATTTGCCTCCTTGCAATAAACAACCTGTTTCAGTTTCAGCTTCAGCACAGCCTGATTAGCACAAGCAGCCGATTGTTGGTTGGATTGGCCTCCTGATGATCAGCTGTTTCAGGCTGCAGGGATTGCCATTGCCTATTGCCGCCTCTGTGCGCCCCATTTTTGGTCTCCACATCCTGTTTTCAGCCTCCACACGCCCTGTTTTTTGCCTCCGCGTGCCCCATTTTCTGCCCATTCCGGGCAGCGGGGATCAGAATGGGCAGAAAATGGGGTGCACAGAGGCCAAAAATGGGATGCGGAAGCCAATCCAATCAGCTGCTTGTGCTAATCAGGCTGTGCTGAAGCTGAAACTGAAACAGGCTGTTTGCTGCAAGGAGGCAAATTGCTGGGAGGCAGAGGCCAAAGGGTGGGGACCAGTGGGCGGGCAGGGCTACGTTCGGAGTATAAGACACACCCAAATTTTCAGCCTCTTTTAGGGGTGGGGGAGTGCGTCTTATACCCTGAAAAATATGGTAAGTTCATGGTGATATGTACACATTGTGTGAAATTGAATGGAAGGACTCAACTGATGTATTTGTTAATAATGTATTTGTACATTATTAATATGCAAAGTTGATAATAGCCTGGTTTAAAATTATATAGATAAATATAAAACCATGGTACTGGGATGATGGAATACTTCAGGACCGAATTCTGCAAATTATTTTGCGTTATTGACCTGTTGTTACAAGACCAAAGTGAGGGAGGCATGAAATGGCATTTATTTTCCTATTTTCCTCCGTGTGTGTGTGTGTGTGTGTGTGTGTGTGTGTGTGTGTGTGTGTATCTGTGTTTTAAATTAAAACAGTTCCCACTCACTGAAATCAAAAAGAAGAGCATACTGCTATGCTCAAGCTCTATGTTGATATCAACTATGGAACCACAGCAGGAAAACAATGAGTTCACCCTATCCATATACCTAGGTTTACCCATTCTGATGCTAGAACTGGTGTCAATAAGAATCATTCTGGATGCATACAGCAAGGATCAGAAACTGTTCTTCCGCATGGATTTCCCCCCTTTGAGATTGGAACTTTATTACTATTAGGATCTTGGTGTTTCCTCAGCATTCCAACCCTGAGATACATATATTTTCCATTATAGTTAACTTTGCTAGGAACGAGAGGTTTATCTTTCTATTTTTATGGGCAATATCTTAGAGTGGCATATTTAGAAAATAAATAAAAAATTAACGATCTGCAAAAAATATTTGCCAGTCAAGATCCAAGAGAACAGATGTTGAACTTACTTTTTAAAACATGCATGCTAGCCAAGAAATACTATTTTCATCTTCACTTAATTTTTAAAAACAGAGTACACCAGTTTGTTTGTTTGTTTGTTTGTTTGTTGCAGAATATAAGCCCCTTTTCTAATGCTTTTAAATAATCTCATAATTCTTCAAGGAGTCCCTGCAGATTTTACTGTGCTAGTTGTTGCTGACTATAGAGGGCGGTGCTCATCTCCCTTTCAAGGCCATTGAACCAGTGCTATCTGAAGATGTTTCCATGGAAATGTGGTGAGGACGACATCACTGAGTGTTGTTACCTTCCCAATGAAGTGGTACCTATATATCTACTTGCATTTGCATGCTTTCAAACTGCTAGGTTGGCAGGAGTTAGCAGGCAATGATGGGAGCTCACCCCATCGCACGGTGCTCAGGTCTTAAACCCTGGCTGTCCAGCCGACAAATCCAGTGTCTTAACCACTGAGCCAACCCACTGCCTTTAAGGCAATGATCCCAATTGCTATACTACTATAGCATTTTTCTCTCTTTAAATGCAAACTTTTATGCTCAGAAAACCGCAACTCTTACAATCTAAGAAAATACAAATATTAAATATTACATTTCCCTTCACATATTAGTTTGGGAAGTGCAAATTGAACAAATTTATCCCATCTTTGTTCCAGGTATATAAATTCCAGTTGGTTGCTCCAAGATACGAGTAATTAGAGAAGCCCATCTCTATCTCTGCGCCTTATCTAACAGCATGAATAACTCCACTTCTAGTTCAGGCAGCCTCATGATTCACCGCTAAAGGCTTCGAAAGAAGGTTCTTGCTAAGAAAACCTCACAATAACATCATTAATCCATGAGGAATTTCCTCATCTGGGACATCTGTTCAAGGAATGTCACAAACAAATGTACAGTCCATTCATAACCTGTTCTCAATTCACAACTTTATAGAAAGCAGAAGCCACATTATTAAAACTTTATGATCTGAAAAAATATAACCAAATGCATTGTGCTTCCCTTGTTAATGCAGCTCTACATAAATAACTCTCTCTTTGTAAACTTATTAATGTTTGAATATTGTTTGGGCTGTGGATCTGAATATACTTTGACATACGATCAGCCTTTTCCAGTACACATTATATTTTTCTTATGAAAAATACATAAACATAATGATATTTTTCTCATACAATCTTTTGCTATCATCCTGCCTTCATATAAGTTATGCAAAAGAGCAAGCAGATACAGACAGAGCTTATATATTGCAACATATTTCTCTGCTGCTGAATTCTCATCTCCCAAAGCTCGGTTACCATTATTTGGAACATGGAACGTTGGGGAGCCAATCATTAGCATTTCACTTTCTCCCAACTAAAATAAATGGTAACAGATTTAGGAGAATAGAAGCTATGTGAATATCTGTCGTCCAGAAGTCTTGCTGTTAGTATTTTCACTTTCCACTCTACCTTACAGAATTTTGAGGGAAACGTGTGTGTGTGTGTGTGTGTGTGTGTGTGTGTGTGTGTGTGTGTGTGTGTGCGTGCATCAGTCTACTGTATATCTCTATCTTCTTTTTGTTTCTGTTTCTGTATATATCTGTATTTTTTTGCAGGGGCTGATAATGACTTTTGCATTTGGATGTAAATTAATGATTTTTTTCCCCAGAGATTGAACTTTATGAAGAAACATGATCAAATATTGCACAAAAAGGCCCAGAACAATCAAATGAAAAGTTCAAATAATGCACTAAAATTCTGCTGTCAGCAGAAAAAATATTCTGTCTTTAGAGCAAACATAGCCCCAGTTTATTTGAAAGAAAAAAGACTGTAATTTTGAAAAGGGAAGGGGTGAGACTAATGATTACAATGAACTTCAGCCATTTACTAAAGAGTTCTCTTAAATAAAATACTAGATATTAATAACATTGGGATTCTGCTGGAGATAAAAAATCTGGGGAAATGAGTCAAAATACTGTGTTCTGAGATAGGCCTCTGAGGCATGCAAGAACACAGTATTCTTTAGGAATACAGAACAAGCAGAACAAGCTAAGGCTTCTGTGTTCAAAAATTGTGTCAGGAGACTGTAAGAAGCAATAAGAAATGGTTGGTTAAATGGAACCGATTTACCATATTCATTATATCGAGTTCTAAGATCCTGCAGGATAGAGTACAAGGAAAATGTTTTACCAGTAGCATGTTGTATAGGATCCTCCCAATACTGCTTTGCTGTCACTACCATCTATGCTACCTAGCATGGCCAACTATGAGGAATGATAATATCTTCAATCAATTAGTATCTGGATGCCTGCTCCAGGCCAATTCCTGTGGTAGTTAAATAAGTAGTTTGGGGAAGCAGCAATATTCCAGGGATATTGGAATCTGTTGTGAAAATGTTGGTAGAAAGTTCTTATGCTAATTATTTATTTTATTTTTATTTATTTATTGTCAAACATGTACAGGATAGTAGTTGTTTGTATAAACATAACATAAGTAAAAAGTTCCGATAAAGAGGACAATAGGACAGTAGGACAGGGACGGTAGGCACAGTGGTGCGCTTATGCACGCCCCTTAGAAATGGGGAGAGGTCTACTGTAGACAGTCTAAGGTTAAAGTTTTGGGGGTTTGGGGAAGAAACCACAGAGTCAGGTAGTGCATTCCAGGCATTGATCACTCTGTTGCTGAAATCGTATTTTCTGCAGTCGAGTTTGGAGCGGTTTACATTAAGTTTGAATCTATTACGTGCTCGTGTATTGCTACGGTTGAAGCTGAAGTAATCATTGACAGGAAGGACTTTTTGATATATGATTTTATGAACTACATTTAGATCAGATCGGAGGCAATGTAGTTGTAAATTGTCTAATCCCAATACTTCAAGTCTGGTAGAATAAGGTATTCTATTGCGAGCAGAGGAGTGGAGGACTCTTCTTGTGAAATATTTCTGGATTATTAATTATTATTATTTCTGGATTATTAATTATTGCTAATCAAAATATTGGATATGACACATCATCATCATCATTAGATCCTGTGTAGAGGACATTGGACAGCAAGTGTTTTCCAGCAGTTTTGATCGCTCACGGCATCTTCAAAATTGATATTTATTGTTAGGACATTGGTATTTTATTATGCACTGTCCACACAGACTTTGTCTGATTTTTTTTTTATTTTGCTAGAAAAGAAATTTCTTTCAAATCTAGGTTCCAATTCATGAAGAAAGAAAGAGAGGAAGTTACGTTGCCATTCTGTTGCCATAGATTATTCCCTTACCCAGGGAAAAAGAGAAGAACAAAAACATGTAATGTGATGCAAAAACTAAGGAAAACAGCAGCCATGCTCACAGTATACATGAAAGGCCTTCAGAACATCAGAGATTATGGCAGGGAGATTTCTCGCTTCCACTTTTCTACACTTACATTTACCACACATAATGGAACATGTAATAGAATACTTTGGTATTCAAGGTATTTTAGCAACATTCTTAGCTAAAAATAATCTTTCTGATACATTTCAAGATATCCCTATTAGTAAAATTAAATTATTTTGGAGTGCAACAGTCAACTAAAAAGCAATGTTTTGGAGCTCAGCACACAGTTTGTTGGTGTCGGTGTCGGAAAAACAAAAACTCTGATGTGTGTGCAAAGAGCATATATATCTTCCTCCCCCCCCCAAGGATAACGGGAGGACCCAACAAAATATCCTAACAAAGAACATGTTGACTGCAAGAATCTCCTGCAATTTATTTCATAGCTGAGAGAAGAAAAGGGAAAATGCCTACATTTAATTTTCTATATCAAGGCCTAAAAAAAATGCCTGTATCAATATCTGGCCAGTTGTTTTACTTTTTCCCCTCTGTCATCTTAGAGTCAATAGGGGGTGTTCTGCTCCAGAATGATTGACACCTGCAGTCAAGAAACAGCAGAGCACACACGGAAGTCATAAACAACCAGAGATCAAAGACAGGAGGTCACATGCAAGGACCTATGGAAAATTTGAAGCCAAGACATAAATCAAGATCATAAACAGATCATCAGGAACAAGAATTTATGACTGTCAAGTTTCAGCAATGTGACATAGTCCCTGAGACATATTTATAACCAGCAATTCTCTAGCCTATCCAGTGTATTGTAATGCATGTAATTCTGGAAAGTCCCCCCCCCCTTAAAATTGGATCCTAAGGTTTCCTTATTCCATCAGCATACACACATATTCACTCTAGAAAAAGGAACTTTCTAGGATTCTATTTTTGGATGATTCAAAGACAGTCTAGTATTTTTCTTAGTTACTCTTAGACTGCATACTGTCTTGAGTGTCCTCTTCTTAGGCACTTATCCCCCAAATAGACTTGGAAGACCTTTGAAAGAAAATTGTTTCTAAAATGGCCCTTTCCTTCTCCAAGATCAGAGTGTAAAGTTGTGTAGGCCTGCAATGTTTGCTTATTTACTAACATTTGTGTATAGCACTGCAATCTTTGTGGACTCTGAATACAAGTTCAACCGACATGAAAATATATACATAATACAACAATCAATAAAAAGTTCAGTTGCTGCATACAATCACTGTAAGAGCCAAAGCCCTTCCAAAGTAAGAGAGTGTTCTGACCTAGGCTCCCTTATTAAATAACATGGCACAAACAGTGTCTCACAAACCTCTTTTTATTGGTAACGGCTGCTAATTGTTTTCATTAGCAGTCGTCCTAAGTCCAAATAAAGTAAAGCAAGTCTTTTCTTTGTAATGGCTGCTAATTATTGTCATAAGTCCAAGCAAAATAAAACAAGTCCGACTAAAAGTCTTTCAGGGAAAGGCAGATAACACACACGAACCTTGCTCTTCGTTGGCAAACTGCCCAGGAACAATTTGCAGGAACACTTGGCAAAACTAAGACTTGAGTTGCAAAGACAAGTTCTAGAAATGAACGGAGTTGCTTCCTGCAACTCACCCTTTCGTGTTCTTCACTTATATAGCCTATGGGAGTGGCCAATTGTGCCCAAGCCTTACTCCCAAGTAGTCCTTCTCCTCTGGAACCATTCTTGCCTTTTGGCTCTGCACATGCGCGCATTGAGAACAGGTTCCTCTTGTTATTCTTCCTCGCTCATGTCAGCCTCTGGAGGCCCTGGCTGAATCCCTGCCTCTGGCACCAAGCCTTCTCCAGACTCCAGGCCTGGTCTAGGTTCCTCCCCAGCCTCCTCTCTGTCCAACCCTGCTGCCAGCTGCACAGGCCATTGGTGGACCACAACAGAGAGATGTCACAGGCAAATGCACTTCCGGAAGAAAAGAATTCTGGAGATTAAGGGCTAAAACCAAGAAGGCTTAAGATCAGCGGTGAAATCTACTTACCTTCCCTACTGATTCAGAAGCGTGTATTTTGCACATGTATGCCACTGTCACATGCACTTTTTCACTTACTGCGCATGCGCAGAAGGCTTTGCGCATGCACAGAGGGTTAAAAAAAAGAAAATGGTGATGTCTGGGCAGGTGGGCGGATTCTCGCGCTGCCGCCGCTACCAGTTCTCTGAACCACCAGCGGCCGCAACTACTGATATGCCCGAACTGGCCCGAACCGGTAGCATTTCACCCCTGCTTAAGATCCCCTGTATCTCATATTGGTACTGGACTCTCAACAAGCTCTGTCTAGATCAGGCGTGTCCAACCTTGGCAACTATATGACTTGTAGACAAACTCACAGGATTCTGGGGAACACTGGCTGGGGAATATTGGGAGTTGAAGTCCACAAGTCTTAAAGTTGCTAACACTGGATATAGCTGGTCTAGATGTTCAGATTAGATGGACAGAATAATTTTATGATCCAGTTGAAAATGTAGCATAATATACTTTCCCACCTTTCTGTCAACTGTTTTATCCATTGCAACTTTTCTCCCAGGATTTTTTCACCATACCATAACAGTTGCTCTACTTAAATGTCCTGCCATTATATTTGAGACATAGAAATAGCATTATCTATTGGGCTGACAGTATGCCTGGGTTTCCTCTGGTGTAATTGAGATCCCACCATTTCATCTAGATTCATTTTGGCATGTTACAAAGTTGGATTTTTCCATAAAACTTTTCAGAAAAATGTACAATATACTGTTCAGAAGAACCATATAAAAACAAACAAAAATCATTGCCTTCCTGGGATTTTCTTAACAAAGGCTTTGATAGTACTGGTTAAAACAGCATTTGTGAAAAACCCTTCTGAATGCACATGCATATTTTTCCATTGAACTGTGTAGGAAAAAATATAATAATAATAATAATAATAATAATAATAATAATAATAATAATAATAATAATAATAATAATAATAATAATAATAATAATGATGATGATGATGATGATGATGATGATGATGATGATGATGATGATGATGATGACTGTTTTAAATTATATGCCCCTCAGTGTAACTGTATCCAGCTTTAATGGATTCTCTCTCTCTTTCTTTCATTCTCTCTCTCTCCCTTTAATTTGGTAAATCCAGAACAAGACTTATAGTCCTGTGACATTTTAAAAATACAGATGACTGCTTTACAATTGTTGGCCATTTGAAGCAGGATTGCTTCAAATGCCTACATCAGGGGTGGCCAAACTCTGGTTCTTTGAGGACCTGTGGACTTCAACTCCCAGAATTCCTGAGCCAGCCATGCATGCATGGCTAGCTCAGGAATTCTGGGAGTTGAAGTCCACAGGTCCTCAAAGAACCAGAGTTTGGCCATCCCTGGTCTACATTGTGTCAGAAAAGACAGGAAGGAGATTCTAGCCAGGGTCAAATCAGAGAAGCTTGAGCAGTATTTTGTCCTATGGCAAAGGGAGCTTGCATAGGTGGGTGAGAGGTGAATGTGGTCAGAGAGTGGGGAGCTTTATGACAAATAGGGGCAAAAAGTCAGCAGCATAAATCCTTAGGTCAGTTCCACCAGGGGCGGGTTCCTTTTACCTTTTCCTACCGGTGTGCATCGTGTCCCGGCGTGCAATTTCAGTTCCGCGCATGCGCAGAGGGACAATTTTACTTCTGCGCATGCTCAGAGAGCCAAAAAATCACCAAAAATTAGGGGAAAAATATGGCGGCGCACACAGACCAGCACAGACAGCACCGGAGCCGTCACACCAAAATTAGTCATCAGCAGGCTACTACCGGAGCGCCTGCACTGGACCGCACCAGTAGGAACCCACATCTGAGTTCCACCAATGGGCTATGAGTGCTTTCTGATCAAGAAGTAAAACATACCTGCATGAAATAGGAAAACTTAGATAGAATGAAACTCATACAGTCCTCATTTTGTATTGTGGCCTACCCCAACCTGGTCACCTTCAAATATGTTGAGGCCATGTTTCCCAGATTTCCCAGCCAGCTTAGCCAAGGTTAGAGCATGGAGAACTAGAGTCCCCAAATGGGTAGAGAGTATCAGCTTGGGGAAGGATCAGGGGTGAAATCCTCCTGGTTCGCTCTTACCTGTCGGTCATCGCAGAGCCGATGGAGCCAGTGGCGGTCGCGGCACGGGGCTGCCCCCTCCCACTTCCCCTGCCCGCCTGGACACCGCCATTTGAGTTCTTTTGCCCTCTGCACATGCGCAAAGCGTTCTGCATGTGCATAGGGCAAAAGAACTCAAATGGCGGTGTCCAGGCGGGTGGGGGAAGCAGGCGGGGCAGCCCCACGCCGTGACCGCCACCAGCTCCATCGGCTCTGCGACGACCGACAGGTAAGAGCGAACCAGGAGGATTTCACCCCTGGGAAGGATACCCATCACCATGGCATATACATTTGGCATTCAAAACATGCTCTTTTGTGTCACACATTCATCATCTACTCCTGCCAGTTCTTTGTTTAAAATTATTAAGTCTTAAATCAGGAATGGCCAAACTATGGTTCTTTGAGGACCTGTGGACTTCAACTCCCAGAATTCCTGAGCTAGCCATGCATGCATGGCTGGCTCAGGAATTCTGGGAGTTGAAGTCCACAGGTCTTCAAATAATCATAGTTTGGCCACCCCTGTCTTAAATTGTGTGTGCACAAATGCCTTCAAGTTGGTGTTGCAGTTTTCTTGGCAAAGTTAGTCAGAAGTGGCTTGCCATTGCCTCCTTCCTAGGGCTAAGACAGAGCGACTGGCCTAAGGTCACACAATTGGCTTTGTACCCAAGGCAGTACTAGAACACATAGTCTCCCAGTTTAAATTAACAAAAGAAATATTCCAGAAGAACATAGTGGCAATGCACTTCCATGTTGCTCCCAAGAACTTATTGATAATTTCATTAGAAAATTATTTGTCAATATGGTCATTAGGAACTAAATGCAACTTGAAGGAGTCCTCATATTTCCAACAACACCTTTATTATATTGAAAAATCATTACCCGCCCTCCCCAAATGCAGAGTCATCTGTGATGCCAGTTGGTTGGATGGTCATGCCTCCCTGAACATATTATGCCTGAGGTATCCTGCTCAAGACCAAAGGAAGAGATCACAGGGAAGAAGGGCAGCCTAAGGATTTCGACAGTAAGGATAGCTACAAAGGAGACTGAAGAATTTTATTGCTTGGTAGGCAGACTCCCTGCTCAGACTTCCTCTTAAAGTAATAAACTTCTACCACCAATACTAGTGTCCCATTTTTCCAACATCTCATGTCCAGAGGGCTATCTGGCTTCATAAACTCTGAAATTCTGGATGTAGGCATGATGAATTTAGAGAGAGCAATTGATGGTCTAAGGTTAAACCTTGGGAGTCTGTTATATCTGGGTTTCCCCCCTCCCCCAATTCCACAGTAGTGATCTGACACAATGGCTTCTTGACATTGTGGGGGGAAGGAAAGTTGTATCCACCCCGAAAGAGCTGTTCTAGAAGTGAGCATCAAGGATGTTTATCTTGCATCAGTGGACCAAATATGTTGTCATGTATTGTGGTATGTCGTGGATTATCGTTTAAAACTATTGAGAAAAACTTTGAAAAATCTGCTGGAGAAAGAAAAAAAATGCATAGGCACTTCTAGCACTTCTATCTCTTGAAATAATTCATCAGTGTGTTAAAACTGATAAGTTGCTATTTTGCACTCTGGAGTCCATTTAGGATTTTACAATAATATAATTCCATATATTGTGATCTTATATCATAGTCTTTTTCTATTAGAAAATGGGAAATGCTTTGTTTTCTAAGTTTGTATGCATCTGTCACTCTATACCAGAGGTGTCAAACTCGTGTCATCACGGCAGCATCACATGACATATCGGGACTTTTTCCCCCTTCGCTAAACTGGGTGGGGGCAGGGCCAGCATGTGATGCAACTGGCCCAAGGGTCGCGGGTTTGACACCCCTGCTCTATACATATAAGTAAGTTGCATTTAGTCTAATAGTTTCAAAGTTTGCAAATTTGTTTCAAAATGCTAAATGTTTCTTTCTTCAGCGTTCTTTTATTCAGCCTCTGTTTTGAAGGTTGTTTCTCTTGCTGTAATTCTATTTTACATTATTAAGAACTTTTTCAGGTGCTATCTGTCTCAGTGCAGAATATAGTAATATTTCATAAGTGTAGCAGATTTACAAGTGCTGTTTGTAAACTAGACACATGATACTGAAAAACCGCAGCATTATCCTGCTTCAGAAATCTGGCTGCAGAGAATGACACAAATATAGTTCTCAAAGCTGCAGAAAGCCTATGGTACAAATTGTGAACAGTTACAGCTAAGGAAATACACATGCTTATTGATTGATTGATATTGCATTACTTTGTAATCTATTATGTGGTAGCGTAGAGATAAAATCCTTCAAATGAGGCATTGTTTTCCCAATAATAAAGAAGAAAGCTTAATTCAACATAACAAAATTATTGATGGATGTATTTTCACACTACGCTGTAAAACCGATCTTTTGCTGATATCATAACATTTTACTCCAAAATATTATCAATGAACTTAAAAAAAAAAAAGCAGGTGGAAAGCCAGTTTTAATATTGAACCAAAAATGTACTATCGGCAAAATGATTTGTAACATCCACCTTATAGAATAGAATTTGTTTTATCATCAAATGTGTTTTGCAAAGAAATAATTTTATTAATATTTAAATACAGCAGATAATTAGTCGTAAAAAGTGTTAACCTCGGTATATAAGTGATTAGTATATAGGTACTTTTTACGGTAGTAACTCTTTAGTAATTTTATAATTGGGCAGATAGTGTGTTCCGTTCTTAGATTGTTTCCTTCCTAGCCTCTTTGAAGTGTTGGATCTGGGCATAGTGTCTTAGAGAGTTGTTCAAACCTATTTTTTCTGTAGTGCTATTAATCTTGCAGAGACAGGAAATCTCCCACATATATTTTCATATGCAGTTTCTGTTAATCAATCAGAGTCTTGAACAGGGGCACAGAAAATCAGTAATAGGATTTGATTAGATTGCTCCCAGATAGTTAGCTTGTCAGCTACATATTGACTTATTTTCACCATCATTTATTATGGGATAACAACTCCTTAACTCACTTTAACCTTGAATTTGTTTACATACTCAGGGTTATGCCCCCTCTGAGTATGTAAACAAATGAAGTAAACTAAGACAGGGATGATACAAATTGCCCACTATCATTTTTTGTTTGTTACCACCTTGAAATATTTAAAATAAACCTGTGTTCTATTATCAGACTACATCTGCTTGCTATCCTGACCAGATTCTTCATCAGATGGCTACTGAATGATGTATTGATGATAGTATAACTAAAAAGCATGATCAAGGCAAGGTGCTCTGGAAGCTGTAAATGGGGAGGAATAGGCTTAGAATCAAACCTAGTGGGACTAAGAGGCTATGGGTTTATGTTCTGAGGACATTCTTCCCCAGTCAAAATCTTAGCACAGTTTGGGGATCTTTCTGGAGCCTCATGTCCTGCTTAAAAAAGCAGGTGGTAGCCATGGCCAGGAAGGCAATGTGCTTTATATGGGGCTACGTTGAAGATCACTTGTAAGCTACAACTGGCCCAGAATGCAGGAGCACAGGTATTTACAGGTATTCCTTAATTTAACAATTACATCTCAAAGACAGAACCTTATACCAACTTGGAGGTGTCCCACACTTCTAACGAAAGATTTTTTCTTTAGACAGGGGCTTCTGGCTGTCCTGTCATTTCTCTCATGAGAACAAGATATCTTTGGTTCTTTTAAGATTGCCTAAGATTAAGAGTGAGGGACAATGTTCCATACTTGCCTATGGTATGAAGTACTGGCATGAAGATAAAGCTCCCCAATAAAACCCAAGCAGCTTCTCCTTTGGCCCGGGGATCAACAAATGCCTCAAGCCATGTGATCCTTCTCCCCCCAGACTCTGCCAAACAGGCCTCTTTCTCTCACAATAGAATTTCCCTTTGCAGGAAATGTCCCAAAAAGGAATGGTTCTCCTTGGTGGATGGGAACAATGCTTGGAGGCAGGCAAGTGGTCAGTGTGGGATCCAGCTTCAAGTTTCTGCTGGATGTGCATGCTGAGAATAGCTGCAGCCAACACTAGAATGCAATGTGAACCATTACATCCATAGCATTCCTATCAGCCGAAAGAGGAGACTCTGCAGGAGATAAGTGCCCAGGAGATACGTCTCTGCAGAACTGAAGGGAAAAAGTCTCCTTGGTCAACTTTGATAGATCTGCTATTACAACATGGACATCACAGAGAAATTTCAGAAGTTTTTTTTTAAAAAACCCTTGCCAAAAGAGCCCCTGGTTGTGCTTAAAGTCTTAAACGAGGATATATAGATAATCCTTGATTTATGACCACTCGTTTAATAATGACTGTTGAGACAGCCTCAGAAAAAGTGCTTTGCGATCCGAACTTGCACTTATGACCATGGCAACGCTTTACAGTCACATAATCCATTTTGAGTGCTTGGAAACTGGTTTGCATTTATGATCAAGTGCAGTGTCACATGATCATGATTTCCCCAGCAAAATAACATAAACATATCACAATTGGAGAAACTGGATTTGCATAAGGGCCACATGATCTCCTTTACATGGTCCCCTGAACACCTGTGGTTATTTGCTTTAAGAACATGGTAAAAATGGTTGTAAAATTGGGTTTAATTGTGCAGTTATTTGACTTCCAACTACACTAACTTACAACCAAGTTTCTGGTCCTTATTGTGATCATAGACTGAGGACTATTTGGATAGAAAGAAGGGCCATAAGGTATCATAAGACCAGCATTACCAACATTAATATAGTGTCAATTGGGATGTTATGCCTATTATAAGTATGGAAATAATTATAATAATTATAATGATGGAAAAGTAAAGAAACAATTACCTAAGTAAACACATAAAGTGCTTTTTTGAACGTATGGAGAGTCCCAACGAGCAGATATTCTCATAACCGAAAGTCAATGTATTGCACAATGTAGCAGCCCATAATTTTCAAACATTTTTTTCTGATCAACCATTTTGAAAAGAAAAATGAGATACTTAGCATAGTTGAAGGCTGAAACTGTTAAAACTTTTTTTTAATTTTTTTTGGAGTAACAATTGTTGCTTAGAAAAGCAAGATGCATATTTGAGAACTTGAGTATCTCAAACTTCTCCCATAAAATTGCACTAATTTAGGTTTCTTTACAGCCTATACTCTATTTAATTTGCTTTGGCAGATTAAACTTGTTCTCATGTTATGCATAGCCTGCCGACAAGTTTAAATAAACCAGTTAGGCTGGCTACAAATCAACCTTATCCAAGCAAGGATTATTATACTGACTACACAAGAACCAAATAGTAAAGTACACAGAAGAAATATTGAATTACAAATTGAAACTATCTCATGGTGAGCCGGAGATTCAAAGAAGGATTGATTTGCAAACTTTCAATTCAAAGGTCACAAACTAATGAGTTATTTGCATTTGCAGATGTACATATTTTGGAGTTTGCCCAATTCAATTTTTGATGTGAATAGTTGGTTATAGCAAAATGCCATAAAAATCTTTGATAATTTCTATAATTATCTCAAACTCAAAGAAAAAAAGTAATACAATTGGATATTGGGACTGCATTCATTAGAATTAGAATTCATTAGAATTTGCAGGACTTTCTCATCACCCAACTAATTTCTAAATGGTATTCCTGCTGTGATGTGTGTGAGAGGAATTAAATGATAATTGTACTAAAATCAGCAAGCAAGTTCCTATTATATTTCTGATCATGAATACATCCTTTCTTTTCACTCTCTTTTTTCATGGTTGCTGGAAAAAAAATAGTCATTTTACCATTTCTTATTGTACATTACTTAATGCATTTTCCACCTCATTCATGAAGGTCACTTATCAGTTCCCTAACAAAAGAAAATAGGATTTTAACATCAAATTCTTCAGCATGAAAGCATGTCAGTTTTTACTGTATGCTTCTATGACTTTGTGTGCACATGTGTGCTGGATGTTACTTAGTTTTCCAGTGTTTTGTCACAGGTAGTGCTGTTGATCTGTTCTATAAGGAAAACGTTGCAATCTTAGTACAAAATAAGATGCAGGCTTTTGTTAATATAATATAATAAAAATGATCAAAGCAATCTATTTCTCTTAACCAGACATTGCCATGAAAGGTAAGTCAGCATCTGGTCCCAAGAGAATTTCAGAGCATAATTTAAAAAGGGAAATTTGAAATGTGCTCTCTGTTTGAATTAGAATATGGCTGCATCCAGTGTAAACACAATAGGAATTTTCTCTTGTGTTTTCTTAGGTTTGCAGGATGAGCTTTTTCAAGTGATACGTGGAGCTCTCTGCATGATGTTATAATTGAAACATTGTTGTATGTTACAAGATTCAGTTTTTGATCTCCTCTTCATAATAGTCTCTCTTTAATCTTTTCTCTCTCTGTTGCCTCATTTTGCCTTCTGAGTGCATTACGCATGTTGAATACCATTATTGCTTTTGGTTATTAACTAGGGATGAATTTGGAAAAAGTAATTTTGTGCTGCTTGATGTAGCAGAATAAGCTGTCAAACATCATACCAGGTGACAGTGTGATGTCCTTCTATGGAGCTCGAACTCAGTATGTGTTATAGCTGGAAGGCTATAGGTAATCAGACAGGATTACCCATGGCAGCTTTATTAAATATCTGTGGAGGTCCACTGTGGCTGCCACCAGATAATATGAGCTTCCTGTATGAAACAGGAAATTATTAATAAACTGGATTGACTGTTCGGAATGCCTTTGCAAAAGTTTATCTAATTTTATTTTCTAGGGAGATGAATGTCAAGTATTAGATTTATTATTACTTAAGGTGTAGGCCTTTTATGCTATGAAGTGATTACCTTTTAATTTGTTATATTTCCCCGGATGCTTGATGATATTAGCATTGGTTTAAACCAGACTGTTTCCATCCTCATTTCCAAATAAGTAAATTTTGACACATCAGAATATTCCTTCCTTCCTTCCTTCCTTCGTTCCTTCTTTCTTTCCTTCCTTCCTTCCTTCATCCCTCCCTCCCACCCTCCCTTTCCTTTGCCAAAAAATTTTGCCTACCCCTTTTATACTGAATGTATTTGTGTGTGTATAGGATGTACAACTAATAATAAGTTATTGGTGGGTGTTTAGTAGTTTTAGGGAGTAGAAAATATAAATGGGAGAATGTCTAGGCTTGCTTTTTCAAGTACATAAAGGTAGTTATATTGTATTTTTATTGACTACTCATCCATTTTGGGACACAGATATGGATTTTTGCTCCTAATGGCCAAAAATGAATCAAATCACAGTGTTTGAAGGAACATGTTGTTTCGTATGAGGTTGCAAGCTGACTCAGTTCTTTATTAGAGGTCTTGCTTCTGTATCCCAATGCTATGTGAAGAAACATTTCTTTTCTATCTTCTTTAGAACAAATATTGTGCCAAAAGTCTGCAAACATTTTTTTTTTACTTTTACAAAAAGTTTTTGTTTGGCCAGGTGCCTTAAAAAATCCTTCAAATTTCTTTGGTGTTGTTTTCTAAGTTCTGGATTTGGGGGGAAAAAAGTTTCCTTACAATGTCTTTCATTGGGATTTAATTGAAGTGTAAGAAGTCAGGGAGGATGCAGATGGATAGATAATTGTAAGTGGAAAACTGGACTGATAGGACATCTTTTAGCTCAAATTAAATGTTATATTCCACCTGTGAAACTTTCATCCAATTGTTAAATAAAAATGGATTTATATACATATGAATGAACATTTCAGCCCAGACTTAAAGAAGGTAAGGATGATGATGAGTTTACCAAGCTATTGTTCTGTTTTTTTCCTCTGCTACTATGAATTATATTTTATTAATTTGGTTTAACATTGGTTTATATCTCAATTTTTAAAATAATATGGCAGGATTCAGCAGTAAGCAAGACCATAAATAAAAATGGACCAGGGTGGACAGATTGCCTCTTTCTATACTCTTTTCTATTCCTTCCAAGCAGAAGGTTGCAGTGAAGGGACTTGTAGCTATCTTCACAAGTTTGAAATTCCGAAGTAATGTTTTGAAAATAGTCTAAGGATAGTCGATTGCTCTAGAACAGGGGTGTCAAACTGATGGCCCGTGGGCCGGATGCATCACGCGCAGGCCATTCCTACCCCAGCTTCGCGAAGGGGGAAAACATCGTGAAACGTCACGTGACAGCAACGTTGACGCTGTGAGTTTGACACCCATGCTCTAGAACCATACTATGCCCATCCCTATTATATTGTTTTAAAGTTGTGATTGAGAAGCAGTTTGGGGAAAATATACATGTCCCCATAGTATATTTAATAATTAAATTAATAATTAGTGTCAATATTTGGCCAAGCCATCTCATCCTTTCTTCAAATGTTCCTTTAGTTTGGAAACTGCTAGATGATTTATAGATTCTAGTTTTCTAGGATACACTCCAAATTGCACATCAATTGTAGCAGACAAAGAAATCATATAGTCATTTCAGGCACACCTTTATCTCTTCAGAAAGATTAAAAATGTAGCACCTAAGGTTTAGTTCTGTAAAGTTTGACAAGCACTGAAACAAAAAAGGAAGTGTAAATTTTACTAATCAAAACATCTGTACTATGCAGCCATTTACATTTTCCTATCAAGACATGAGAGAAATGTTAATTTTAGATGACTTCTTTATGACCTATAATTACTGTCATTAAGAAAGCTCTGGAGACTAACAGGGAGCTTTGACTGAAATACAGTTTGACATGTTCTATAATTAATGCCGAATTAACATGCTATAGTATGCGCCTCAGAAGAAAAGGGTTTTTTTCCCCCATCTCTTCTCCTCCCTCCCAAATAGAAAGTCAAAGAAATTGTATTCTGGTAATGATTGCTAGAACAAGTTGACTGCATTATGCCACCATTTTTTTTAACATAAAGCCCCCTTTTAAGACTTTCTTTACTTAGTTATAAAAGTATACAGCATGTTTGCTTGAGGCAGAATGCATAAGGCCATTAACTTATGGCCTTTGCAATTCCTATCCTGCCTTCCTGGATCTAATCATTGTAGGTTTAGTTAGGTTAATTGAACATAATGTGTATTTCCAGCCTTGGTTTTTATATATTTATATATTTTATCTATCTATCTATCTATCTATCTATCTATCTATCTATCTATCTATCTATCTATCTATCTATCTATCTATCTCTATCTCTATCTCTATCTCTATATCATCTATATCTATCTATCTATCTATCTATCTATCTATCTATCTATCTATCTATCTATCTATCTATCTATCTATCTATATCTATATCTATATCTATATCTATCTATCTATCTATCTATCTATCTATCTATCTATCTATCTATCTATCTATCTATCTATCTATCTATCTATCTATCTATCTATCTATCTATCTATCTATCTATCTATCTAAAAGCCAAATACCACTCATGCATCATCATGAAATCTCCAGAACCGTACAGCCTACAAACTTGAAACTTGGCAGATATGTTCCTCTTGGCTTCTAGGTGCTCGCTAAGAAAGGATTTTTTGAAATGACCATCAGTTCATTAGTTATTTTTTATATTATTATTAACACGCTCTGATGCTAAGGAGTTAGACGTTCTACTCCCCCTCCCCACCTGAAAAGAACTCTGTTCCAACTGCCAGGGGGTGTGGCCAGCATGTGACTTATCCGGCCTGTGGGCTGGGAGTGTAGACATTCTACTTCATGCTAAGGAGTTCAGTTTCGGAGCAAAGCATGGGTATCCAGCTACTAGTATGCAATAAAATAAACATTTTCCCCTAAAACCCTAAGCAAGTTTTAAAATTTAGTATATTTGAACTGGTTTTGAAATGATAATGGGAATGTGATGTCACATTATTATTTTTCAATGCACAGAAAACCTTTAGCCTTTTTGAGAATGACTATTCCATAATTACAGATTTATTAATATACTTATAAGGTTCTGAAGAACTAATACAATAAAAAGAGTCATAGCCAGGGGCGAAATGCTTCCGGTTGGCTCTTACCTGTCGGTCGTCACAGAGCTGATGGAGCTAGTGGCGGTCGCGGTGCGGGGCTTCCTCCGCCCACTTCCCCCGCCTGCCTGGATGCTGCCATTTGAATTCTTTTGCCCTCTGCGCATATGCAAAGCGTTCTGAATGCGCAGAGGGCAAAAGAACTCAAATGGCAGCATTCAGGCGGGCGGGGGAAGCGGGCGGGGGAAGCCCCACGCCATGACCACCACCAGCTCCATCGGCTTTGCGATGGCCGACAGGTAAGAGCAAACCGGGAGCATTTCACCCCTGGTCATAGCCAATATGTAAAGGTATAAATAAAATAAGCCACTTGTTAGGTCAGTTTTGATTTCTCGGTTTAAGAAGCTTTTTACTATAGCAGGAAACTGCATCCTACATAGGTGGGCAATTATGAATTTATATCAGAGATGGGTTCCTGCCAGAGCTGCCCAGTGCGCAGCTCAGGTAGTGAGCGGCGGATTGCACAACCGCTCCGGAGCCCTCTCTGCAGGTCCATTGCGTGTGTCACCTTTTTTCCCGGTGATTTTGGGTCAATTTTGCTTCTGCGCATGCGCGGAAGCAAAATCGTGCCAAAATCTCGTGAGGGAACGCACGTGCAAGATTTCGGTGAGATTTCGCTTCCACGCATGTGTGGAAGCAAAATCGCATGAGGGGGCGCGCATGCATAAAACTTGGAGAATGCACGCGTAGCACACCGGCACCGGTAAGAGGGCAACCCGCCACTGTTTCATATGTAATTATTTTTTGATAATAGTTTATCATTCTGGAATCACTGGGCCCATTCAGTTGGCAGAGTCATAGGTGTATTGTTCTTGATTCCAGAAATGGGCAGAACCAAATATAATATTTTAAAAATGAGTAGTGAAATGGACAGATATGCCAGCAGTTAAGAACTAAGAACTATGAAAGCAGTTATGAGCTATTTAACATCTTTTTCATTGATATATTTAACTATCCTTGAATTGTTTCATTCCTTCTGACTTCAAACAACACTATATTTTGCATAACTTCTGAAATGGGCAGTCTCTTGTCCTTAAGGAGGGTCTGGACTCTAGTTTTAAATCATCTTGTTGCCCTTGGCTTTCTCAGTGGGGATTCCATGCTATCCTCTCCATAATCCAGATTTTCATTCAGATGAGTCTGTTTATTGTACAACTGCTTCTTCTATCTGCCTCATGCCCAGAATATGATTATTATGGTTTTTGAAAAGTCAACCAGATGTTCAAACTAAGTTTGGCCTTTTTATCCACCTATCATGTTCTTCCCAAGGACCTGGAATAGGCAAATGTTGATGCTTGGTTGTGTTAGAAGTATGATCACAGGATGTAAACTGTTCCAAATAAAGCTGCCTTTTGCTGATGGTGAATTTGTTGATGCCAATTGTGCTCAAGTGGTGTTGCAGTTGTTTTGGGATTGTTCTTGTGTGGGATTATTATTTAGGCTGGAACTGGATAGACAAAAATAGGATCCACTGTTTTTCTCTTACAATTCCCCAGAAAGAGACCAGAAGAAAGCCTCGAGAGGCCTACTTTATCACATAAACAGATGGAATGGACCTTATCTCCTTCTGTCTCTTTCAAACTGCCTATTTCTCTTCTGCTCCAGGATCCATCCCTGAGATCTTCTATCATTCAAATACCAAAGCTTAGCTGCTTGATTTCACCACTGTCTCAGCTACAACTGCAGATGCTTCTCAGTGTTAGCTGCTTCTGGGAATTATGAGAGTGGGCTTTTCTCCATAGTGGGTGGAGCTAGCCTCCAAGAATGGGATGATCCAATCCATCAGCCAATCAGGACTGAGTCTGACTCTATAAAAGCCCCCCCTCTTTCGACTCAGTCCTAGGTCAAGGATTTGTGTCACCCCAACCTTGCAGGTTACCTCAACTACCTTTGTCTACCTTATCTATGGTAGAGTATCTATGGTAGACTATGGTAGAGAAGGAAGTAGCAAGCTTCTGCTGCTATCTACACATTGTAATAAAACTATTGCTGCCATAGATTTATTAAGTTCATTTTGATATTGTCCAGCAGTTAAACTTATCTGGGCAGTTAAAAAACAGATATAAAATCATAAATATAATATATAACTAGAAACATGTAAATCTAAGCCTAATATACTGTATATCTAAAACAAATTAGAAGATGTACAGAATAAAACCAATGCAAAATCAACATCAATTATCTAAAATATGCAACTTTTCCTTCAGCGGCACTAAAATCTAAAATTACTAGCATATTTTTTAAGATGAGGTATTAATAAGTATGACAAGATTAAAAAATATGCCAGAGATGTCAGTAGGAGAGGATCAATAAATCTATCAATGTTGGGTTTTTTTCCTCATCCAAACCTAAATTAATTTCAGGTTGTAAATATTCATACTATTCTTAATAGATACATTTTATTAGCACCTTTCTTACAATTGAGTTTCCTCAAGATGTTGCTTTATGTATGTGCAGAGGTGTTTTTTTTGAATATGTATATATTTATCCTGTTTTGGCTTTGCAAATGGCATCAGAAAATGCTAAAGTGCATAATGATATCAGGTTCACAGGTAGCTTAAGATGAACACGATAGATAAGACTGAATAAAAATTTTGACTGAAGTAATCTCTATTTAGTTACTCCCTAACTATGTGCTAGTTGAATCTCTTTCAAGAGAACCTTCCACAATTGAAAAAGATTTCTCCTACTGTATGTAAACCTATCAAGTTGGGAAGATGTGCAAGATTATTTTAGTTATATCTGCAGCTGTCAAGAAAAGATAATCTTCAGGTAATTTAGCTTTGAGACAAGTTCTTCCACTTGGAATCAGATCCTGATTTTCAAAATCAAACTGGCAACCTGTGGGAATGTACAGATGATTCCATCTTAGCTTACATTCCTAGTGCTATGTTTTAGGTAAATTAAAGTTTGCAATCGTTTTTCAAAAGTAGTGTTGTGTATTTCTATTGCAAAATGGAAAGGTTGTCAGAAAGTATATCCAAATAGGGTTGTTGCTAATATATCAAAAATCGATAGTAAGCTGATTTACAAAAACACCTCAGATTCACTTTTGACTTTACTAACAGCGCTAGGTTCTCCTCCAAAAGCAACAAGCCACAATACAGATCCTTTAGCTCTTTCTAATTCAGGGTGAAATCTCATCCGGGCAGATGAGCATCCCATTAACAGCAGTTCTGCTTTTAACAGGTTTGATTGAGCATTGGCCTTCATCCAGTCCATTACGAGACTCTGGCCATACTAACTTTTAATAACTTATTTATTAATTTTGTACGACTAAATGAATACTATCCATCGCAAAAAGAATATGTTTGCTGAATGCTCCTAAATTCCATTCTTAACACAGCTTAGCATCTTAACATCTTTTCTTAATTTTTTAAAAACCCTTTCAGCTGCAGATGTTTTCACTGCATTCTCCATAGAGATATCCAGTTATTTTCACTCAGGCTTGTAGTTCTATAGAATCCAACAATGTAAATGATTTGTTAAAACTAATCCTTCCAGTATGCTTTGTCTGGAATTTGTCCACATCAGCTTTTATTAACCAACCTTCTGTCCGGCTGTCCTGTTTCCTCCGGTTTTTCTTTACAGTGTTTTCCAGTCTTGGGTTTCATAAATAATGTTGTGTCATTTGACACTTTATTGTTCAGTCTTTCTAAAGATCATTAATAAATATATTAAATAATGCATGCACTAGTAGGGCTCTTTGGGGCACCCTGCTATTAACCTCCTTCCATGTTGAAAATTGACCGTTCATTCCTAATCTTTGTTACCTCTTAACTGATTTCTAATCCTTGACAAAACTTCACCTCTCACCCCATGACTACTCAGTTTCCTTAATAGCCTCTTGTGAGAGACTTTATCAAAGGCTTTTTGAAAGTCCAAATAAATTATATCCACCAGCTCCCTTTCATCTACTCTTTTCTTCACTCTCCCAAAGAATACTAATAGGCTGAACAAAAACCATTCCCTTTTCCAGACTCTGAACTGTCTTGTCCTTATCGTATCACATATGTCTTTGGTCTTCTTATAGGTCTAACATTAATTTTATTTTTCTAATGGTTTGTCTATGGGGGATGCAGGTAGGTAACCTCACAAGTATGCAATTTCCAGAATTATCCAGAGCTCCCCATTATGACTGCTTTCAGGTCTGCTATTCTACTAGATATGGGGTATCAAACTTACGTTGTGTCAGCGGTATCACAAGATGTATCAGGACTTTCCCCCCTTCGCTAAACTGGGCATGGGTGTGGGCGTGGCCAGCACATGACACATCCAGCCTGCGGGTCAGGAGTTTGACAGTCCTGTACTAGAAGATTGCTATAAACCGTTTTGGTTAATATGGATAGAAATGTAGGCTTAAGATATAGGCAAACAATTAAATAGGCAAGGCTGGACTGCTTACATGAATACCAGCCATTGGAATCTCTCTATTAAAATAATATTTATTGAATTTTCCTTTAAAAACATAACAATTAAATACACACAACAACAAAAATAAACACAACAGAAAAAAAAAACAAATACAAAAACTGTAGAAAACACTACAGTAAGCAAATATCATACGCAATCAACTACAAAGATAACGTCAACTAATACAAACCATAAAAGTGAAATCATGCTTCTTTGACAGCCTATTAGCTATTACTACTAATCTTTATACACTTGATTATATATTATATCTGTATTTATACATTATAGATCTTATCTTCTTATAAACTATGTCTATTGGAATGTCAACTTTTATTTCTACAGCTAATTTACCCAATTCATATTTACTCGCACTATATATGTATGTATAAGTGTAAATATATTCCATCTTTAATCCTACTGTTTGCAAACATTACTTCCGTCAGAAAGTGAGGTAAAATATCATGGTATTGGAATCTCTCTAAAGGCAATGGGACTGAAACAGACTAACCAAAGAATGACCGCAGCTTTGCCTCCTTAGTAAAGAAAAGTTCATGGGGTTTGTAAGCTTCTATGTTAACTTCTGCAAATGAACTTCCAAGGAAACATGGATCAAATGAGGATGTTTATTTGTAACCAGATAACATTCACTTGATGAACATTCCCAATACTATAATTAGTTTGATTTTAATCACATCTGACACCAATTGGTAGGTGAAATGCAGGTTGTAAAGCAGGTATTGGGAATAAAATGTGTGTGTATGTGTGCATTTTTCATATTGATGTTATCTTAGTAGCTATTATGGCTAGTTAATGATATAAAGTAGAGAGAACATTGAAAGCAGAAAGTATTGCAATCCACCCCACCCCACTTTCCAAAAGTAACTGATACATAAAGTATCTGAGAGATACCTTTTGTAAAATCACTATATTCTCTCCTTGTTTATCCTTATCCCCTTTCTAAACTGCATTGTTCAGTGTTTAGAATGTAGTATTGCAGGATAACTCTGCTCACAGCCTGGAGTTTGAACCTAACCGGGCTCAAGGTTGACTCAGCTTTCCACCCTTCCAAGGTCAATAAAATGAGCACCCAGATTGTTAGGGGCAATTTTCTGACTCTGTAAATCACCCAGAGAGTTTTGTAAAGTACTATGGGGAGGTATATAAATCTAAGTGCTATTGCTATTTGCTTAACGAGATCCGCCTCTAAGCAATGTTTTGTGTTCCTTGTGTTCAAATTTATTTAGTAATTAATTTCAGAGTAGTGTGAGTACTAGGAACTCAGCGTGCTCAAAATAAGATTATAAAATAATGTCCATTGATCTCTGTGAGACTGAAGATCTTAAAACTTTAGTTAAAGCTGGTTTTACTACAAAAAAGCTCCAAATAAAATATACAGAAAAAAGAGACAAAGGAAAAGATAATAGCTACTCAATATACACAATTTTCTGTAGCTTTTCTGAAAAAACATCTTTACTTTTATTACAGATCCAGTCATCCAATAGAGAAATGGCAATACTAAAACTGAAACATTGCACAACTGGGAATGCTTTGGTAAAGTAATTAAAAACACTGTTCTTTCTTATCATCTCCTATTTCTTTACAAAATTTTGTTTTATAAAGAGCAAAACTATTACTGTGTAAAGCTTACTGTCACTAATCACAGATGAACAAAGATGTGTCCAGCTATGTTAGTAGCAGAAGGAGGAATCTCCCAAAGCTCAGATAATGAATTTTAGTCCTGTTTAGAAGGAAAGTTTTCTTGCCTACATTCTGGCAACTTTCCAAGGTTGGATGGAAGAGAAGTATATCCATATGTGTACTGAAAAACAAGCCAGCAAGAATTGAAATCAACCAAAGAAGGAAGACTGTTCTCCTTCCTTTCTGATGGAATAATGAGGGGTATGCATAATTGGAGTTCTTTAAAATTTTATATTGTAAAATAAAAGAATCTTAAACTATTTCTTTATTCATAACTATACAATTATGTACTTTCCTTGTTTTCAGGGTGTGTAGTGGAGAAAGTAAAATTCATTAAAAGATGAAGTCATGTGATGTCATCATATAAATATTTGGGCATTATTGATAAAATCTGAATGAGAATAGGAAGTGCATAAGGAAAGTTTCTTTAGCACCAAATTACATTTCTTGTATTAGGCCATTTCCCCCCCAAAGCGCTCACTCCTTCATCTTGACCATATATAGCCAGGGGTGTCAAACTCACGGCCTGCGGACCGGATGCATCACTTGCTGGCCATGCCCATGCCTGGTGTACCGAAGGGGGAAAAAGTCACGAACTCGCGATGACACGACTGGGACATCCCTGATAAGAGCTAATTTCACCTAGGAAATGTGCTAAATTGGCTTCACCAGATCTCAATTTTTGCCACTAAAAACTCAGTTTTGCAAAGCTGAACCTGCCAAACACTCTCATTAAAATTAACAGATAGCTCTTAATACCAGATCTCTGTATTGTCAATTACAAGTAGTCCTTGACTTACAACCATTTGTTTAGTGTCCATTCAATGTTACAACAGTGCTGAAAACAGTGACTTATGACCGGTATTCACATGTATGACTGTTGCAGCATTCCCATGGTCACATGATCAAAATTTAGACATTTTGCAACTGGCATGTATTTATAACAGTTGCACTGGCCTAGGGTCATGTGATCTCCATATGTAACCTTCCCAGCTGACTTCAATAAGCAAAGTTAATGGGGAAGGCCAGATTTGCTTAACAACTGCATGATTCACTTCAATGCAGTGATTTGCTTAACAAATGTGTGGCAAAAAACTTGCAAAATGGGGCACAACAACTTAATTAACACCTATCTTGCTTAGCAAGGGAAATTGTAGGCTCAATTGTGGTCATATATCGAGGGTTACCTATATTTAGTGACAGGGTGATGACTTGATTGTATTTGCAAGTGAATAAACTTTACCACATCTAGAAATCCATTGTTTTCTGATAGCTTTCTTCAACCTGATGTCGTCCAGATGTGATAATTTGCATTTCCTAGTTTTTCCTTTGCTAGCAAAATCCATTGGGGAGAAATCATTGCAGGGGGCAGAATACCACTTTTCTTTTATTGAGTTTTTATATATAGAGAGAGTATGGAATTTACCTCATAGTCTATAACAGATGTGGATGACACTTATGATATGCTTCATATAATCAATCCATTCAACTATGGCTCTAAGGAGTAGATCATTTATATTCAGTGTCATTATATTATTGAATATCAGTTCCTTGAAAAAACTCTTTGCTGTGCTTGCTGATATCCTTGAAACAAACTGTCTTGTGAAAACAAGATGCTGTTCTAGATGGCCCTATAATCTAAGTAGGTCTGACGTCCAGAGATCAGGCTGAAACCAATATTTCCAGAAACAAATGAAAAGCACGTTCTAAAGTATTTGTATTTGCTTATGAGTATGGTTTCTCTTTAAACACAGGTGTTTCTAATACTCAAAAGTGCCCCTTCCCCTCGAATGATTTGATATGTAATCTGCTCTGCTCATAAATAGTTGTAGCGCTGCCAAATTCATATTGCAGTAACAAGAAAAAGACACATTATTTTTCTTTTGTAAATGGGTTGTCCAGATCTTAGAAACTTTGCCAGAAGCTTAGAGAGAAAAACTTGAGAGGAAACCAGTAGCTTTCCCTCCAACTTATTAACTTATAAAGTGCCTTAGTTGAGTGTCTGTTTGTAGAAAGGTTAACCGAAGCTACTCTTAAAGGCAGATGAAATGTCAATGTGAGGAACGCTGTCCTTTCCCCCCAGCTTTTGGTATTACTAATACTAGCCTGGTTCAGACATCTGGTTTTGCATTGGTCTTAAACATGTGTCCCTTACATGCAACAATTTGTTTTTTTGACCTCCAGTATCCTCATCAAAACACACCTTGCCCTTTCATTTGAACTATGCCTAGGAGCAACCATGGTATGTGTCTGTGTATCTCTGCATTAAAAAAGTGAATCTGGCAACTACAAAGCCCTACTCCTTTTTTATGTATGTATGAGGGATGTAAAAACTGGCAGGGCTTTGGTCACATGGTTATGACTGCCATCTTGACATTTTGATCTCCCATGGATGCCTATGTGTTTCCACAGAATATGTGCATATTGTATGTAAGTGAGCAGGCTTATGCCTACTAGTTTGTTCTTAAAAGCTGACTCATGATAAGAGAATTTATCTACAGTCAGATTTAATATTTGACTGAGAATAATAGCAGCATGGAACTATGGAGCTGGAAGGATGATCTAGTCCAGCTACCATGACATGCTGTAGGTCAGTGGTAAACAACACGCTAAGTATAGAAAAAAATTTCTATCCTTAGAATCCCAAATTAAATACTTGGATCAAATGTGTCCAACTCATGGCCTGCAGATCAAATGCAGACCTGGACAGCTAGTTATGTGACCCACAAAAGAGAGAGAGAGAGAGAGAGAGAGAGAGAGAGAGAGAGAGAGAGAGAGAGAGAGAGAGAGAGAGAGAGAGAGAGAGAGAGAGAGAGAGAGAGATTTCCACTGAGATCTCTTGAGAGGTACCCTGGGCCTAAACTTAGAAAATCAAGGTTTTGATGATCATATGAAACAATTCTTCAAAGTTTGGGAAATCTTTGATTATGCACGCATCTTTTCTATAGCATACATGGAGCAATGAAAGAAAAAGCATTACTGACTGACTGACAGACAAGGGAATACTTCCTGTACTACAGAAAATTGAAATGGATCTCCCAATGAAGGCAGCTAAGAAAGGTGTTTCATCAGAGATCACTTGTGCATTTCATATCAGCCCAGTCCTGGTGAAGCTGTATGATTATGAGTTTTATTTAAATAGATAAAATGGTATACTTTTTGCTCTTCAATATTTTATGAAACTTGGCATTTATATTTTAGAATCCTGTTTATGTGTCTTCTACAATATTAGATTTTGAAGAACTTTTATTTGTTTTTCAGATGCAAGCAAATTACACCTTTAAATCCCAGTAGCGAGAGAAGAAAATTAAGGAAGGAGAACGTCTTACATCTGATACTGCTTTCTCATGTCAGAAGCAGTGAAGCTGCTGATGAGCACTGAGTGCTCAAGACTGAGAACTAATGAGAAGAAAGAAAAAGAAAGAAAGAAAGAAAGAAAGAAAGAAAGAAAGAAAGAAAGAAAGAAAGAAAGAAAGAAAGAAAGAAAGAAAGCTTTTTCTTTCAATTCCTATTTTATGCAAGCAGCCCAAGAAATACTGTGGATATTTACTGATTATTTAGTTATTGACTGCATGGAAAAATGTTCAGGTTAATAAATCATAGTCTTTGCTGGTGTTTGTTTCTGTTTCTGTTTCTGTTTCTTAGCAAAGGGGCACTGTCAAGTCATTTAGCCATCCTTCAAGGGGTCTCTCTCTTTCTCTCTATCTCTCCCTCCCTCTCTCTCCCTCACTCTTTCTCTCTTTCTCTCTCTCTCTCTCCCCCTCTCTCCCTCTCTCTTTCGCTCTCTCCCTCCCACTTTCTCCCTCCCTCTCCCTCTTTCTCTCTCTCTCTCCCTCCCTCCCCCCTCCCTCCCCCCTCTCTCTCCCTCACTCTTTCTCTCTTTCTCTCTCTCTCTCTCCCCCTCTCTCCCTCTCTCTTTCTCTCTCTCCCTCCCACTTTCTCCCTCCCTCTCCCTCTTTCTCTCTCTCTCTCTCCCTCCCTCCCCCCCTCCCTCCCCCCTCTCTCTTCTGTGGGAAAGCCAGGCACATTGGTCGGTAGAGCTAAAGCAGGTGATACATGGGAAAACAGAGAGGGAACCACCTATTAGGGAGCCGAGGTGGTGCAGTGGTTAAAGTGCAGCACTGCAGTTCAGCAGTTCAGCTGTTCAAATCTCACCGGCTCAAGGTTGACTCAGCCTTCCATCCTTCCGAGGTGGGTAAAATGAGGACCCAGATTGTTGGGGGCAATATGCTGAACTCTGTAAACCGCTTAGAGAGGGCTGTAAAGCACTATGAAGCGGTATATAAGTCTAAGTGCTAATGCTAAGTGCTATTTTCTCTTTTTTTTCCCAGACATCACCTTTTCCTCTCTTCTTCCTTTCTTTCATATCCTTCCAGCCCCCAAAGCAACAGGATTCCAACATGTCTACCTTTTGGCAAATGATCCCCCTTAGTATTATCAGGCACCAGTGCTATATGGTTTTTATATGTTTTCTGAATTATAAAATTCCAAAAGTGCAAATTTGGATGTAGAAATTCTAGTAATACATTGCAGATATGGTGAAATGTGAATTAGAAGTCATGTTGTTATTCCAGATTTGATGGAGAGCTTGAGTTTTATCAAGAGCATGCAGGCAAATTGGGAGTTTATTTTCATCTTTATTTCATTGTATCACAGCATAGAAAACATATTGGCTAAACATATATTCACAATCTGGATATGTACAGGCAAAATAAAACAATTGTTGGTTTCTCTGTGAATATCCCTTCTCTGATCACTGATTTTTGTTTCTGCTGGATTTTGAAAATAATCATTCTGTTTTTATTATTCTAACTATTGCTAACATAAGAGCCAAAATGATCTTATATTAAACAACATATCTAAATAGTGTTGGGAGAGTGAAGTTTAAATTATTAAATATTACTAAAAGTACTTTCTACTTTATGCCTACATTAGGACAATATATTTGTCCTGTTTTTTTCCCTATACAATTTCTTTTTAGTTTTAATGTGATCATTTATATTTTCCACCTCTTAAAATAAAGAAATGTTTTCTGTAACTGTTAATATATGTTTCCCGATGATTTTCATAATGCAACTCATACTGCTTTCATCCTTTGACATATACATTCCCTTGGTTAATGCCTTTAAAATAAAGCTTCCCTAGAACTCAGGCCTTTTTTTAAAAAAAATGTAACTATGTCAGTATTTATTTATTTATTATTTTATTTTATTTTATTAATGGTTCTTATAGGCCGCCCAACTCCCATGGGACTCAGGGCGGCGTATAGCATAGTATAAGAACAATATAAACCATAAAATGATTAAAAATTACAAAAAATTAAAAACACATCAACATTCATACATGGGGGATTGATCTCAAGATCACACACCCCCCTGCCGGAAGAGCCATGTTTTAATGGCTTTACGGAAGGCCAGCAGGGTGGGAATAGTCCGGATCTCCGGGGGGAGTTGGTTCCAGAGAGCCGGACTATTTAGTATGCACCTAAATTTTATTATTGTATGTCCCATTTTCCCTCCTTCCCAAAGACAAAAGTAATTTGTATCTGAAAATACATTACATTTTGATTATTGCATTCTTTACAACAATTCCCCCAACACAGACACACACACACACATTCACACACTCACACACGCACACACACTCACTCACTCACACACACACACAGATAATCATCTTAGAGTAAACAACCAATTTTGTTTTCAGATGGATTTATGAATAGATTCTTTTACACAGATATTTGAGACAATTGTAATGAATGAAATATGACACACACAGTTGATCTTTAAACTTTATTCTTCTAATGTGTGAACAAGGAAAGATGTGCAGGTGTTTAGGTTTCATGATTTCTATGAAAAACAAACATTTTTCATCTTTCATAACATAATAAATGCATTCTGAAGTAAAATAATTAACAACGTTGCCATTTTCTATCATTTGTGACAAGTCGAAGTGGAAGAAAGAGTTGGGGGCAAGCTCCTAATTGTGGTTTCTAGAAAAGGAATGAGCAAATATAACAACTTCCATTAATTTAAATGAGGATTGCCCATGGCTTAATTCATAGGATGGTTGAATGGCTTGCTTGATAAGAACTTTTCTTAGAATGCCAGCTATTCCAACATTATATCGTTCTCCAAACTGATCAAGTCAAGCTATTTGTTTTTACAAATGTTGCTTCTGTAAGTAATGAATTACTAATTCCACAATTACTTTACATGGCACTGATGATACATTGCTTGTGATTTAAAGTAAGTAATTACTAGAGTGAAAAGTTTCATTATTAAATTGTGTAATTCTTTGTAAGTCATATTTTAAACTTCAATAATTTTCATGAGTGCCTCATAATAAAATATTTCTACAAATGGTTATACATTTATTATTTGGGAAAAGAGAATATTTTTTTATTTTGTTTGGACCTGGAAAGTTGAAAAGAAAACAATCTAAATATGTATTTATTTATTGACTTTTATTTATTGCTGTGTGCCACCAAGACTCCCCCTTGGGGAGAGATGGTGTCTATATAAATTTAATTAATAAACTGTTCCATTACGTAGAAAATAGTGAAGGATGAAGCAAAGAATGCCAAGAACTTCAGACACTGAATCCAAGTAAAACACCTGAAACAACATAATCCCCTACACCTATAAATATTTCTATTCAATGCTACATTACTTGCGAGGGCTCTATTTATATTTTAGAGGTCTACATGCTTTTCATCCTTGATAAGACCCATTTTGTGTACCCAGGATTTCATCATTGTTTCCCATTGTATTAACATGATCTGAAGAGATTTCTATTCTCGCCCTTCGTTTATAACCAAAGAGCAGAGTCAAAGGCAAGGGGAAATCAAAACAAAGATATCAAGATGAAAGCCATCTTAAATCTTGGCATAGGCTTTGACTGTATGGCCATGATCTTCATCTTGATGCTTCCCCCAACTGGTTTGATTAAGATTTTTTTAAATTATAAAAATTTTGATATGATTTTATTGAACTTTAGTCAACAAAATAATGTAATTAGCTTAAAGGATTCTAATTATTTTCCTCTTATTGGAACTATTGTGTTATAATAATTTTAATAGCATGTAATGTCTCATCAACTATCTCTCTCTCTCTCTCTCTCTCTCTCTCTCTCTCTCTCTCTCTCTCTCTCTCTCTCTCTCTCTCTCTCTCTCTCTCTCTCTCTCTGTGTGTGTGTGTGTGTGTGTGTGTATTGTGTTCTAGCTACAAATTTGAATAAAGGCATCAACCTTTTTTCCATTATAGTTTTACATAAAATTTTTCATTTTATGTACAGCTCACTGAGGCGAATTGAAGAGAGCAAAACATGTATTTGTTATCTATTTTAATTGATTTGCATGTTGCTTATTTGCCACAGTAGGTACAGGTAGTAAAAGGCAAAGGAGTTCCTGCTAGTTGTTGTCAACCAATGAGGGTGGTGATCATCTCCGTTTCAAGGCCTTTGAGCCAGTGCTGTTTGAAGACATTTCTGTGGTCATGAGGCCAGCATGACATCACGGAGCACTGTTACCTTCCCACCGAAGTGGTACCTTTTTATCTGCTTGCATTTGTATGCTTTTGACCTACTAGGTTGGCAGGAGCTGGGGCTAGGACGACCTCACTCCAGCGCATGGAAATTGGGTCTCAAACCTGGGCTCCTGGCTTTCCAGCTGGCAAGCCCAGCATCTTATCTGCTGAGCCACTGCATTGCCCACTTGCTACAGTAGAGACAACTTAAAATATTAAACAGTAAAACTTAAATTTTGTAACGTGAAATTAGTGTTAATGCCCAACCTCTGTCTCAAAGAGGACTGTTGTCATTATCCTTTTGGAACCTCTCGGAGGTAAATGGTTAACTTATTAACCAGGATCTTTAAAAAAATCTACCTCATTTATGTGACATTTTCTTTATCTAACAATCATTGATTTATGTCATCAGCAAGGTGGTAGGTTATTATCTTCTTTGCCACTGTACCACATGGTCTTAACTTGTCAGACAATAAGCCTTCTTTTAAATTTTGTGTTAATTATGAAAATAAGAAATAAATTGCATCTGGTTTAATAACATATAGAATTGATTTGCAGATACTTGAGAAAAAGTAAATTACTTTCACAGTGTAGCATAATTTGTTATATAACATTAATATGCATAACAGATGACTCTTAAAGATTAAAGATATTTTGATTTAATTTTAATTAGATATATATTGTCTCTTTATTATATACTGAATTACCTGTACTAGTACTAGAAGACAGGTCTTTGCATAATATTAAGAAACCTATTGCAATCACAACTTTTAGATGTGAATACTGAATACTGATACCTATTCTAAACAATGTTGACAACAATATTAATTTTCTGAAAAGTTTTCAGTCATTTCCTTTTGATAAAATTCTGATTCTGTTTCCAGGGATCTATTATTTTAAATTTTGCTGTCATTTAGAGGATAACCTAAAGAATATAACACTGTACATGGAGATTGCCAGCACAAAACTAGGATTTAATGTTTGGACCCAAACTTTCTCTAAAGATCTAATAGAGAAACCGAGATTCATTTTATCCCCACACCAAACCTATAATGTGGCTTTGGCATTTATTCATGCCTCATTAGAACTTGTGTACCAATTTGGCCTAGGTAGGACAACCAATTGATGTCAGGATTCTATTCTAGTGCCTAGAAAATGTGGGGCAAAGATATGGAAGAACAAGCTTTGGCTGAATCCTAGCAAGACTATGTAATTGTGGATGTTAGTATCCCCCAATTTGGGAACCTCAATCTCCAATATTAGTCCTGGGTGGTTAACAAATAAAAGTGGATGAAACTGACATGAAATTTGGTGGCTGACTTGGAATCTTGTGCTGGAAGAAAAGATGGCCAAAATGGCCAGGAGAGCCTTCGAACAAAATCAATTGTGTGTACCAACTAACAATTGAAGAACTCTGTTCTTACGATAGATATTCATGACTTGGTCACCTCCCATTCAGACTGCTGCAGTGCACTCTTCATGGGATTGTCCTTGAAAATCATCCAGAAGCAGAAATCTGTCGGAAAAAGCAGTGATGTGAGTAGTTATGGATGCAGCTTGGTGGGTGAATGTTATGTTATTTCTTATAGACTACTGGGAACAAGTAAAAGTTCTAGTTGTCCCCTATAAAGCTTTTAAAGACACAGACCTGGTTTATTTACTTAGAACTAAGGAGAAATGTCCTGACAGTTGGAACAATTAATCAGTGGAACAACTTGCCTCCAGAAGTTGTGAATGCTCCAACACTGGAAATTTTTAAGAAGATGTTGGATAACCATTTGTCTGAAGTAGTGTAGGGTTTCATGCCTAAGCAGAGAGTTGGACTAGAAGACCTCTAAGGTCTCTTCCAACTCTGTTATTCTATTCTATTTGTGAGATTGTCTTTCTCCAATCATATCTGCTTAGCCCTGAAAAGACATGAGATTGGGGATTGCTTCAGGCACCTTCTGTGAAACAATTTCATCTGAGGATCTAAGTTATGAGCTACCTTAGTTGCAGCAACTGCCTGAGATTCCCCTGAGATTCAAATGACCCCAGCTATCTTAACTTTTGCAATAGTGGTGTATAGTGGTGTAGGATGAGGATGAAGGTTTGTTCTCCGAACTTGTGGGTTGGTTTACAAACCAACCAACCCACAAGTTTGGAGAAAGAACCTTCATCCTTATCTTAGCATTTCCTAAGTCCTCAGAAGTCTTGTTCTTCTCCTAGCTATTAGGCCAAATTGTGGCATAAGACATACTAGAAATGAAATATTTTGAAACGAATATGCAATGGTTGATTTTAGTTATTCTATTTTTCTGTTCTTGGTATTTCTTTTCTTTTGGATTGGTTCCTTTGGTTTTATGCTTATAACACATTGCAAGCCACCCAGACTTGCTTTTGCAAGTTGGGAGGCCATATAAATCAAATAAATAAGTACATTTTCCCATAGAAGACTACAAAATGGTGTTAACCAAAAAAAATACAGTGATGACATTTATGAGTTTAGGATACAAGTACTGTAAATATATTTCTCAGAGCCAACTCAGCAGCCACATGAGCCTAGATCTCTATGAACCAAGGCTAGCTTCTTATCTTTATAGATTTTTGGAATAGGCTTGATGATAAAGCTTCTGGAAAGAAGCAGTGCTACAGAAACCAGGGCTTGCAAGTAGAAGAAATTTCTCAACATTTCACACATCTTTAAACAAAAGAAGTGCAAAGTTTCTAGCCCCGCCACAGCTGTTTCCCCCCCCCCAGGAGAAATAGATGATCTAGTCAGACTTCATGTGTAGTTAATGTTCATCTTGTCTGCATTCCTCTGTCAGTCAAACCTCCAAACCCACCATCTATTCAGAAGGAGTAAAAGTATCCCAAGCAAAGTATGCAGATTTGACAAGCAGAAATTAGCGCAATGTACCTTGAAAATGTCCTGCTAAACATCTTAAAACAATTTGGGATAGGACAAGGTAAGGATTATTTTAGCAGCCTACAAAGCTGGATTTGTTATAGGAACCTTTTGGGATTTCAGTAGAAGTTCTTAACTGGCTTGCAAGTTAATAAAAGTAGCTGAGCAGATGCTTAAACAAGAACTGCAGAAGATTGTTGGATGATGAAGAAATGCACAGCAATGGGAGCTGGGACAAGAAGAAATGCACAGCAATGGGACCACATTCTTCTGTCCCATTGCTGTGCATTTCTTCTTGTCCCAGCTCCCATTGCTGTGCATTTCTTCTTGTACTACAAAGCTTTTGTGTGTTAAATGCACTGAATCCTGAACATAAAACTGACCTTCAAATACAATAAATCCATATATTTGAAATCAAAAAGAATACAGCACTGAAACAGAAATAAATTGTGATCAGCCCATTTTTTTTCTTTAAAAAAAAATAAAGCTGATTTCAATTAAAACAACCTCTGGAGGTAGAGTTATAATATAATAAACGAGTAAATGTAAGGCGTGGGAAAAGTTCAGACATTCCTTCCAGCATATTGAATCAATTAATAGCATGTACAAGGAAACCCTGATTATTTGAAAGCGAAGAGAAAAATGACTTGATTCTTTACAAGTAGTTCAAACTATTATTAGTATTCCAGATAGACTGTGTTCTAGTGAGTCCATCATAAGCTTTGATCTGTCTGCATCCACAGCTGGAAACTTTGCACCAGGCTCTGGAAGCAGCACGAAGTGACAATAGTCGCCTCAGTCAAAAAAAGTGAGGTACTGCTTGCAAATGTTAATCAGTGGATCAAAGAATCAAAGTGAGCCAGATTCTGTCAGAGTTGAGAGAACTCTGCCTTACTTTATTTCTTCCCCCATACCCAACAATTAAAACATTCATAAGAACACTTCCCCCAGCTTACTTCTGTAACTTTTATGTCAAGCTGTGTAGTGGATATTTTATATATAGGTTCCTGCCTTTTCATCCTGGCTCCTGTATATGATATAATTCATACATTATTAAAAAAAAAAAAAAAAGCAAAAAGCAGCATGTTGACAGCCTACATCATACAATCGTGGTTAGTGTAAAGCAACCCACAGTAACATGAGAACTGAATAATCTAATGAAAAAATTAGTACCATCCTGAATATATAAGGGCTTCCCAGATGCATGTACCCTAGGATCAATATTTATTTATTTATTTAAATTTTCCAGCAGTTGTGTCTTATGAGTTACTTTTAATACTATTTAATCTATATTTTACAGCTTTTGCAAAGCCCACAAGTACAGTAATATAACACAAAGGAGAGGGAGAGGGAAGAAAAACAAACAAATGCCAATACCAATTATTAATAGAATTGTTCTACAATCAGGAAATGGAATTTATTTATTTATCCTGCACAAGACAGTACTCCTTCTTCCTTTTCCCCACAACAAGCCTGAAAGAGTGAGCAATTGGCCCAAAATCACCTAGTAGTAAAGGAATTGATAGATGAACCCATGGCTCTTGATTGTTAATTGCATCAATGGAATGGTCATACTATTCTACAATTTCTGGTGGATTCATGCCTTGTTTCAAATCAGCATTTCAGAATGTTCAGGATTAATTTGAGTATATAATTCAGCCTACATTATATGTTACACTAGCATGGGAAATGTTGTTTTATAGGATGAAGAAGAGTATAGATTCTGTATAGATAGTATATGGTAATATTTAGAGAGACTCAGGAAGGTTATCTTAATGGAGATATCCAGAATGTTTTTTGCCTCAGCAAAAGGGAATAAAACATTTTTAAAATTCAGAATGTTTAGATAACATTTGGAAGTGACTTAGTCAGAGACTTCCCTAATTCACTGAAAAATAAGAAAGAAGATAGGGTACAGCATAGTTAGGTTCACAAAATTCTATTATTGTAGCCAATAATAGTAGTAAAAGTAGTTTTACCCTTGCTGTGGAGTTGATTTTGTAATCTGGTTTAGCCACTGGAGCTGACAGTAGAAATCTTTATCCAAGCAAGAGACCCTTCTGCTGTTCTTTAAATGAGGAAATATGAAGCAAATACCATTAGTTAGTCAACCCATTTTTAGGTGACCAATAGGAATTTGGAAAAAAATGTAAATAAAAAGTGTTCCAGCTTCAAGCTGCCATAAGTGCCACAGTAGATGACTCTATTATACTTAACAACTACTGGTACCACAATTCAGTCTAGTTCAGGGGTGCCAAACTCGTGGCCGGCAGGCCGGATGCATCACGTGCTGGCCACGCCCACCCCCAGTTTAACAAAGGGGGGAAAAGTCATGATACGTCACATGACTAAAACATGATACCATGAGTTTGACAGCCCTGGTCTAGTTGGTTGGATTAATAGGCCTAATGCCAAAGAAAAGTCATAGCAAACTTGGTACAGCGTCCAAGATTAAAAGCTGCTTACTGATGGCCTACTTTAGAATTCATAAACAGATTAGGAACTCCCAAAGTACAATGGGAGAATTGTAGCCAAAGGGGTACTTGAAGAGAGGTTATTACAAGGCTGTATGAGAGTCCTGTACTATATGCAATTCAATTTCAAAACAGATATTTAAATTTAAATATGCAATTACCAAATTACTCTGTCAGAAGTACAGAGATCCTACCAGCAGTAAACTTCAAATACGTACTGAATTTTTATCCTAATGGGCTCTATTGCATCATATCTCTGTGACCCAGAAGAGTAGCAGTTTTTAACATTTCATCATTTCCAACTGTTTCCCAGGTTTTCCTCAACAGTTTGTTAGGATGCCATTGTTTCTGTCTTGAACTCGAAGAGATATATTCTCTTCCTCCAGTGATGGACATGATGCCTTTGTCATTCTTTTAAAAAAAAGGAAATAAAGAGCTTGCCCACCCCTTGTTTATGTTTTCAAATTAAATTGTCAACCTACTAATCAAAAACTAATCACTCAACATTACAAAAAAAACCAACCAAATCCTGGACTCCCTCTTAATGAGATAAATAGCCATCTCATAGCTTTTTAATGCCACAAATCACACAGGAAGCAACAAGAGAGAGGTAAGACAGAGCCATCGGTATATCAACAAGAAAAATAATTTATTAAAACAAAGCATCAATTGCATGCTAAACAACATCTACTCAGAGGATTGTCCCAATGATCTTTCCCCATACTTGTGCATTGGCAATATTACTTAATACAGTAATGAAATAATCTGCAACAAAATCACTATTAGGGTTATTTTCACTAGTTTGATGGCAAGTTTGCAGAGGTTTAACCAGATAAAGCTGTTCTTAGAGGCTTTGGAGAAGGCATCTATTAAATTAAATATAGATGTGAAAATAGTTATTATGCTGAAAACCTGGGTAGCAATATACAGCTATCACTGGTTTCTTAGTTGACCATTAAACCCTCTATTTTTAGTATTGGAAATTCTAGATATTAGCATTCAGACTGACTTTGTTAAATTGCCAGATTTTCTTGACAATGTACTACAATTGCTACAATATCAAGAAAGAAATATAATTTTAAACTCAAAACAGACATTAGATGTCATAATAGTAGTTTAGCAAGAATGCTAGATAAGTAGCACAGGAAACAAACGAAGGCTGGGTCAAAACTGAGATCAGTGTGTATAGAGAATGATAGGTTTATGTCAAGTTTGGACCAAAGGTGGGCAGATAGACATGGACTCTGAGATAATTATACATTTGACAAAGGGCAAACAGATAAGACAAAATGATCATGCGGCTATACTGTTACTATGAACTTTATAGTTTATTGGATGGCTGGTGGCCATGCCTTGCAATATACTTCATGCCAGCAGACTTGATGGGAAAATGCAATGGCTTTCTGGATATATTTATTGTCAAGTTCTTCAATTTTAATTAAACATCCACAGGAAAAAAAATCTGATGGGAAATTCATGCAGCATAATCAATGCTTAATTAAATTAAATTAATTAAATTATGCATAAGGAAGTCAATGACTTCAATAGAATTTCCTTGCTAAGAAAAATAAACCCAATGCACAGGTACAGGATATCTGACATGGGAATAGTCTGTATAAAAAAATCTTGGAACTGAAATTTGCACATAAACTGCAAATAGTGTGACATAGCTGCTAGAAATGCTAAATCACAAGTAATTGTACTGTATTCTACATTGTTCAGATCTGAGCACCACACTTTACGGATGATTAAGAGAAACTAAAAGAGGTTATGAAGAACTGCAATAGAAATATCAAAGCAATAGAAACAGGGCGTTGGTCTTACCTAATAAGCTCCTTCTCGTAGGGTGGAGGAGTAGGATGTTAGACAATGGGCATCTGGTGAAGAACCTCAGGGGGGCGGTGGAGAGAAATTCCAGGGAGAGGCCCAATTTCACCATCTCCCTGACCCACGCATTGGACGTAACTGCCTCCCACCTGTGCCAAACAACCCCCAATGGGAGACTCATCCAAGGATTCACTTTGTGCGATGAAAGAAGTGACCCCCTCTGCCTCGAAAGGGCTGCCTAGATTGCTTACCTCTACCAGCCCTATCTTGGGAAACCTCTGTCTAGCCTCGTACTGACCTGAAGCCCTAGGGTAGGAGGGGACAGGGTCTGGATTTCGGAAAGGTCACCTGGGATATGATCCCGGGCGAAAGGAGCTCCTCCTTGAAGGCAAAGAGAGGACCTTCCTCTTATCCCTGGCCTCAACCAAGATTGGGTCCAGGGCTGCTCCAAACAGCTGGTGGCCATCGAATGGAGCCGTAGCAAGGCGCCACTTTTGACACTTGTCAGCTTGCCAAGAGCGCAATCAGTGCAGTCTGCGTGCCACAATTGATGACCCCATGCCTCTGGAGGCGAATCTAGCTGGTTGTAGAGTGGTGTCCGCTGAATGCCGGGCAGCAGCCAGGAGTTTACTAATGTCCTGATGTGCCTTGACCACGCGTCCTGTCAGTGGTGAGGACTGAGTCAAAAGCGGGCTATGGAGATGGAGGCAATTTTATTATTCAACAGACTCAGTCCTCATTGGCTGATGGACGAGGTCAACCCATCATGGATGATAGCTCCATCCACTATGGAGAATGGGTCTAACAAAGAGTGACCGAAGGAACTAGAAATGTTTAACCTTGGAGATTGATCAGCAGAAAATAGCGCACCTTAAATATCGGAAAGATATTCCATATAAGAAGACTAAGACCTGTTTTCTGTCATGTGAAAATGCAGGGTACAGAACAATGGATCTAAATTACAGGAAAGCAGATTCTCGTTGCATAAGGAAAAACATCTTAATGGAAAGGACAGCTGAATGATGGGACCAATTATTGAGGGACCTGGGGAGTCCCTCTTTATTGGATGTCTTCTGGAAGAAGTTGAACAGCCATCTGCCCACATGCTTTAATCTGGATTCTTTCATTGAGTAGAGGATTAAAGCCCCTAAGAACTTTGCAATTTTATGAACAGGTCTCTCTCTCTCTCTCTCTCTCTCTCTCTCTCTCTCTCTCTCTCTCTCTCTCTCTCTCTCTCTCTCTCTCTCTCTCTCTCTCTCTCTCTCTCTCTCTCTCCTCTCTCCCTCCCACTCCCCCCTCTCTCCCTCCCTCTCCCCCCTCTCTCTCCTATCTCCCTCTCCCTCTCTCTGTGACGTCATAGACAGTTGTCCCCACTGCTTCCTCTAAAGCAGGGGTCTCCAACCTTGGCAACTTTAAGACTTGTGGACTTCGCTGGCTGAGGAATTCTGGGAGTTGAAGTCCACAAGTCTTAAAGTTGCCAAGGTTGGAGACCCCTGCTCTAAAGACTATACAAGATGGCCTTTAAAGTGCCATGTCTTTTTTTTTTAGCATGATCAATTTCTGCATAGACATAAAACTTATATTTAGCTAAACATCCCTAGTCTATAGATGGCATATTCTCCATTTGTTACTCTTAGAATTATAAATGGCAGATAAACAATATCTGTCTTTGCATTTTATTTTAAAGTAAGAGAATTTTTTAAAGTTTGAACCAAAACATAATCCCTCTCAAATAATTCTTACTATAAAATTGAAAACTGACCTTGCAGGAATGACAAAAAAATATTGACTATGCAAAGATAAATCTTTATTGGTTTGCTAATAGCTTTTATCACAAAATCAATGTTGTCTATGTAAAGGAATAATAATTCTTCTATATTAAACATTGTGGAACATCTTCATGTAAATGCATCCTACTGATAGACATTTTCTTTCTTGAAATGTAATTGTTGATTTTACTACCTTGCTTCCTATATATGATAAGGACATATATACAATCTAAAATCCTTTGACTCCAATCTTGAAAAATCCAGTCGCAGGATCAGATAATTTAGGGAATGATTTAAACCCTTTGAATGTTACAAGCATTATTATTAATTAAGGCCTGTGATGCTTAATCTAAAATATTAAAATGATGAAATGTGTATTCTATTTTCTAGATAACTGCAATTTTTCACTCAGAGCAATAATAGAAACCCAAATTGCCAGTTAAAGGTTAATGGGAATTAAAAATGGAATGTAAAAATGGAATGGGAATGGGCATGTAAAAATGGAAATTAATATAAAAGCCCATAGGTAAGAAAAGTGTTATGTTTATGACCTTCTTAGCATAGAGAGTTAAATTGTATGAAAAGTCTAAAGCATATCCTCAATTGGTCTTCCACCTCATAAAATGTAAAATTCATATACAAATCAAGACTTAATAAGCAACAGTCAGCTTTATCTGCCATTCATAGCTGGCCACCATTATTCCTGATATTAATAGCCATTTTGCTCAGTGGCTCCATAATAGTTGTAGAGATAATTTCTATCTCATATCTGAGCTATAGTTCTTACAGTAAAAATAAGATATCGTATCTCTCCTCATAAAGTCAAAATACTTGCTCATACTACATCCTTCATCCTGATTAAGAAATGCCAGGCCAGATGACTGAAGCTGTTCCTCTTCCAGCCCGATGCTTTGCAACTGGCAGCTTAGCCCAGGAACCGCCCCATACCTGGCTCAAAGGGAGTCCCAGCCAGATCCCAAATGGGGTTCATCAGAGATGATTAGTTAATTTGGCGAAGTTGGGAGCTTCTAAATAATGGCATTCATGGATCTAGGAAAACTGCGATGAGAAGACCTGCAAACAGCTGGAGTTTCTTCTTCGGGAATATATTGTGTGTGAGGAGCTTTTCTGCAAAGACCAAATTACCTATAACCAACACAAATGTCTTCTTTGGAACACTCCATCCTTATAAGAAAGAGACAGATGGCAGATATAGATGTGGGAGTGGGAGCCCATATGGACAGGGACTGTAAACAGAATTCTATCCAGCAGAAGCAGAAAATCTTCACCAACAAATGCTTCCAACCAACTTCAAAAAGAAAGAGAAGATGCATGTTTGTGTTTTTTTTTATCAGTGTCAGCAGAACTTTTCTAATCCTCATTGGGCTCCTTTGGACTACCAGGATCATACTCGGGCTGTCTCAAAAGTCAGGCATGCAGCTCTGATGAGGTCCTGAAAAATCCAAGATTTCTCGCAACTACCAATTCCCATAAAACAGGTGGAAGATCATGCAAATTTTCAGGAAAAATCAAGTTATGACAATTACAATCAAGATCATGTAATTCACAATATGAAACCCTTCCCAAAGTTAGGCATTAGGTGAGTATATTACTTAACATTTATGTTAAGAGAACTCTTCTTGCATTTAGGCATCCTACTTAAAGTGAGCACTCTGAGAGATTTGGAAGTTGAACTGCACTGTGGTATAAATAAAAGACCATAATGCTGCACATGCTGGCATCTTTCTTTTATATGATATCACCATGCAGCTTTTGAGATTTTAGGATTTCCTACCATTACTTATGTAGTGAGTTAATGAGGCTTATTAGCAAATTGAAAATAGTCACTAGAATTTTCCCATGGAACTATATATATATATGGATGGTCCCAGGATGGTCCCAGGAGGGGCCGAAAGGCAAAAGGAAGCTGTGATGTTTCCTTCCATACACCAGGATGACTCGACAGAATAAACATATATAACCCTTTCCTGGTGCTGATAGGGAAGAGAACCTTGTGGCCTAGAGGTTAAACTTCTACCTTACAAGCAGACTGCCCAGGTTCAATTCCCAGTAAGGGGTATGGCTATCTGACGAGAGCAAAATAGCTCGAAATAGATCTATAATAGTCTCCCTTTATTTTCATTTATCAGCAAAAAATGTTACACACACATTTATATATATATATATATATATATATATATATATATATATATATATATATATATATATATATATATATATATATATATATATATATATATATATATATATATATATACTATCACTGAACAGTACTTCTAAATTGCTTCATTTTGTTGCTTCTTGTTGCTCCATTTTAGCACTATGAAGTCAAGAATATTGAATTGTTTATGCTTTTATTTTGTATGGATTCTCCCTTATGTAATAGATATGTTCAAGAGAAGAACTGCTCTGTGTGTCTGATCTTATCTCATATATATGGATATTTCAATCATTTCATTCTGCCATCAATATCTGAACCAGAAGATAAGATATAGGGAGGAAGCAGTGTTTGTTAATTGTGTTATTAACTGTGCTTGATGCTATTGTTCTGTTCAAGTCAATAGAGTAATATCCACTGTTGTAATTGGATGAGAAAGTTCAATTATGTTTTGGAATTGTTTTGGAGGACTCATTGGCTTTCTTAGATGCTCTTGTTGTTTTGAATTATATGCCAGAGCTGTAGAAACTAACAGGAAGACAATAGAAATGGATATTGTACAGAAAAGAAATTGAACAGAAGAACATTTTCTATTAATCATACAATGATCTGAAGAACTCATCTCTCTTCATATATTCAAAGATTAATTTTACTTCAGAAGTCTTGACTAGAGGACTGTTTAGAAATTTGTACTAGCTAATATGCTAACTTACCGTGGTGGCACAGTGGTTAGAATGCAGGACTGAAGGCTACTTCTGCTGCCTGCCGGCTGCCTGCAATTTGGCAGTTTGAATCTCATCAGGCTTAAGGTTGACTCAGCCTTCCATCCTTCCGAAGTCGGTAAAATGAGGACCTAGATCGTTGTTGGGGGCAATATGCTGAACTCTGTAAACCACTTAGAGGGGACTGTAAAGCACTGTGAAGTGGTATATCAGTCTAAGTGCTATTGCTATTGCTATTACCTGTTTGCTTCTTATAGTTAATTAAACTGATTTAACATCTGTCCATTGGTAGTATTGTAGAGCTGAAGTGGTGCAGTGGTTAAATGCAGCCATTGCAGGCTGACTGCTAGTTCAACAGTTCAGCTGTTCAAATCTCACTAGGCTCAAGGTTGACTCAGCCTTCCATCCTTCCGAGGTCGGTAAAATAAGGACCCAGATTGTTGGGGGCAATATGCTGAACTCTGTAAACCGCTTAGAGAGTGCTGTAAAGCACTATGAAGCGGTATATAAGAAAAGTGCTATTGCTATTGCTATTGCTACATAGTATATGAGCATCTATCATGAAAATCTCAGTACGTTCTAGCATAAGCAGGGTGATAAAATGTAATGGAAGCCAGTAAGATCTCATAAGGTTTTTGTCTTTGACTAATTCTTTTCAACTTCTTTTAAAAAATGGGCAGCCACAAGAAGGTAATTTTATCATCTGCTTAAATTAAGAAAAAAGTATGTATCCATTTCACTTTGAAAATAAATGCAAGATTTCCATGAGGTTTAATAAAACTGGATTAGATCAGATTTCAGCTGCAGTACAAGGTATATGAAAGGCAAATTCTGTATTAAGTAGATGGAAATGTGGGATTACAGTCTCTGACTTGAATAAAAAGACTATTTTCTTTGCTTTCTTTCCAGTACATTGCTACATGTATGGCAGTCCGTGATTTACAACCATTTGTTCAGCAACTATTTGAAGCTACAATGGCATTGAATCGTGGTTCAACCATTCCTTTCCCAACCAGCATGCAGAGAGTGTCTAGTATTAATATTTTATTTGCTATTTGTAGGAACAAATTAGGAGAGCATTTGTTGCCTTATTTTTGGCAAATTATTTGTTATGAATATTTGTGACCCTTAATGTCATCCGAAAGAAAACAAATGGGTTTAGGAATAACAAGGCATCTTTCCCAGAGTTATATTGCTGATTTGATTCTTAAATAGATATTGTTATTATCTGTCATTATGGTACAATAAAGAAAAAAAATCTAAATTGATGGAAAAAACTCATGAATCTATGTTAAATTAAAATACCAGAAGAAGTATGATAGAAGAAAACTATATGTTTTTGGCTACTGTAGAATTCTGCTCACCGGAATTGACTGAAATTTTAGAATGCATGAAAATGCATAAAATGACCGGTAAGTTTTCTTGAACTAGAAAATGTGCGTTTAGGAGAAAAACTGAAATGTTGCTTAGACCTTCTCTTAGTCCCTGTCACTTTCTGACAAAGTTCTTCTTTGGCAGACTGCACTATACTGTTGCATATAACCAAGTGAAACATATAGTTTGGTTTTTCATGCTCATTTGAAGAAATTAAAAGTTAAGGATTGTCAGTCTCTTAGTCTTCATCATAGCCTACTTCAAGAGTGATTCAGAGTGGATCAAAAGCTTTGATTCAATAAGACAGGTGTGTGTGTGTGTGTGTGTGTGTGTGTGTGTGTGTGTGTGTGTGTGTGTGTGTGTGTGTGATAATCCTTAAAGCCTGTCTTTATGGCTGACCCTTTCAGTAATCCATACAACAGTCCTATATGATACCATGATTATCACAACATGTGGAAGTGAGCAGGGACTGAAGCTATTGCCAAGTTTGGAACCGAGCAGAGATTTTGAGAATTCTCACCCCCAGCACACTTTTAGCCATTGTGCTATAAAAGGATGACTGAAACATCCACCTTTCAACTCCACGTGGTCTGTGTGATAGCCATGGTGAGCTACTTTAAAGATAAATAAGAACATGCTCTTTCCTATCCTGAACATTAGGGACCGTACTGGCAATTGAGATCGAAAGCATAATGAACCCTGAGGCCAAAAAATAAACAGTAACCATCTAAAGTGAACCGTCAAGAGAGCCAACATCTCTTCTATTTGCCCAATTGATGCTTTTGTGGACTGAAGAAAAATACACTGTGACTGAATGACTCAGGGAACTGATAATAGGAAACAGACCCATTCACCCTTAGGTCAGTGGTTCAATTAAGTTTCAGGTTGCTGGTGACTGAAATCTGCTGGAGCCGATGACTGTTTCATAGTCTTTTGTGAGCTGAACCATGAACACTCAAGACAAGTAAAGCTTATAGTGCAAACGTTTTTGTGAGAGCACTTCAGAAGTTGCTGAAATGAAGGGAAAACAGCACAGATCATTATGCAGATTGAGCCTTTTTAGCCAAAATCCTTGGCACTCAGAAGCAGGTCTGAGAAACCAGTGTAATCTCTTGCCATTATCCAGACTGAGTCTTTTAAATGCAACCCCCATTATATTAGAAATAACAAAAATTACTTTTGGTCTTCTCTAGTGATGCTTCTCAGCCACCTTGATGCCATACTTCAGCTTTTACCAGCTTAGAAACACTACGCTACTAATTTATAAATGACCAGCTATCATGCACATTTTGAGCTACTCTTTATTGAAGTACATTGGTGATCTTTTTTTAATAATCACACGCAAAGGCCAAACCCCTGGAATCTTTAAACTGCTATGAGTGCTAGTATGTCTACTGTTACTACTCAAACTGATTAAATTCCTAGGTATTACCAACTCTATACAACTACGTATAGGGTTTTGCTTCTGCTGAAGCAATGAAAAGCTGAAGTAGCTTTGTTATTAACAAAGATTAGGGGAAAAAAATAAAGCTTGATTCTGAGCTTGGCGGTATTGATTTAATGCAATCAAGATAAATGCAATATGAAACCTTGTTAAAATTCTGCACCTTGAATGAATAAATAATTTAATATGGCAGCAGTTCTAGTAATTTTGACAAGGCAGTTACAGTTCCCATATGTTCTTGAGATCTCTTGAATATTTTAAATAAACATTTAATTACCACTCGGTTACTCTGAGATTTGTTATTAGAAGGCATGACAAAAGTAGAGATAAATCACAGGAACACTGAAAAGCCATTACGGTGGAATCAAGAGTAGCAACAGCCACTGTTCTTTTTCAACCTCACTCTTCTCTAGTGGAGGACATAAAATGAAAGAAAAACTTTGTTTTATTGTCCACAGTGAGCAGGAAAAGTGTCACAGGAGATCACACACCAGCTTGTTGGATGGTCTGCTCAGAATTTTCTTTAAAAAGCAAAATCACAGACTGTAAACTCTTTATAGATTAAATATGAGAATGGCTCATCAGTGTTTGACTCTGCCATTAAACATGGTTTTGAAACATTCCCTAAAATGCTGAAGCTCTGTGGACAAATGGCAAGTTATAAATGTAAATTACATCTACAAGTGCAATCTTACTTTGATCTGTGTATTGCTCTTCCCTCACAAGGACAAAGCAGTACCTTTCATAGGAAGTAGCTGTAAACTTAAGCTGTATATTAAGACTATATACTGTAGACCTCACCCCATTCCTAAGAGGTCTTTAAGGGCATAAGCGCACCATCGTGCCTACCATCCCTGTCCTAATGTTCCCTTTTATTCGTATCCATTTCATGTATTCATAATCATGTTATACTTCTATCTGTTTTCTAATACATGCTTGACAAAAATAAATAAAATAAATTTAAATAAAAATAAAATAAGTCCCCTTTTAGGTATCAAATGTTCCATCGCAAATTGAGATTGGGGTTTTAAATATACTTTCAAGAGGTTGACTAAATAATATTTTGAACTCTGTATAAGTAATTACATGAGGCAAAGTTGCATAATTTGTCTAACTTTAGATAATTGGTTATTGTTTTGCAGAATTATAGTGGCAATAGATAGTTTTGCAAGGGTCTTCTTTGTGTCTTATATCCATGAAATGGTAGAATCTGTTCTGAAAAATAGTTTGGTGGCATAACTGAGGGCTAGGCTAGCAACCAGGAGACTATAAATTCTAATCTTATACATGAAAGCTGCTTTGGGGTCAGTTTTTCTCAGCCCAACCCCATCTTATTGGGTTGTTTACTGTGGAAAAAATCGTTGTAGGAGCATTAGATATATATGCTGCCTTAAGCCGACCAAAAAGAAAACTGGGATAATAATCTAATCAAAATCTGCAAATTTAGTATTTATACTTTCAGGCATCACTTTGCATCTGGGAAGACTCTTTTTCCACTTATCTTATCTAGTTCCAGAATTTGGAGGACCAAATTAGCTTTACATCCTTGAATTAGAAAACAACAACAGGCAATGGGAAAGAAAATGACCTGTATCCATGCAGAGCAAACTATTCCCATAGTAGTAAAGAAACTGGAAGTGAGTAGCGTAAGATTCAAGTACAGCACTTGAAACTGCAAAGTGAATTTGCCCTTCCTCTGAGTGAGTCATAGACCTTATATTTCTGCTGATAAAATGTGTCTGTTCTGTGATATGCTCCCTGCCTTCTGTCTTTATCCTTCAGAAGTCTGCCCCACCAACAACAAAGTAATTGCATTGGTTATAGCCTCTAGTTAAAAAATATTGTTTAGATGCAGGCTTGCATCTTTAAAGGCTTTATAATTAGTTGTATAATTACTATTTAATTGCTTCCATGTATTCAGCTTAGGGACCTGTTATTAAGAGAATCTGTCTGTTTTGGAAAAAGTATGGCCTAGTAGCAGAAAACAGCTCCACGTACATTGAAAGCTACTTACAGTGAACTTAGATATAGTGAAAAATCAATTACTCTTCATTTCTCTTCAACAAGAGTGACATTTATTCAATTTATATGAGCAGAGTAAAGAAACAGAGCTCTGTTCCTCCTCTGGAAGGCTAGAAGAGCTCCCTGATCTTACATATGGGTTTTGTGATCTATATGTTAACATGATGTAGTCAGTGGTTGTGGGTTGTTGGTGTTTTTAGCATCTTCTAAAAACACAGTTCTAGGCATTTGTAGAATTACAATGAGATTTCATTAGCTACTTTTAGACACAAAGAGGTAAATGTCACAAAACTATTTCTTTGCTGAGTCTGAGCCTTGAACATTTTCAAAATGCCACAGAGGTATTAGAGCAACTCGTTCTTCTCCACTCCTTTTTTATTTTGGGGCTGAATATGATATAAATAATCTTCTCCAAATCTGCTTAGGTTATGACAAGAATGTCACCCAACCCATTGTAAAGGCATTCAGTTGGAACAAAATGCCATAAAAGATTCAGAATGATGACACTGCACTAAATTTTGATCAACCCAGTTATATTACATGGTGCTTTATTGTTTATGTTTAGAAAAGAGAAGACTGATCAATCTTATCAGTACAGACCTATCACTACAGGCCTAACTCCAAAATTAAAACTGGGTTATGCAAGCATGAAATATGACCTTTTGCTTTAAAGCCTGAATGATAGAGCTCTAGGCTACTTGCAGGACTACCTCTAAAACAAACCCAGTGCTATATAGTTCAGGGCTACTTTTATTGGAATGGCTCTTGTAGGACAATCTTCAAGTTTGAATGTGTTTCACGCACCCTCACTTTATCTTAGTGTGAAGCAGGTAGGGGCTTGCCTAAAACATTTTCTCAAGTTATTTTCTTAACCTGTGCACAAACCCCTCTTATCTGACCATTACCTTGATAGCGGCTCTTTCACTTGTTGACCAAGCTTCTTCCCTATGTGCAATCCGGATCTCTTGCCACGTGGCAGGACCTGGACAGTGCACTCACATGGCGATGGCCTGCCCAGTGGAATAGCAACAGAATAGCACTTAGACTTATATACTGCTTCACAGTGCTTTACAGCTCTCTCTAAGCAGTTTACAGAGTCAGCATATTGCCCCTAACAATCCGGATCCTCATTTTACCGACCTCAGAACGATGGAAGGCTGAATTAACCTTGAGCCATTCAGAATTGAACTTTTGGAGTGAGCAGTGAGTTAGCCCTGCAGTACTGCATTCTAACCACTGCGCCACCATGGCTCTATATCAGAGGTGTCAAACTGGTGGCCCATGAGCCAGTTGGATCACGTGCAGGCCATGCCCACCCCAGCTCTGCGAATGGGAAAAATATCACAAAATGTCACGTGGCGGCAAAGTGACGCTGCGAGTTTGCACCTATGCTCTATATGGAATACCTTTCCACCTGAGATCCAGCACTTACTGATCCTCCTGGCCTTCTGGAAAGCTTTTAGAAACTGGCTTTTCCAACAAAAGTGCAACTGAAGCCCAGTAAAGCTATTTGCTGATCTCTATGTATTTCGATATTGGGAGGCAGCAAGAGTTTTGTGTAATTAATTAATTAATTAGTTAATTAATTGCTGGAAGAAATCCAAGTAACCAAATAAATGTTCTGTTATGCCAATATTACATCAGATTCATGAATTATCCAAGTTCTATACCAAACAGATCTTATATATAAATTTATATATAAGATCTGTTTGGTATAGAACTTGGATAATTCATGAATGTATATATATATACATATATACATATATATATGTATGTGTAGGATTTTTTGCTGATAAATGAAAATAAAGGGAGACTATTATAGATCTATTTCGAGCTTATTTTGCTCTCATCAGATAGCCATACCCCTTACTGGGATTTGAACCCAGGCCGGCTGCCTTGTAAGGCAACAACTTAACCACTAGGCCATAGGCTCTGTTCTCAATCAGCTCTTTCACCAGGAAAGGGTTATATATGTTTTTCTGTCGTGTTATCCTGGTGTACCCAAATATGGGAGAGAAAGCATCACAGCTTCCTTTTTGCCTTTCAGCCCCTCACTGGGACCATCCAGGCTGTTTTTTATATAGCCGACACACTATTCTATATGTGTAGGATTTTTTATATTATTATAAGGTTTTCATACAAAATTAAACTGTTAATATGAATATGTTGGATTTCATAAAAATAAGAAAGAATGAAATGGAATAATTGTTGTAATAATATATCGAGGGCATTTAGAATTGATAGAGTGGGGAAAAATGAATGATAAGTAAAGATACTAAGGGAGTAGAGGGAGCAATAGGCCTAAAATTAAGTGGCATAAGAGATAATGTGTTTTGTTTTTAAAGTTAAGCTATAGCGGTTGATTTGGGTTAAAATTGAAAAATAAATGGTGATAGACCCAGGAGACAAAATTAGGTTTGAGGAGGCAGCATTAGATTAATAACATATACCCAGAATAAAGAATTACAGTATATGTATGAAAATGATATACTGTAAAAATAATGATTTTATGACTGATTGGATAGAATGTATAATTAAATATATTATTGATATATGTAAGGTATATGTATTGATATATGTACAGAAATTGTGGAGAGAAAAAATAATAAAAAATTACAAAAAAGAAGTAATGCCATTGAAAATATGATGTGATTCTTAACATTCTGTGCATTGATATCTTTATAGAGCATTTTCTCCTATCTGGCACCATAATGTCCCAGTAGTGAGCCAGTTTAATAATCATGTGGTGATTTTTTAAAAGAAAATAAACTGCTATTTCCAGTGTTATATAGAATATAGAAATATAGAAATCAAAATGAATAGAAAAGCTTTCCAGGGATTAGAAATTTCCCTTCTACCTCTGGCAATAAGGATACCTTTGAAAAAGAGGTAGAATACTCATGTTTTGAAATGAAAAGAAATGTCTGTGGCTCAGTGACAAATATCTGTTTTTGTATGGAGACAATCACAGGTTCCAGTCCCTGGAATGTCCACATTGAAAAAAAATCTACCTGAAACCCTGGCAAGGCTTTTTCTCCATACTTGGTCTTCATAGTAGCACACTAAATGGATGAGTAGAAGTGGCTTTCCAACAGAAGAGTTCTTGAATAGGTCCTTGTATCTGCCTCTGTTTCTGGGATAACACTGTTTTATTCTGCAATTTTAACTATCAGCAGTGATCCTAGAAAAGTTAATTAAAAAAAGAAAAGAAAAATAGTTTTCTCTCAGTGTTCAACCCTCTCTCCAATTCTGTTTAACATATATGTGAAACCTCTGGGTGAGGCCATTTGCTGGCATTGGCTTAAGCACCATCTATATGCTGGCGATACTCAGCTGTACATCTCTGCCCTGATCAGGTGATTCTGTCAAGGTGCTTTCCTAGTGCCAAAAGGCTGTATGGGCCTGAGTGTGGAAGAAATGCTTTTGTCTCAACCTTGAAAAGACTAAGTGGCTCTGGATTTTACTGTCTTCTGTATTGATGATTTGACATCTTTAACTATGGCTGGGATGACAGAGAGCAATCTAGCGCAGGGGTGTCAAACTTGCATTGTCATGTCATCGTCATGTGATGTATCACAACTTTTCCCCCTTCGCTAAACGGGATGGGAGTGGCCAGTGTGTGACGCATCTGGCCCATGGGCCACCAGTTTGACACCCCTGATCTAGGGTATCTCTTGGACTCTTGTCTCCTGCTCAAAGAGTGGATCAAAAACATGAGGAGGAAGACCTAAATCAAGGACACTCTTCATTGTCATTCATGCCTTAATCACTTCCCCCTAAATGCAATGCATTTAGAAGCTACAGCTGGTTTAGAATGCAGTGACAAGTGCAGTAATGGAAACACTTTGATATGCCCATGTAAGACCTTGCTGTATTAATTGCACTGGCTCCCCAGTAGGCTTCTGGGTGCATTTTAAAGTGCTAGGTGTCTCTCTTAAAGCCCTTCATGAACCATCTATCTGTGATAGGTGTTCTATTGCCTGTCCTACTAGATCTGATAGGGTGGGCATGCTCCAGATCTCCTCAGTGAAGCAAGGTTGCCTGGTGGATCCTTTGAAATGTGCCTTCCCAGTCATGGTGCCTGCCATATGGAACAGCCTCCCTCTAGATAGACAGATGGACTCAACTAGCGGTGGGTTGCTCCCGGTTTGACCCGGTTCTAAGAACCGGTAGCGCCAGCAGTGAGAGGCTCCACCCACCTGCCTGGGATGCTTCTATGCATGCGCAGAAGCATTGCAAGCGTGCGCACAAATCAGTAGTAAAGGGTTTTAGAACCCACTACTAGACTCAACCCCATTGACCTTCAGGAAAGCGATAAAGACATATCTTAAAAAGCCAACAATAATTGCTTTTTAAACAAAGGAATACATTTGCAATCACAGGGAAAATTGTAATCTATGAACTTGACAACATTTTAGTCACGATGTGTTTTAAAAACCCAAAGGTATTGTGCCATTCACGATTCAAAATTCAGTAACATTGTTGAGTGATCGGTAATCTAAACAAATTTGGAACCTGTTTTGGGAAGAAAAAGGAGTGGGAATCAGATGGTTCCACTATCAATGGAAACTAAGATACATTTGCTGCCGAAGAATTTCCATTTTAAACCTTTGCTTGGCTTGAAATTATTGTTCAGTCTTTTGCAGAACAATTACAAACACAACATGGTTGTCCTCTCAACTGCATGTTGTCATAAATTTCCAACTTCCTGAGCTAAACAAATACAGCTGAGATGTGTTACCCCAGAGCTTTTCAGACATCAAAGGAGAAAACATCTGTATATTGAATCCCCGTCTCCCTCCTCCTCCTCCTCCTCCTCCTCCTCCTCCTCCTCCTCCTCCTCCTCCTCCTCCTCCTCCTCCTCCTCCTCCTCCTCCTCCATCCTTTTGTATTTAATAGACTTCTCACTTTCAGGATGTGCTCAAATTTCCTGTCAATTTCAACCACCTAACCTTCTGAGATAACTATGTCCTGCATTGTGATGTACAAAATATGCATCAAGAATATTAAATTGGGACATGCTCTGTTTTTAACTTTGTCTTTTCAACAGAATTTAAAAAGGGAGGGGAAGGTCTGATCAGCTGTTATTTTCCTCAGAATGTTACCACTTGTCATATTCAAGGAACATTCACTTTTAAAAATATGCAAATACTTTAATATAGTTTGTCCTTAAAGTTTTGGGCTCCAGTCGGCAGACATTTTTAACTGTTCCAATTATAACTTGTCAACAGATTTCAATGAGTTTGTCAAGACTGACTTATTTCCATGGCTTATGTTATCGAAACTTAAGTGAAGATATTCAGATGGTAGAAGGAGATGAAGTTGCAGTATCTGACCAGGATGTTCTGTTGTGTGATCCTAAATGAGAACTGCAGTTTTCTAGTAATAAGACCTCTGAACAAAATAAATCTGTATTCTAGCTAACTTTCAACTGTATAAATCACAGAACAGAGAGATCTTAGTCAAAACAAATACTATTCATGATCTGGGAGATACTATTTTAAACAGTCTCCAGGGCTGAGTATTGCTCAAGCTATTGGAGGTTTAAAAGTGTATGTCTGCTTGTTTGTAAAGTTGTTTCTTTCTTTGTGATTGATGTTTCTTTTAGGATATTTGTGTGGAGGGACGCATTCTTAGGCAAGGAATTGCAGATTCTGCAGTTAATAGACTTGACATGCTGGGAATTTTTCTTTTTATACTTCCAACTACTCAGAAAAATACACAGATGTCAGTGAAGACTTACTGGTGAAACCATCCTTAGAGAGGTTACTTTTAGTTTAAATCCTATTTTGGATTTTGTTGTTTACAGTTTTCTTGCTTCAAATCAAATGGGATTTTAGTGGAAAAGTCCCTTTCCCATGCTATTTAGGATTCCATGCTCATTTCCCATGCTCGTTTAGGAGCACAAAAGAGGCCCGTTGTCCTGCCATTTAGAATAGCCGGATGGACACCTAACCAACAAGTGCAAGATACGTCCTTCTCAGGTACTGTAAATGTTGAGTGTAGGAAGAACTTCTGAAAGAGTTCTACTTGGAGTCCCAAAGGTGTTTTTTTCAAAAGGCAACTGGATTTTGTTTTTTTGTTTTTCTTGAAGACTCAATAAGCTTCTGGGATGAGAAGCGAAATGTCTTCAAGGAAAAACAAAAAAACAAAATCCAGTTGCGTTTTAAAAAAAGCACTTTTGGGATAACCATGACTTGGATGACTGAGAATCTCCATAGATGTTCTGCTTGGAGGTTATCTGTGTGCTTTTGGAGAAAAGCTCAACAGATTTGTCATACTCAGTCAAATAATTACTTAGTGTACCGTATAGTGTACTTAGCATTACTTAGTGTACTGTGCACAATCAGTAGCCAACCAGATAGAAAATTGGAAAATTGGAAAACCATTGGAAAATTCACGGGCAAACTAGAGGCTGATATCTATCCCTTTTAATCCTCAACTCTGATGCAGAGAAAAGCATTACACTGCCCAGATTCCATTTTCATGTGTCTTAAATAACAGATGGGTCTTCTAAGAGTAGTGTGGGTTTTAGCCATGAGGAAATTTTACAACTCTTCAAATAGATAAATGTCTCCTGATTCAGTGCATGGTGGAAGGTTTATCTCCTCAGCAAGAAAGCATTTTATAATAGGTACAGTATATGCAATAGGTATATAAAGTTAAATGTAGTTTTTCCAACTGGGTTTGCCATAGGAAAAAAAAGGTTGTCTGGATTAATAGGGGATAAATCAACTTGTGCATAACTGAATTGCACCAAAGTCATTACAGGGAGTAAATAGTACACACAGAATGACATCTTACCTGCTCAGTTACCACAGGTGTGAATCTTAACGGGTGTAAACTAGAAATTATATGTTTCTGGAATTCTCATTTAACATGTCATAAATGTATTTAATCAGAATTTATACTGCAATATAAATATTGCGACCCTACTTGGAGAGGGAGGCTTTGCTCACAGTCATTCATGCCCTTGTCACCTCACGGCTGGACTACTGTAACGCGCTCTACATGGGGCTACCCTCAAAGAGCATCCGGAGACTGCAATTGGTACAGAAGGCAGCTGGCCGAGCTGTGGTGGGTGTGCCGAGATATATCCACGTTACACCTATCCTCTGCCAGCTGCATTGGCTGCCTATTAGTCTCCGGTCGCAATTTAAGGTGTTGGTTTTGACCTTTAAAGCCCTACATGGCTCAGGACCAGGTTACCTCCGGGACTGCATCCTACCACATACCTCCCTACGACCAGTCAGATCCCACAGAGTGGGCCTCCTCCAGGTCCCATCAGCCAAACAATGTCGGTTGGTGGGTCCATGGGGGAGGGCCTTCTCTGTGGGAGCCCCATCTCTCTGGAACCAACTCCCACCAGAGATTCAGACCATCCCCACTCTACTGGCCTTCCGCAAAGCCGTAAAAACATGGCTCTTCTGGCAGGCGGGGCGAAGAAGATCGGATTCCCCCATTAATGAATGGTTTTTAATATTATGTTATGTTTTTTAAATTGTCATGTATTTTTGTACTGTTCTTATTTATGTTGTACACCGCCCTGAGTCCCACGGGATTGGGCGGCCTATAAGAACTTTTAATTAAATTAAATTAAATATTAAAAATCATTCTAAAATGTGTGATTAATCTATTTTACCTCTAGGTAAGACCGACAGCATACAAGTCAAATAAATAAGAAAAATATTTCCAGTTAGTCACTTTGTATATCTGTATGGGTTTTCCCCCCCAGATTTTTGCATTTTTAAACAAGAATTCCACAAATATTTGCATTAGAATATAATTGAAATTCACATTTTTTTCTCTGAAACTGATTTCTATGCAATATTTATGCTGATGTTTATAAATATATCTGCTCTTTAAAATGTATTGAATACATTGTTGTTTGATACATTTTTTTAGGCTGATATAAGTATAGAATATAGTGATGTTGATACTAAATAGTCATTGATTTAAGGTTAAGATTTTCCTTATAATATAGAGGTAGTTCTTGACTTATGACCACAGTTGAATCCAAAATTACTGTTGCTAAATGAGACAATTGAGTTTTTCCCTATTTTATGACATTTCTTGCCACAGTTGTTAAGTGAATCACTGCAGTTGTTAAGTTAGTAACATGGTTATTAAGTGAATCAGGCTTCCCCATTGCCTTTCTTGTCAGAAGGTCGCAAAAGTGATTACATGACCCTGGGACACTACAATTGTCATAAATATGGGTCAGTTCCCAAGCATCTAAATTTTGACCATGTGGCCATGGGGATGTTGCAACCATCATAAGTGTGGAAAACGGTCATAAGTCACTTATCCAGTTGTAATTTCAAATGGTCCTTAAATGAACTGTTGTAAATTGGGGACTACCTCTATATGGTTTACAGATTACAGATTACAGATTATTAGAGTTGGAAGGGACCTTGTAGGTCATCTAGTCCAACCCCCCGCTCAAGCAGGAGTCCCTACACCATTTCGGACAAATGGCAGTCCAATCTCCCTTTGAAAGTCTCAAGTGTTAGAGCTCTCACAACCTCTGCTGGCAAGCTGTTCCACTGGTTGATCGCTCTCACTGTCAGAAAGTATCTCCTTATTTCCAGGTTGAATCTCTCCTTGGTCAGCTTCCATCCATTATTCCTGGTCTGGCCTTCTGGTGCCTGGGAGAACAGCCTGACCCCCTCCTCTCTGTGATAGCCCCTCAAGTATTGGAACACTGTTATCATGTCACCCCCTGGTCCTTCTCTTCACCAGACTGGCCATGCCCAGTTCCTGCAATCGCTGTGGTTTCACTGTTATAGACAGACAACCACTGAGATTGTATTTATTTATTTAATTTATATAATTACCCATGTCATGCAAGTAAATGCATCTAGAAATCTCACAACAAGACCTTTTTTATGGTAGTGCCTAGACTCTGGGATGCATTTTTCCCTCATAGTTGTGCATTGTTTATACATTTGCATCTTTTAGATGCTTATTGAAGACATCTCTTTATTCAGGCTTCCTTTCTATAGGAATGTTGGATGAATGGCTTTTGTTTCCCTTTTCTCCATTATTTTTACAGTATGTGGCTTTTATAGAACATAGAGTCATAGGCCTGAAAGGGTCATCAGAAGTCTTCTAGTTCAAACCCCTGCTCAAGGTGGGAGACTTTATACCATCCTAGTCAAATGGTTGTCCAGTCTATTTTTGAAAACCTCCAGTGATGAAGCAACCACAACTCTAGGAGACAAGTTGTTCCATTGATTAATTTTTGTCACTGTCCGAAAATTTCTCCTTACTTCTAGGGTGGATCTCTATTTAACAAGCTTCCGCCCCATATTTCTTTTTCTTCCCTCTGGTGCTTGGGAGAATAAGTCAATCCCCTCTTCTCCGGGGCAGCTCCTCAAGTACTAGAAGACAGCTGTCATGCCCCATCCTAATCCTACTCTTCGATAGGCTAGACATACCTAGTTACCTCAGTTGATCATTATATGATTTAGCTTCCAGACCTCTTATCATCTTTGTTGCTTTTCTCTGCCCTCTTTCTAGGTCTCAACATCTTTCTTGTATCATGGATTTTTTCCAACCGTGATGAGTTTATGTTATATTTTCTAAAATGCTTTGCATGTTTTTAAAAAGGGATAATATTAATATGAATAATGTCTAACCAAATGACTAATACCTATATTCCAACATTATATAATATAATCTAAGAGGTGCTAATCAGTGTTATGGACAGCAACATAGGAAGCTGCTACACCTACAGTGCTTTCTGGCTCAGAATAATGATTGATTGTTATTTTTTTTTGCAGAATTTTACTCCAGAATCTGTTTAGCTCTGCTTGAAGCTGATAGGGACAGAATCTAAGATTTTATTTAGGAAAGATTGTATGCTGTTAACTAAACTGTGACCATCATATAAGAAGACCAGATATACAATTTTCAAGCATCCCTGGAAGTGATTCACAGCTCAGCACTATAAACAATGCATATATTATGACAATTATGTAGAAACTGCCAAAAATGACTTATCACTGCCTTGTTTACAGTTATCTACACTGTGTATCAGGGAATGCGTCGAAAGAACAAGGGAAATGTTTTGATGCATAACCAACATCTTTAATAGTCCTTCACCAATTATTGTGCAGATTGTTGAACTGGCACACCCACATTGCCTAGACAGGCAGTGCATGAAGAGTAATAGTTTCTTTCACTTCCATTTCTTCTGGAAGAAAGCAAGTCAGACGTGCAATGTATATGGTCCTTTAGCTGACATATGGTTAGCTAGTCAAAAATCAATCTTTGTTTGAAATGCCTTTCTTCCACTTTTCATAACTTCATCATATGTTTATGTTGAAATACTTACGTTTCTTCCTTCTTTCTGCATTTTGGAGGGGATGTTGGGGGAAGTACACACATCACGTTTTACAAGTCATAAATAAAAGCCCAATATTTTCCATAGAAACAAATGCGTTACATTATATGTTTACATGCATACATACATTTCAAAGGCAGATTCCTCATAAACAGGAATAATTTGTTTCCCAACATATAAGTTTAAATAATTTGGGATGAAAGGACAGAACATTGGACTGGGCTGATTCTGGTAGTACAATATACTTCACAGATTGTGCCAGAATACTTTCATATGTTCAGCTATTAAAGTGTGACTCATGTTTTCAACTTATTATACACTTCAAGATTTTTTTTTTCAGTGAACGGAGCTTAAGATGCAAAATAACACTCAAGCAACATGATGCCCATCTGTGAATCATTCTGTAAATGTTCATTTGGTTTCAAACAATAACCAGAATAATGATTTTTAGGATATAAAATTCAGAGTTCTCTAAATAGGAAAACCATGGGGGGGGGGGGACTTTGTGAATTCACAAAGAATGGAATTAAAATGCCTCAAAGGTGCAAATTTCTCTGCTAATCAATAGTTGTAAAGAGTAAAAAAAATAATCCCACTGTCTGAAAGTGTGAATAGGAAAATATATTTTCTTCTTTATCTTAGGATCTACTAGCTCTAAAATCAAAAAGATCCTGGGAAACTAAAGGAAAAAAAGTGGTTTCAGGTTCTAAGAACCCAGTCAGACTCCATATAGTTTGGAGTTTGACTGGATTGAGACTGGAGGTATAAAATAGCTTTCTATGTGCTGGAACATATGCTAACATATCAATAAGATGTCTGCTATTTAGTCATATTAGATATGACATTGCTTCAAAAGGGGTGGGGTGGGATTCAGTCATGCACACCTTGGTATCTAAATCAATCCAATTTTTATTATAGTGTTGTTTGACTTTAGAGCTTGAGAGTAAATTTTGCTAAAATCAGCATTTGTTGCCAAGTAAACATAATTAGGGTTTAGTTATAGCTGACTTATTGGAGCAAGGACTTTTATATTCAGTGACTTCTGCATGTAGATAAGATTCTATTTCCAATCCTTGCATAAAAGTGAATTGAAAAATTGATGGAGGATGAAGTAACCAAGACAACAAGCACCATTTCCATGCTTGATATTTTGATCTCTTCTGTTTAAATGTTGCTAATGAGGTAGAGAGAATGGTGAAGCATTTCATACTTGACTGCACCTCTGGTTAAGGTAAGCTTTATCTTTGTGTTGCAATACAAATTCAAATACAGCAATAACTCAGAGGCACTTTGTTACAGATATTAACACAGTCATTGCTGAATGGAGACTCTTAATCAGGCATTCTTGATCTAATGATTTGGCATTCTTAATGGAAACTGTCATAAGATGGCAGGGTCAAGGCATCTGCATTCATTCCACAGTACAATGTAGGTGCCTGATTCTTGAATAGCTTGTGTCACCCAATGAAACAGCTTTAATTCTAAGCCAGGGTTGCTTCCCCAGGGTTGCACAGATTGTGCTTCCAAGGTTGAGTGCGACTTCTAGAGACCTTTAAAATATATAGCTAAAGTGTAATTTTTAATGTCAGAATAAATTATTAAAGGCTGGAAGTATATCAATTATATTTAATTTTTATTTTTCTCTTTGTCCTTCCCTTTTTTTTTTGCAGGGGTTATAGTTCTCTACCCAAAGGCTCTTAGTCTAAAATGAGTTGGGTAGCCCTAGATCAGGGGTGGGCAAACTATGGTTCTTTGAGGACCTGTGGACTTCAACTCCCAGAATTCCTGAGCCAGCCATGCATGCATGGCTGGCTCAGGAATTCTGGGAGTTGAAGTCCACAGGTCCTCAAAGAACCATAGTTTGCCCACCCCTGCCCTAGATACTTACTAAGGAATCTTGGTGCAAAAGAAGAGATTCCTGCCTCAGCTTCCTATCTTGCAGTACCCTCAAGGAAGGGCCTCATTTCCACTAGCTTACAGCTGAGTTTTTATCTCAAGTGAAATCAAGTCTTCTGAATAAACACATTTCATTTATGATAAAGGATAAGATTCCAGGGTCTGAAATTATTAGAAGAAGCATTTTCACAGTGGCATAATAGGGGCCCCTGCACTTTTTGACATTTTTATAAATGAACATTGTTGATTATTATAGCCCGTGGGAAACACAATTTAGTTTGTGTGTTTTCAAGTCAGTGTTGACTCCTGGCAACTGTCTGGATGAGACCCTGCAGTTCTCCATAGTGGGCGGAGCTAGCCTCCAAGAATGGGATGATCCAATCCATCAGCCAATCAGGACTGAGTCTGACTCTATAAAAACTGTCTCCCCGAAGAGCTCCCCCTCTTGAGACGAAGGACGAAGTCAGACCCATAGTGTAATAACCCAACCAGACTTTATAAACAGCAGGCAACCATGGAAACACAACCAAACGAAGAAGAAACCAACAGGGAGGGACTTGGAGGCTAGCTCCGCCCTACGAGAAGGGGCGTTCAGGTAAGTAACAACGCCCTTTTTCTTGCAAGGTTTTGCAGAAGTGGTTTGCAGTTGTTTACTTCCTAGAGCAGAGAGAGGCCCAATCTGGCCCAGCTGGCTTTGTGCTGAAGGCAGGACTAGAACTCCCAGTTTCCTGATTTCTAGCCTGATGCCCTAACTATTTTACTATTGCCTCTTGATTAAACATCCCAGAGAACACTATTCAACCTGTTAAAAACTGAGTTACTTACCTACTTGATTGATTGACTGCCTGGATGTTGAGGCTGCCCAATTCCAAATAAACTCTGGGTGGCTTATAATATTTGAAAAGAACATATATTTTTTTTAAAAAAAATATCGGACCAAATATCATAAATAAAAGAGATGTATTGTTCACTCTGTAATCTAAGTGTGTCGTGCAGTTGCAAAACAATCCCAAACTGCATCCACAGAACTGTAGAGTCAAAAGGCAGCAGAAGTCACCATTATGTACTCTGCATTGGTCAGGCCACTCTAGGAGCCAATTTTGTGTATCATATCTTAGGAAAGACATTGATAAACTGAAATGTGTGCAAAGGAGAAAACAATGAGGGAGGGACATGGGAAGAAAACACTAATGACAACTGTCTGGAGGAGCTAGGTATGTTTAGGAGAATTTCTAAAAAGGTATACTAGCTGTCTTCAAGTATCTGATGCTGTCATGCAGAAAACAGGATAGACTTGAGTTGTTCCCCAATACAAGAAACAATGGATTAAAATTATGAGGAAAAGATTTTAATTGGATATTAGGAAGAATTTCCTAAAGGTAAGAGCTGCTCACAATGAAACAGATTGGTTTCAGGAGGTAGTGAACACTCCTTTGTTGATGTATTTAAACAGAGGCTGTCAATTATGCTTTAGTACTAGATTTCTGAACTGGCAGGGGGTTGTACTGGATGATCCCAACCCTACATCCCATATTTTTTTGAAATGTGAGGACTTGTTGTAACCACACTTCTCTGTAATCAGGCTTAGCAGAGAAGGAAAGATATCCACCTTGATTGACTTTCCTATTGGCTTTTCCATTGTGGAAAATACTCTTCTTGTCATTAAAAATGTTTCAAACGAATGTCATTTCCATCAATACAAGATAACACTCGAAGTATTTGAAGAATCCTCTTGAAATTGGCCTTGAGCAAATTACTTGAAATAATATTCAAGTGACTTTCAGCAGGAGCGCTTGACTTGAATTGCATGTCTTTAGACAAACATTTTAGGTCTTGAAGAGTGCATGAAATTTTTTTCATGGTTACTCTAGGACTAGGTTAAATAGTTAGGTGGGCAATTGGTCTGGATAGAAGAACGAGTAGGAGGAGTATTATTTGTAACAATAGCATTCTTTGATGAAAATGCCTTATATTGTGATATGAGACAATGCCTTTCCTGAATATATATTTGTGTGTGTATCCATTAGTAGATACAATTAATTTTATTAATATAGCAACAACCTCAGCTACAACTGTATCTTTAAATTTTCACTTAAAGAAGGAAAGTCTAATTTAACACTGCTTGCCATTCCTTTAAATAACAGCCATGGGATACAGAGCACAGCTGGTGTCCATAAGTGTAAATTTAAAGTGTCCCATGGCAATCTAATGAATCTGCTCCTCTATGAATATATGTCACAATCAGAGGTGCTTTTCCAGCCTGTTGGTGCATAGATCATCAGTGCAGTATATTGATCCATAAATATTTCCAAACACCCCAGTGGTTCATTAGGGATGGAGAAAGGTTTTGTGAAGCTTTTTTTGTGGCTTTTTCTTAACTTCTTAACGTTTTGGATAGTAGTCGAAATGAAGAAAATAGTTTACAGATTTAACTGCATCTATAGTTTGAAAGTAACAACTGAAAAATGATGTTCATAATCTGAATTGCAATGAAACCAATTATCTGTGCAGTGGCATTTCGCTTGGGAATTCTCCTAAAGGTTTAGTATTTCTTAAAAGAAATTAAAAACAGCTGTAACAATACTATAAAACAAAAATAGCAGCTGCAAAAGAGATTAACATTCCTAAATTTCATTTGAACTTGATATGCTGTTTTTCCAAAAGCAACCTATATACACCCATGTGCACATACATGCACACACACACATATATAGTTGCACACTCATATAGATTGATTTGTAACATTTATTCTGTATTAAACTATAGCTTCCTTGTCTTTTCTTTTCTGACCCCTGCTTTTACTTTTGAGTATATTTTAAAAACTACTATTCATGTTTTCATATTACACATGAATTTTATGACAATTCCTTCTGCTGGGTTCAGAGGTGGGGTAAGAATTTTTCCTTTAGTTATTATAAAGAATAAATTATGAATATCAAGCATTCAGTAATTATTTGAATGAAACATAATAAACAATTTATAGGAGCCCCTGAACATTTACTTTCAGCTTGTCAAGTGGATTTCCAAATGATACCCAATCACTAAAGCCTTTTCTTAGAATTTTATATAATGCCTCTTTTCTAATTAAGCAACAATCACTGATGAATGAAGCTTCCCAAAATCTTTTTTATACTCATGGAATATAATTTACAAAACAGAACCGGAGAGAGTCACAGTATAAAGTCCTTTGTTTTGCTATTCTGGCCAAAATATATGGCATAAACCTTACAATCAGATTATAATTTCCTAATTGATTTTGCCTGTTAAGCAAAGTAATAAAATAGGCAGAAGTACAGCCCAATTTAAGTAACTTCTCTTCAATTAATTGCTTTAAATGTTTAAGCAAATGCTTATTTCCCGCTATTGGAATCAATGAAATTGAAAAGATTTTTTTTGCTTTGACTGAATTATATTGCACCATTTATCTTACGCTATAAAATTTACACCAACCTAAAATTAATATGCTTATTTCTGCTGTTGCATTAGTCTTTTCAATTATGCAAAGGTTAAGATTTGTATCTGTGTCTGTATCCATTTATACACATACAGCAAGAGAATAACAGGATGTATATATAAAATATATTTTAAAATATATTTATAAGTAAATATATTCATATAAAGTTTTATTGAAATGTGAAAAGTAAAGATTATTTCTCGAATCAATGTTATCCCTGTTTCCAGGGGATCTTCAATTATGAACGCCATGTCATCGGTGAATGCCTGTAATTTGTATTCTTCTCTTCTGATACAGATTAACAGAGTTGGAAGGGACCTTGCAGGTCATCTAGTCCAACCCCCTGCCCAAGCAGGAGACCCTTGCATCTGCCTCTACCTAGGATCAAACTCACAACATCGTAATTGTGAGGCAAGAGCTCCACCTCTTCTAGTTCTCAGCCCTTTTATGTCGTGATTTTCTCTAACCTGTTTTAATAGAACTTCTAGTGAGAGTATAAATAACAGCGGTGATAGTGGACATCCTTGCCTGACCCCTTTATTTATATTAACTTTTCTGTTGTTTCTCCATTTAGTAGTATATTCTCTGTTTGATTTGAATATATTGCCTTGATCATTTTAGTAAATTTTCCTCCAAATTTCATCATGTCCAATTGTATATTAAGAAATTGCCAATTCAAGTTATTGAAGGCTTTTTAGGCATCAACCCATGGATATATGTATGTGTGTGTGTGTGTGTGTGTGTGTGTATGTATGTGTATATATATATATATATATATATATATATATATATATATATATATATATATATGTATGTATGTATGTATGTATGTATGTATGTATGTATGTATGTATGTATGTACGTACATACATACATACATACATACATATATATATGTATATATATACATATATATATCCCAGTCCCCTGGGAGTTGGGCGGCATATAAATCCATTTAAATAAATAAATAAATAAATAATATATATGTAGGTCTTTGGGTATTCGGGTTTTCTCCCGCGTGAAATTGGAAGTGTCTTGGCGACGTTTCGATGAACGTTAAGAAGAAGTTCTTAAGAAGTTAAGAAAAATTACATTGCTCCTAGAAGCAGGAAGCAGAAGACACCAGCCTGAAGATGATGAATGAGACTTCATCGAAACGTCGCCAAGACACTTCCAATTTCACGCGGGAGAAAACCCGAATACCCAAAGACTTACATACAAACACCCGCGAAAACCTCAGAACACACACACACACACACACACACACACACACACACACACACATACACACACACACACACACACACACATATATATACATACATATATACATATACAGTACATACATACATACATACATACATACATACACACACACACACACACACACACACACACTTCAGATTGTGTGGCCTAATTTTTTTCAAACATTAGACCTGTTATATCTAGGATGTAAAAGATGGATTATTAGAAAATAATAATAATTTCAGAAAAAATCTCAAAAAAATTTATTTATTTATTTATTTATTTATTTGGTATTCTTATATGCCGCCCAACTCCCGAAGGACTCAGGGCGCGTACAACAGAGAAAAATACAAGAATAAACCAATAATAAATATTAATTAAAAGCAATATAAAATTTAAAAACACCGTATAAAAAAAGACATCAGCAACCATTCAACAACCATACTCGGGGGTGAGCTCAGGTGGATTAAGCTCTACCCCCAGCCTGCAGGAAAAGCCATGTCTTAACGGCTTTTCGGAAGGCCAGCAGGGTGGGGATAGTTCGGGTCTCTGGGGGAAGTTGGTTCCAGAGCACGGGGCCGGCCACAGAGAAGGCTCTCCCCCTAGGACCCGCCAGCCGGCATTGCTTGGCCGACGGGACCTGGAGGAGGCCAACTCTGTGGGCCCTAACTGGTCGGAGGGAAGTATGAGGCAGAATGTGGTCCCGAAGATAGCCTGGTCCTAAGCCATGAAGGGCTTTAAAGATGGTGATCAACACTTTGAATTGGACCCGGAGACTGATGGGCAACCAGTGCAGCTGGCGGAGTATCGGTGTCACGTGGGTGTACCTTGGCACACCCACCACAGCACGCGCAGCCACATTTTGCACCAACTGAAGTCTCCGGATACTCTTCAAGGGTAGCCCCATGTAGAGCGCATTGCAGTAGTCCAAACTGCAGTAGTCCAAATTATCAAGCAAGTTGTTCTGGATTTATTTAGCTACTAGGTAACATCTTATTTTTCACTGTATAAGTTTTTCTGCACTGGTCTGGAGCTTTTCTGACTTTTCATTGTTCAGTTAAATTCCAAGGAAAGATTTCAGGAGGAAACCTCTACTGGGCTTTTTCAGATCCCAAATTGTGAGCAGCCAATGACGATTCCAAGTATAGGAAAGATACGTAGTAGAAAACAATGCTAGTGTCAGCACAAAGAATCAGACCATTTGTGAGGTTGTAGCATAGAAGATTTATTCAAGCCTAGACACAAGAATCTGGTTAACTAAAGTTCAAAACTAAATTAGCACTAGATAAAGGTCAATTAAATTCAGGAGGGATTGGACTTGAAGTGCCTGTGGTAATGCAAGGATACTAAATTGATGGTGTGTTTGACTCCATCGCCCTCCCCCAGCTCTGCCTGCTCTTCTCTACAATTAATATCCTTCACAACTCCTACAAACTAAATTCATAAACATATGAAGAAAAAAATGAAAAAAAGGTAAGAAGACAAAAATCTTGAAGAGAAGAGATTATATGTGTGTAACTATGGGTTACATATGGGATATGTAACTCAGGGTTTAACTATGAGATCCTTGGTGCTCTCTGAGCTTGATTGTTTGCTTTCAGATTTTTCACTACCCAACTAGGTAACATCATCAGTGCTACTGAATGTGAGGTTTGTTCCCTGTTTATATACTGTAGTTTGCCTTGCCAGTATTGGTGGGGGTAGGTTTTCTCCTTGATAGTTTCTTGATTAAGGTATTGCTTTTTGCTTGATGATTTTTCTGATGTTAATCCTGTGTTTATCTGGATGTTGATTGCAGAAGACAATGTTTTCTGGTCTTTTTATTTCCTTCTTATCTTGTATTGTATTTTTGGAATGGGATATAAATGTAATTTATCTCTTATGTGTCTATCAAGAGTTGATTTGTCTGAATGTCAGGCTTCCAGGAATTCCCTGGAAGTTTGTATCAGAAGTCTATTTTCCAGAAAAAGAAAGCGTTCAAAAAAACAGAAGGCAGATTTTGGCACTGCATGAATTATATTGTTTTATTGGTACCTATGGGTTGACTGGAGACAAAAATCCCTCTATGCTTTTATATAAAGTTTCACTGCTTGTAGAATAATTTGGGCTTCTGAAAATTATATCACCCAAAGTATACATACTTGGATGGTGACACTGAATTCATGAGTGATCCCAGCGTCATATCACAATCTGACAATTGAAATGGATTGCAATCATAGCTTCATGATTAAACAGTCCTGTATAAACAGCAAGTATTGTTATTATAAATTATTCATTCAATCTTTAGCTAGAAATGCATACCTCTTTTTATTAGTATTACACCATATCTTTAATGTGGCTACCTTCTCATATAGCCTGAGCACCCTGCCTTTCTTGGCATGGGGTATAGAATGTTCTATCTGGTGTGTAAGAATTTTTATTATAGAGTTGTCAGGTTTAGTTTGAAACATAAACATATTTTTACTTATACATTAGAACTTATGTGATCAATGGCAGTGTATATAGTATATTATAATTTGTTTTTGATCAGCAGAAAGCAATTATTCATAAAGCTCAAAACAGAAAGCAAAGTTGTGTGAAAAAGGAAAAGAGTTATGGCCGTCTGACAGGGAAGGTAATTTTAATATAAACGAGATTGGTCCAGGCTCTGCAGTTTGGATTGATAGATTATCTTGCAGAACTATCATTTCAATAATCTCAATGACAGTATAGAAGTGGATACTTGATACTACATTATAAATTAAGCTTACTGCAAATGTCATCGCAGAGAATATGGAAAAACATCCCATAGTTATGTTTGCAAAAGTTAGGAGCTATATAAAATATTCTTTGGTACAAAGACTAAGGTAATCCTTTGTTTGACATACAGTGCCCGAATATTTCCAATTATCTAAAAGCTGCCTGGCTCTCTTATTCTTCATTAATATGGGACAATGGCATAAGGATTTGGGAAGGGTTTGAATTGTATGCTCATGAGCATTTCAGGGGGTTCCAAAGAAATGTATAGTGGTGACTTAAAAGAACAGCAGCCATTTCTTACTGTTCTGTTTCTTTATTATAATTCTCCATCAGGAATTAGCTGGTATTTAATTTGTGTCACACAGAAGGGTTTTAATGGGCTAACAGTTTGGTAGTAGAACAAGAAAGGAAGTCTATAAAAAGCCATTGTTCAGAGGTAGGTTTCTAAGTAAGGGAACAAAATGAATGGTGGTAATGTGCTTTGAGCAAAGCTCTCTCTCTCTCTCTCTCTCTCTCTCTCTCTCTCTCTGTGTGTGTGTGTGTGTGTGTGTGTGTGTGTGTGTGTGTGTGTGTGTGTGTGAGAGAGAGAGAGAGAGAGAGAGAGAGAGAGAGAGAGAGAGAGAGAAAGAGAGAAAGAAAGAAAGAAAGAAAGAAAGAAAGAAAGAAAGAAAGAAAGAAAGAAAAGAAAGAAACTGTTTCTTTTTTCTTTCCTTTTTAACTTGCTTTGAAACATTAAGAAAGACTTTCAGGCAACTGGGTTCTTGCAAGGATATTGCTAGACAACTACCTATTTATTCACAAATCCTATGGCATCATTTGTTTGGTGATCTCTGAACAAGGCCTACATTCTGTTTGAAGGTGAAGCTGATGAGGTATGGCCAAAGATACATATCTCCATGTAAGGGCCAAAATACACATTAGCTTAATGAACAGCACACAGCTTCACCTTCTGATTTTCTTTAAGTAATTGCAGTTATGTTTACATCGTTTGGAAAAGGAAGATTGATCTCTTTCCACCCAGAATCCTTCTGAATTCCGCAGAATCCACCCATCTAAGAACATCAGTACAAACATTCTGCTATATGTAAAAAAAAAGTTAATTTCTTTCATAATTATTTTTTTAAAAAAACTGTAAAACTTAAAAAAAACTTTAAAAAATTAAGACGATAAAACTGCATACTGTGCAATATGGCACTAGCCATTTAGCATCAGAAGAATGACTGAAACAGGTGGGGAGAAGTAAGAATCGATAGGTTCCAATACTTTCCAGCAGAAAAGATGTCAGAGAGAATTTGTATTGAACAACCCTACTCCATTCTCCATGTAACTTTCTAAATTTCACATTAGCCTGATGATGATCAATTTATAGATGCTAGGGCCACAATCTCAGAGTAATCTTTCCCCCTTTTTCAAATGGATTTTGGAATATGCCTATTTCTTCTTTTGTTCAAAAATAAATGGTAGCCCAATCAGGATTGTGATATTGGGAACAATGTTATGATCTCAGTGCAAGTTGCACAGATATGCTGTGGCCTCTATGCAAGTTGCACACTGTGTAAATTGCACAGTGAACAAGAAACATTAAATGACTGCATACTTCCAGCTAGGATCCACTCCAGATCTGCCACCACCCTCTTGTAAGTATGTAAAACAAATAACTACCAGAACTTTGGAGATGGAATATGTGGGGACTCTCATGAGCACCTGCAGGCATTTCCTTAAAGTGACTGTGCTTTCTCAGAATCTCTGCTTTCATAGCTGTGTCACAACTATCTTTGCAAAAGACTCATTTGGCTCTTGGAGTTGCTGACAGGTGCTATGTACAGGGACATGTGCATTCATAAGCACCTCTTTCCCTTTGAATTAAAACTGCTGTCTAGTCCTAGTCACCACACGGTACTACATAAATTCAAGTTGAGTGTACCATGAATACAGTCTCTTACATTCATCTAATCAGGTCATGGTTCTCTCTCATGAACAGAGAGTTATTTTTGCTAGACAGCTCATAGTTAGGTGCTATGTGGACAATTGTATCCTCACACTTGATTGGGAAATCTCCAGAAGCATGTCCAGATAGAGCTTGTGGGTCTCTCATGATTGGGAGATATGACTAGAGATTACAACTAGTAAAAAGGCTGTTACAACCCCACAGTACTTTAATATCCCTAATAATACCATCTACAATAATATTATCTATTCAGTCTGTATATGGATTTGTTTTCAAAAGCTTAAGATCAGATACACAATATTCCATTCCCCAAAATGATCCCAAACAACTCTTTGGGGTTTGTTGAGCTAAAAGCAGTAAATGGATCAATGGCACTAAAAAAAAATCTACCAATGCACCTTAATATATCCAGTATTAATCCAACAGTTTAATTATTTTATCAGTTGGCTGCCTGGAAAAACTGGACAGTTTTGATTTTATCAGAAGAGTCCATTATATGATTTTTTAAAATCTATGTGCCATCTTGGGAATGTTGTGCTAATTAGGAAATCATTGAGCAGCAGCCATCTCTAGCTTAGCATTTTTCATTATATTCTTTTAGTGAAGGCTCGTTTATAGACATCATAGTCATATTTTCAGAAGACTCCTAGTCTATCAACACCAATGTGTTTAGAACCAGAGAGCATATGCTGCTCTCTTCCTGCTACCCATGCTCCTGATCTTCTTTGTTCCTATTTCCAGTTTTCTGCATGATTAACACCATTTTTTTTGTTCTGCTCTGTTGTCTTAGACTGAAGTTCTACTAAAGTTTCATTCTTGAACAATGCTGGGACCTTGAGAAGAGTCTGTTCCAGTTCTTTTTAGTAAATACTTGAGTTTGAAGTGTGTTTTCTGATGTGGGAACTGAACCAGTGTTTTAATATTCCTTTTTTGTGTACTGACCGTTCCATTTTTATTAACAATGGCTCCCGAAAAGAGAATAAGTAGGTATTATCCCATGTTTACTTTGCAGACTGCAGCACACATTTCATTTCTTGCTGCTGCATAAGTTTATATAGTTTCCCTCTGCTCCTGTGTTGGTAGATTTTGAATCAGCCTTTTCCTAAATGCCTTGTTGCTGCATTAACAGAAAGCTCTATAGGATTTCTTTATCATTAGCCATGGTGGCTGTGTACTTCCTTTCTTTGCATGTGGTGATGTGATGGACATACAATCGGTTGTTCTGCCTGGATTAGTTTTCTTTCTGTCGAAAATTGGAAGAGGCCATTCAGACCATTTAGTCCAACCAAGTTCAGTGCAAGAATCCAAATTAAAGCATTTACAGCAAACACTTGTCCAGTGCCTGCGTGGAAGGGCAGCCAGCAATTCCCTGGATAGTTGATTCCACTGTTCACTTATCTTACCCTTTGGAAGCTTTGCTTAGCATACAACTGAAATCTATCGTTATTCAATATCCTGCACCCTGAGATGATAAAGTCCTATGGGAGTTGGGTGGTATATAAAAATGACCACATAAATAAATAAATAAATAAATAAATAAATAAATAAATAAATAAATAAATAAATAAATAAATAAATAAATAAATAAATAAATAAATAAATAAATAAATAAAATAAACAAACAAACAAACAAACAAACAAACAAATAAAAGGTCGCAATTCTTTTCTCTGTGCAACTTTTCAAACATTTAAAGAGTGTTATCATACACACATCCACCCACACCCACACACTACGCAACTTCTTTTTTCAAGGCTAAACATATCTAGTTCCCTCCATCTTTACAGTAGAATTCAGTTTCCAGTTAACAGTCTGTTTCCCAAATACTAAAGTTTAGTGAAACTTCTAAAAATTCCATGGTTGTATTCAGTGGTGTGTTGCTGCCGGTTCGGACCGGTCCTTTAGAACTGGTAGCGCTGACTCCAAGCCGAGAGAGAACCGGTTCTCTGTATCCGTGAAAGTGGGCCCGCCCGCCTGCCCCTGGGTTATACTGACCTTTATCTCTGCTTCCGAAGCCCAGCTGATCAGGGGCTGCAGATTGAATTGTCGCTCCACAGCTGTTTTCCGTCCTCCTTGCCTAGTTTGCAACGCGGAAGTTCTATTCCCTCTGAACTGCGCACGTGCACGCAGCGAAGCACTCAGCGAAGCACACACTCAGTGAACCGGCAGCGACAAAAAGCAGAACCCACCCCTGGTTGTATTATATCTTTTTAAAAAACACAACAAAAAATGCTGGTCCCTGCACTATTCTTCCTTAAGATGATTTTGCATGAATGAATGCTTATGAGTTCAGTTATAATATTTCCATCCTTTCTTTGCCATGATGAACATATGGTTTGTCATTCATCTTCTGAAAGGTTATCAGAATAGAGCATACAGGGCGATAAAGGCACCTGCCCCATGAACAATACTAGCATCAAGTATATTTTTGTAATTTTGTTTGTATTTGTCTAATTTTTGTAAGCTGTTAACTGAAAGTTTGTTCTGTTTTCATTTTCATTTTGTTTTAAGCTTAACAATTTGTCCCTTGAACTCATACAGAGGCTATCTTTACGGCATTAATTATCACTGAAAGTATATGCCTATCTCTATCACCTCTATCTCTATGCGCCTTTGACTCACATATGCAGGGAGACAGACAGATAGAAAAAAAGATCCCAGTTGATAATCTTGAAAATCTGCATAAATAAGGAAAAAGGAAACAATACAAACAGAATATTTTATGGAAGCTGGAGAAGCTTTAAACCTGGAATGTCTGCTATCTTCAGAATAATTCATTTTAAGTGATTTGAGAATTGCAAGTGGGAAAAATAAATTATGGGAGAAATGTGAACTAAAGGAGGGAAGACGAGGGAAGAAAGAACTAAGAAAGAATTCCATTTTCTGAATTTTAAAAGCTCATGGTGATTGTTTTTTAAAATTTGCACTCTAATAAACAATTCCCCTTCTGTTAATTCTATCTATCTATCTATCTATCTATCTATCTATCTATCTATCTATCTATCTATCTATCTATCTATCTATCTATCTATCTATCCATTTATCTATCTATCATCTAGCTAGCTACCTAGCTGCCTTGCTACCTAACTATCTGATATTGATATTAATACAGAGATCAGTATGTGTGCCTAAACATAACTATTGATGTATAAACTGATACATCAATATAGAACAATATGAAACCTATGAAACTATGTAGGTACAGATACATTACATAGTTTGATTAATCAATCAATATATATTTATATCATATGATGACATTCTTTGAATCAGTTAAATAGATCTCTATTGAATACTACATGGAAGTTAATGTAATTTAAAATATAATACCCCAAAGACTGGAAGAGATTCCAACTACAGAATTCTGGCATTTTAAATCTTTTGCTATGATTGTTTCATTGAATATTTTCATTTTCTTAATGTAAAATCATAGACTCATGATATTATAGGGTATGTACTAAGCATGTTTATTTTTTATAAAATCCCTCTGATTTTACTGGTTTTAAGATGCACAGTTCCTCTAGCTACAATGTTTTGCATTTCATAAAAGGACATCAACTTTTGAGCTGAGGTTGGAAGCTTTGCTTAGCATACAACTGAAATCTATCATTATTCAATATCCTGCACTCTGAGATGATAAAGATGTGTTGTGTGGAACAACAGAAACACTGGAATATGTTATATTGTACTGCGCCTCTATCCTGAAAGCTGCCAGGAATTACTATTCCCACTCATCAAGTTCTTTGGTTGCATGATTCTTTTTATCTCAAATAAAAAGAATTTAAAAAAAATACTTTCAGATCAATCTCATTCTACTTGAATGACTAAAGCCAAATATTATTCCATAGTATGTATACATAGTATGTATAGTATGTATAACACACATAACGTCTCTTACATATGGAGTGCCCCAGGGGTCGATTCTCTCGCCCCTTCTGTTCAACATCTATGTGAAGCCGCTGGGTGAGATCATCCGTGGCTTTGGGGTGAAGTACCATCAGTACGCTGATGATACACAGCTGTACATTTCCACCCCAGGCCACCCCAATGATGCCCTTGAAGTGATGTCCCGGTGCCTGGAAGCTGTGCGGATCTGGATGGGGAGAAACCGACTCAGGCTCAACCCTTCCAAGACGGAGTGGCTGTGGTTCCCAGCGTCTCGATATAGTCAGATGATTCAATCTCTGACTATCGGGGGCGAGTCTCTAGCCCCCGCCGAAAGGGCTCGCAATCTGGGTGTCCTCCTGGATCCACAGCTGTCCTTAGAGGACCATCTGACAGCTGTGACCAGGGCGGCCTTTTATCAGGTCCGCCTGATACGCCAGTTGCGGCCCTTTCTGGATCGGGATTCCCTGTGCACAGTCACCCATGCCCTGGTCACGTCGCGTCTGGACTACTGTAATGCTCTCTACATGGGGCTCCCCATGAAGAGCACCCGGAGGCTCCAACTGATCCAGAATGAGGCCGCGCGGGTGGTTTCGGGGGCTAATTGACGCTCCCATATAACACCCCTCCTGCGCGAGCTGCACTGGCTTCCGGTGGTCTACCGGGTGCGCTTCAAGGTGCTTGTTACTACCTTTAAAGCGCTCCATGGCATTGGACCTAGGTATCTCCGAGACCGCCTGCTGCCACAAACTGCCTCCCATCGACCAGTGCGCTCCCACAGAGAGGGCCTCCTCGGGGTGCCATCAGCCAAGCAGTGTAGGCTGGTGACGCCCAGGGGGAGGGCCTTCTCTGTGGGAGCACCCACCCTCTGGAATCAGCTCCCTCCAGACTTAAGAACAATTCACGACCTGTCCACCTTCCGCCGTGCCCTCAAGACACATTATTTTTATCAAGCCGGGCTGGCGTGAAAAAGTTTTTGGGGTTTTTAAAATTTTTTAAGATTTTACTAAATTTTAATTGTATTAAATTAGGGCCATATTGAATATTTTATTTTAAATGTATTTTAATGTTTTTTACTTGGTTTAAATGTATTTTAATGTTTTTTACTTGGCTGTTCACCGCCCTGAGTCCCCTGGAGAAGGGCGGTATATAAATTTAATAAATAAATAAATAAATAAATAAATAAATTCAAACATCTCTTAGTCTCATTTGGCGCCATTAGTCTCCATTTGGCCCCACCTCAGCTCCAAGAGCTGAGGTGGCACAGTGGTTAGAGTGTAGTACTGGAGGCTACTTCAGCCGACTGCTAGCTGCAGTTCAGCAGTTCAAATCTCACCGGCTCAAGGTTGACTCAGCCTTCCATCTTCCGAGATGGGTAAAATGAGGACCCGGATTATTGGGGGCAATATCCTGACTCTGTAAACTGCTTAGAGAGGGCTGTAAAAGCACTATGAAGCGGTATATAAGTCTAAATGCTATTGCTAGTGCTATTTAGTGCCATTTTGGAGCCATTTAGTTATTACTCTATAACATATCCTTACTGTCAATGAATACATGCTTCTGTCTGATTTTCATTAATAGTTGCCAGAATTACAGTATTTTAGCATTACAATGGGTCTATACAGACCTACTGTAATTTATTATTCAATTATTCCAAATAATCATTTAATTGCTTTATTCAAATTGCATAATCTCTTACATATTAATTTATGCCTAACATTTTTAAGCTTATTATTTTAGTTATATGGCTATATGATTTTATAGCTTGTTCTATTCTAGTCAATTTTGGTGTGTTTTTAGTTGCATTGATAGTCAGTGGGTTAAATGTGACTCTTTTAAAAAGATCTGTTTTGATGGTTAATTGAAATGAAATTACTGACTGACTGACATTTCTGAATAGTTGCATGTTTAAACCTTATAGTGTTTATAGTGCAGCTGTGTTAAGTTTCTATTAATATCATTAATAATGAAATGTACATTTCCATATCAGGTTGCAAATTATAAAAGGTGGGATAAAAATTCATGTGTACATGTAATATAGAAGTATTATAGGCATATTTGTCTATACACTTTTCCCAATGCAAAAGGGTTCTACCAAATGTTTTTCTTCATATATGGAGCCAGTGTGATGTAATATTTAAGGTGTTGTGTCAGAAGCAGGGAGACCTCATCCATTGAACATTCATGTTGTGAGGAATATAGGAAAAAGTACTATGTGCACTGGTTTATGCTCTTCTACAAAGGGATTAGGAATATAAATATAGAAAATAAATAATAACGTCAACTTTTAGTGTGCACTTTCCACTGTATGCATTCTGGCTCATTAATAGCTTTGGGAAACAGGAACTGGGTCTTGTGTAAAAAGTTGGAACAAATGACTATATTCATTTCTATTCCTGATACGGGCTATTTGAATGTAGGATTAGCATGACATTTAGATACATTCTCTTAAATGTGAAATTCACATTTAAGAAAACATAAATAAGCAGGAGCTCTTTCTGTCGGTGTCTCTGCAAAACATAACTAGGGGAGAGTAAATCCACTTGAGGGTCCAGCTAGTTAAATTTTCTTTAACTAAGAATAGAGAAGTATTTAAGCTCACAATGTAACCAAGGCTTAGCTTTCTACAAAGGACTAACTAGAGTTCCTTTAAGTGGTAGACTACACCTGAATGAACATGTTATGAAGGTAACCAATGGAGAAACAGATTATATATATATCAGCAAAAGAATATTTCACAGAATACAAAATTCTTTTTGGCCAAAATCTAATTTTATAGAGAAGCAGCAAAAAATAATAAAGTAAACCAATCAGTGTCTATGGAGATTCTCAGTCATCCATGTCATGGTTGTTCAAAAGGCAACTATCAACCCTGAAGTTGTGTGAACTGTGGTCATTTTATTTTGGTATTGTTCTCTAGGGAGGTTTCAATTCTCACTGCATTAGGGCTGACACAGCCTGGGGGGAAGGGGTCAGGGAGAGGGTGTAGAGATAACTAGGGTATTGCAGCCTAAATTAAATTCTTTCCCCTGGGAATGAAGGACATTGGTGTAGGTGTTTGAAAGGTGGAGACTGGGGTCACCTAGCAACTGGATTGTATGCTGATTGGACCATGTGACTGGAGACTCTGGGAGAAGTGACGAAGTTTTACTTTTAATTGGGTGTAAAACCAGCGGAAACTTAGAGCCAGTTTTCCACCAGCAATGTGCCAATTTGATATGTCCTCATAAAATGTTCTTTGAGGAATTTTCCTGCCTTGGAGTTCTTATTGAATGGGATGTATTACTTGGAACCCTGACAGCAACTGGACCTTGTTTTTTCTTGAAGACACTTTGGTTCTAATCCAAGAAGCTTCTTCAGTTCTATAGTCCATCTATAGATGCTTTGGACAATATTGCATTTCTCAAAAATATTTTGTTTCCTTTCAATATTTAGATTAGAGCAGGGGCTCTCCAAACTTGACAACTTTAGCACTGATGGACTTCAATTCCCAGAATTCTTCCCAGAATTCTTCCACCAGGTGGCTCAGGAATTCTGGGAGTCTTAAAGTTACCAAGTTTGGAGTCTCCTGTATTAGAGCATCAGCTGCAAGATCTCTCTCTCCATTCATGAATCTATAGCCATCCATGGTCTTATAACTCCATGTTGAATCATTGTGATAAATTGTACGTTAAACTATACCACAAGAGATGTCAAAGGATATTTCACATAAGAAGTTCATTCTGGAATGCAGGACTTGGAATAATGGGTATAGAAATGTACCCATAACATTAACATAAATGTAAGAAATGAACAAAAGTTAGGAAAAAACCCTTTCTTAATAGCAAGAGCAGTTTACTGTGGAACCAATTATCCAGAGAAGTGCTCAGTCCCCACACTGAATGTGTTCTAATGGAGGCTACAGAGTAATCTGACTCAGATGTTTTAATTTGGATTTCTGCACTGAGTAAAAAGTTAGACTTGATGCCCCAAATGGGAATGTTTCTGGCCAATCAGACTACATGCAGTGACTCCCAGCGTGTGTTCAAATTCAATTCAAAGTATTGTTAAAATCCAAACTGGCTTTAATTCAGGTGTTTTAAATATTATCTTCTCCCACATAAATATATCCATGTATTAATCGTTAACAAAAAAGTAAAATGAAAATTTGGACAAATGTATATTTTTTCACCAGCTTTATTTTAATTTTTGGACTTTGTCTAGTACTGACTTTCTGCCCATGGGGAAAATATTTTTTAATTTATATAGCATTTGGGTTGTGGATATATATATATATATATATATATATATATATATATATATATATATATATATATATATATATATATATATATATATATATATATATATATATATATATATAATTGGCAGATTGTAGAATCTAGAATATATTGGATTTAACTGCCCATGATGACATTTAAAAAGCCACAAATAACTGCTAAACTCAGTAAACTCACATAAAGAAGTGTGTTTTTTTAATGCTACATTTGTGATTAGATATTTTATTTGCCAAATGTGTCCAATCACACTTGGCCAATAAAAAATTGTATTCTATTCTATTCTATTCTATTCTATTCTATTCTATTCTATTCTATTCTAAATAATTTAGCAATGCTCTCTGCATGAACACAACTATTAATAGACAAAAAGAGATGGGAATTGAAATGTGGAAATGTCTTTGTAGAGGTTTGGAGAAAAATTAATACAAATTTAGCCACAAATTTGCCTTAATTTTATAAATGTTCATGATGAAAGATGAACTGACAGATGGTCATCTTTAGGGTATCACTCTTTATACAAATTATAGGTGATATAATTCTGCATGGCTGCATTGATTCAGCTACATGAATACAAATGTAATTATGCCTAAATCTTGAGCATATATTTTAATACTGAATTCTAGTCACTCTTATCTGCACATAGAAGGCATTGGACACAAGTTATAAAGCTATTATATTAAACATATTCTTAGTATTCAGAGTTGTTATGTTATTTGAGTTTTAGACACTGGATACAGTTAATACTAACTTGTTGCATTCTTCTCCAACTTGTAAGCTTCCCAAGTGTATAGTCAGTAGGCAACTGTAGTTGGAAAAAGATGCTAGATCTGATGGACACTGATTCAATTGAATTCAAGTGATTCAATTCAGTTTTGGCCACCATATTATAAAAAGATGTTGAGACTGAAAAGAGTGCCGAAAAGAGCTACAAAGATGATTAGAGGGCTGGAGGCTAAAACGTATGAAGAACGGTTGCAGGAATTGGGTATGTCTAGTGAAAAGAAGGAATGGGGGTCACATGATAGCAGTGTTCCAATATCTCAGGGGTTGCCACAAAGAAGAGGGAGTCAAACTATTTTTCAAAGCATCAGAAGTCAAGAGAAGAAACAATGTATGGAAACTAATCAAGGAGACAAGCAAATTAAGGAAAAACTTCGTAACAGGGACAAATATTTACCAGTAGAACAGCTTGCCTTCAGAAGTTATGGGTGCTTCATCACTGGAGGTTTTTAAGAAGAGACTGGACAAGTAGGGTGACACGGCCACTTTTCTGGAATGGTATAATATCTCCTGCTTGAGCAGGGGGTTGGATTAGAAGACCTCCAAGGTCCCTTCCAACTCTGTTATTCTGTTCTGTTAAGTTTCTGACGAAGACTATGTACAAATAGTATTTGGCTATATAAATTCACAAAATAGCTATTCACATTTCAATGTCTTAAATCACAAAATATACAGTGTACTAGGAAAAAGACTTACAGAATTGTTCTGAACTTCACATGCATTTAGCATAATGAAATTAAGCATATTTATTTTAAAGTATGGCAGCCAAAGCATATATGCTTTTGTTTCCCGTTTGTAATAGGATCTTATATAAGGTTTGCACATGCTCAATGACTGTTCCTATCATATATCACTGTATAAAGAAGGGTATGATTGAAAATGAACAAAATGATGCTTTTTGGGGGGGTCAAATGATTTTAGTCAATTTGTCTTTCCCAAAGTTTTTTGCAGTTAGCAAACCAAACAATTTTACACTGAATCTGAATATAACCATTGTTTTGAAATCAATTAAGAAGATGAGCCAGAAAAATACCACCCACGTTTATTCCTGTGTATTTTGTTGCATCTGAGTAAAGAAATTGATTGTCAGATGAATATAACTTATCAAAATTTATTGTACTCACAGAATACTAAAACAGGACTGCGGTCAGATAAAAAAAACCTTTTTAAATATAATTATTTAATATTTAAATTGAAATCATGTGCAATATTTTTGCTTTCCTGAAGATCCTATAGAAATGGATTCATCCAATATGAAAAAAAAATTATAAATTACTCCAAATATACAAAGAAGTTAGTTGGAAGTAAAAGCACTCAGCATAAGGCAAGCATTGCTTAATACAGTGTATTGGCAATAAACTGAAAGTATCATGAATTTCATCTACTGTACTGGGACTTGTCAGAAGCTGTCATATGGGAAGGTCATAGTCACCACTTTTCATTCTTTCAATTTCCCCAAAGGCTTGTCATAGGAGTCATACTTCACTGGGGTTCATTCACAGATGAAGTGACTCATGTGCTTGCAGATCTATTCATCCCTCTTTAGTGACAAAGAAACTGAAGATATTTTTCTACTCCTGCCCTTACCTGCTTATCAAATCATACAGTCACACCAGCTATTTTATGTGACATAGTTTATGAGATGCTGGGTTTTGGAAGAGAATCGCAGATGTCTTTGCTTCCATAATATTATTTTTGCAGCAATTAATCAGATTTATCATATAGAAAAGGACAAAGTTTTCTTCAGCTAAATCAACAGACTAAACAAATTTAAACAACCAAAATTAGTATCAATTGAAATTATGTATCACTAGCCACTTTTTTCATTCTAATCACAAAGAAAGAACTCATTCAAATTGTTGCCAACTGTAGTTTGATAAAGAAATCAAGTTTATACTTTACTTTTTTAGTCCATCTTCTCTGGCAGGGTATAGGGGGAGAGTTTGTTTGTTTGTTTGTTTGTTTGTTTGTTTGTTTGTTTGTTTATGAAGGAATGGCAAAGCCAAGTGGAGGAGTAAAAAGAGGAATCAGCCTAGAATTGTTACATAACCACAAACAAATTAAGTCCAACCCCTTCATTGCTGTTATCCTTATCTAACTATAACCAGGTGGCGACCATTGGTTGAAAAGATTCATATGCATAGGCTTTTAACAATAAATCAATTAATCTGAAATTTCACATCTGGACCTGGTCTTTTGCAGCTCTATGTGCATCTCTCTCTCTTTCTCTCTCTGTGTCTTATACAGTATATATAGTTGCACATACACATAAACATATGTACATATGTTTGGGGTGCTCTATTTTTTATGCTAAAAAGGTTGAATTTGTGTACGTGTGCTAAAGACAGAGAATCAATCTATAGCATCTGCTATTTTCAGTCATCAGTGTGTTCCACCCTGTTTCTATATTAGTCTGCAATTTAAAACATACAACATATTATTTATCATTCATGTGTCACCTGGGGATTTTTAAGTTTCTTCTTTATAGTCAATTTGAACTGAGAAAAAGTATATCCCCAAATTCAGAGAATCATACTATGTTCCAATTTTTGGTGAATCCAGAAGTTGTGAATTGCATTATGTTAGTTTATTTAAAGATGGGAATTGAATAAAAGTTTCTTATATCTCCACTAAGTATAGAGATATCTAGTCTTCTTTAGCAGTTTTTCTTAGACTGGGGGCATTTATAATTATAGTGCATTAGTTCACAGCTTGTTTTAGATGACCCTGGTTGCTACTTTTTAAATCTCTTTCAAATGTTGTGAAGTCAACATGTGAGGAAAAAATCAAGTGTGATCCCACCCCTTCTGTTCCTCCAAAACGTCAGTCAAGTTGAAATTCTCTCCTAAATAAAATGTCCACTTTCTCCTGTTTTCTTGCAGGCTATATTGTATGTGTTTGCCATTACATTTTTTCAGGGATAGCAATAGCACTTAGACTTATATACCACTTCATAGTGCTTTACAGCCCTCTCTAAGCGGTTTACAGAGTTCAGCATATTGCCCCCAACAATCTGGGTCCTCATTTTACTGACCTCAGAAGGATGGAAGGCTGAGTCAACCTTGAGCCAGTGAGATTTGAACAGCTGAACTGCTGAACTAGCAGTAGCCTGCAGTGCTACATTTAACCACTGCACCACCTCGGCTCCTATATATACAGTATCTGATTTTAAATTATTGTTATGTCTCAATGGTTAAATTTATATCTGCATTTTCCCGGCAGACCAGATTTTTGTAGGATTTTTCACTGTGCCTTGGTAAGAATTAAGCAGGCTTATAATGTTGCCAAGAACTTCTGCAGAATGTTGATTTCTTCTTTGATTCAAAATATAGTTTTCATTGTCTTGTAAAATCGTATGACGAAGATCATTATCATGCTAAGAATAGGTTGACTTAGGTATGTTGTGACAGAAAATTCTTAGATTTTTCAGAGTTCACATTGTTTTGAATCTAGAGTTCAGAACTGAATCTCGGAGTTAAAAGTAAGGAAATAAAACCATTGGCATATGAGTTTGTCAGAAACATACATGATGTACGAATATGGAAAGTACTTCAAAATCACCTTGCCTCTCTCAAATGCTCCCTCTTCTCCAACACAGACATATAGGCATATTTGTCATCTATCCAATTCAGGTGGAAAGTTTCTTCTGCAAAATGATTCTGGCAATCATTTGATACCTGATCATAAAAGCGAATCACGTTTACTGAGACCTCCCAGGAGAAAATGTTCACAGTCTATCCAGCCAAATAAGCAATCCCTGAGATTTCTGTAGTGAACTTATCCAAAATTTGGGAGGGCTTCCATATGAAAATGTATCTGCTCTTACTTTATTTGTATCTAGCAGCTGCTCCTAATTCTATAGCATGAAACAGAACTTTTGAACTTGTGTTCAAAACTCAGTATACAGTATATTATGTATGTAGAATGTCTAAATGATTCTGTGGCAATTAAAAAGCTTCTTTGCAGACAGTGATTATAGCTAATTTGTGACTCTAGCCATGAGGCAAAAAAAAAGATATAGCACAAAAAAAATAGCACTTACAATATTGCACATTAACTCTTAGGGAGAAACATTATTAATGATACATTCCTGAACGTCTGGGTCACCTCAAAATCAGCCAATCTTAAGAGAAATGAACTCACTACTGCTAATAATTAGTGAGATCAGTAATGATGAATACATGAAATTCTGTACCATATTCAGAACTGAAAAAAGTTTTCAAGTGTAAACTAAAGTGTCTAGAGAATGCATATTTTAAGCATGTTACCAAACAGAAATGGATTACTTGAAGATGGTACCCTCTTGATATTCACCTTCCTATCAATTATGATGACATTGGATTCTCATGATGGCAAAATGTTACCCTGTTTTTTCTCTTATGATAAAATTATGACATTTGGAGAAAAGGAAAACTAAATGCAGCCACTGTTTTCCAGGCTGCTTTCCATAGTAGGCTGAAATAGTGAGTTGAAAGAGGAAGCAATCTGTACCTTTTTATATTAAAAAAAAATCTGATTTTTAAAATTTCTTTGAACTTATTTGGGAACAACTGGAAATGGATATTTAGAAAGGGAAGCACAGCAATGTGTTCTGTTTGCTTTATATTCATGCATAGGGCAGGTCATCTATTTTGAAAGGTGTGTGGATGTGGATGTTCAATATGTACTGTATGTGTGTACTGTATATGTTTCTTCAGTACTGTATTTATCTGAAATGAAGAAAACGCTGAATTTGACATCTTCAGAATAAACCCAGAAAGAATTCCTGGCAAGTAACCAACTTTTTCAATTTATTAACCTAGAATTGGCAATTCCAGCTGAAACTGATTTTGAACATTCTCTGTCTAATTAGTGGAGACATGTCAATCCCTTGGCTAGAGGGACCTACCAAAAGTCACATTTCAAAAATGGCTTCAGCCAGACTAAATAATTAATTCATAAAAGATCTCTATGTCTTGGACCCAAGCCTGCTGCAAGACAGCCTGATTTTTAAAAAAGCCAACCTGTGCAGTTGGCACATCCTACATGAAGATGCTGAGGGTTCCCCCATGAGTCATTTGGGCAAAGAAATCCAAAGTCAATGCTTTTCAGTGGTGGTCCTTACCAGGGGCGGGTTGCTTACTTACTGGTGCTGGTGCGCTGTGCGCGCATCTCCAGGTTTTGGGCACGTATGCGCTCGCTACACGCATGCCCCCCTCGTGTGATTTTGCTTCTGCACATGCGCGGAAGCAAAATCTTGCCAAAATCTGGCGAGGGGACACGCGCAAGAGAGAGATTTTGGCGAGATTTTGCTTCCGCGCATGCGCAGAAGCAAAATCTCGCCAAAATCTCTCTCACGCGTGCATCCCCTCACAAGATTTCGGTGAGATTTTGCTTCCATGCATGTGCAGAAACAAAATTGCCCAAAAATTCACCGAAAAAGATGGCGACGCACGCAATCGGCCGCTCCCTACCAGAGCTCCGCACTGGACAGCTCCGGCAGGAACCCACCTCTTGTCCCTACCCTTTAGAGTAACTTGCTTCAGAACTTCAGTATATCCTACCAAAAATTATCTACCAATATTTAAGAAAGAGATAGAAAGGGAGCTGTTAAGAAGCACTTTTAAAAGTGATGTCTTATTGTTGGGAAAACTCTAGATCAGTATAATTTTGGCACTTTAATATTATACTTTGTATAATAATATATTTTATTATGTGTTTAAGCTACATTGCCACAATTATGTTGGTAGGGTGGCAGTATAAAAATAAGATAAAGAAATATTATATTAATTGAATTACAGATTACTGACTTAAAATAATTGCAAAATAAAGGTATTTGTGAAATTACTTTATACTCCACCTTCTTTCTCATGCATGGACACTACATGGATATGCATAGCACTTTCTCCTTTCCTTTTCCAGTAGAAATTATAGAAAGGTAGAGGAAAAAACACGGTAGAGATGAGATGAAGAGATGAAGTTAATATTTATTCATATACTCCTTTATAAGATCAATTATGTTAGATAATGTTATACTTTTATTATCATGTTAGATCCTTTTAGCCTAAAAAATAAAGGGAAGTAGGAACCTGGGTTTCCGAATTAATTTCTTATAATTAATAGCAATAGCAATAGTACTTAGACTTATATACCGCTTCATAGTGCTTTACAGCCCTCTCTAAGCTGTTTACAGAGTTCAGCATATTGCCCCCAACAATCTGGGTCCTCATTTTACCGACTTCGGAAGGATGGAAAGCTGAGTCAACCTTGAGCCGGTGAGATTTGAACAGCTGAACTGCTGAACTAGCAGTAGCCTGCAGTGCTGCATTTAACTACTGCGCCATCTCAGCACTTCTGTATCACTACCCTTCCATGCTCCAGTACAAAAAATCCAAACATTCAAAAGGACTGGCACAATTCCAAAAACATAAAGCAAAAAATATCCCTTTGTCCTGCATTGCCATTGGTCCTGCAGTAAAAAATAAAATAAAATAAATACATTCAACCGTACTCTGTATAGAAGAGAAACAAAATACATTGTTTGTATATATAGCCTCACCCACAACCTTATTTATTTCACACTGAGGATTTCTCTGGCTGCAGTTGAAATAATTTTTGTTGGGGTACAGGGAGGGACAATAAAAAATAACATAAATCCACATTTCCATGCCCAGTTCTGAAACCCAGGAGGCTGCAGGCACAGTAAAGCAGAATTCCTGCAAATAGGAAAATGAATCAATTACAGGCTCCATAGATCTACATTTTTAAAAAGCTTGTTTTACTGTGGTTTTGCATATACCACAAACAGAGCCAGAATTAATTGGTTCAACATTCAGGCACAGACAATTTTGTAGAATCACAGAAGATGGGTTATTTTCATGGTTATTTTCATGGATGTGTAAAAAAGAGTTAGAACATATCAGGAACCTTTCATTCTTGGCCTGATCAATCAATCAATCAATCAATCAATCAATCAATCAATCAATCAATCAATCGGTTTTGTATCGTGCAGTCTGAATCCAGACTCATTATAGCAAAACCAGGTTGGCAGTTGAAGATTGGTCAACATGATGGACTTGGGGGTGTGGGGAAAAGGGCTTGAACTTTCAGCTGAGTGGAGAAACCCCGGGACTTCATATTCGGGTTTCTCCCAGATGTGCCAACATGGCTCTGCTAATAAATTGGAACTTTGAGGAATACTTTGCTTCGGACTCTGATTTAATTTTGGATGCTATTTGGAATCCTGAAATTCAGGAGGATGATCACAACCAGGATGTGAATGGAGTAGCACTCTCTTGTTGCTAATACAGGTAATCTTTGATTTATGAATACTATTGAGCTCAAAATTTCTATTGGTAAGTGAAACATTTGTTAAGTGAATTTTTCCCATTTTATGAGCTTTCCTGCCACAATTGTTAAGTGAATCACTGCAGTTGTTAAGTTAGTAACACGGTTGTTAAGTGAATCTTTGCTTATCAGAAGATCGCAAAAGGGGATCACATGACCCTGTGACACTATTCCATTCATATCCTGCTTGTGATCATTCAACAAGTCTAGTTAATCTGGATTAGAAAGGTTTTTGATACCATCTACATTCCTTTTGTGACAAGGAACCAACCAATCAGTAATTAATCACTTTTTTTCTTCCCTTTCAGGGCAATTTTTTAAAAGCAAAAAAGAATAAATGTATTAGAAGAGATGTTGCTGTTACTGCTACTGCCATTATTCTTACTATTTCCACAACTACTACATGTAGTAATAGTAATAACACAATATCTCCCCTGTGAAATTACAGGTCAGGCAAATAATGTATTATACCAACCCTGCACTGTCTGTTTGTGTCATGCAGTGTGCTGTCTTGTTTGTCATGGAATCAATGGAGATATAGAACTATCAAAACCAATTGTTTTAATAAGTCTTTACGGGACGATGGACTTCAGAAAAAACTATTTTCTATTTTTTGTTGCTTCTATATCAAAAAGATTTGAATCATTTGATTGTCACTCTTCAGCCCCTTTTTCTGTTGCCTTCAAAGAAACTAACTCACTTGTATGAAATTATTAGACAGAGGCTGTTTCCACAGGTCTGGACTCTGTCCAATTTAGGCCTTTTAGCTTGTCTGGAGTTCATTTTGGTATTCATTCACTCATTCTGGTCTCATTCAAGCATGTATATTTAATGTAAAATCCAAAATTGAAACATACATTATGAGGCTATAATTATCCTTCTTTTTTTAATATTAATAAAGAAGAATTCTCTTAATACAATAAATGTGTAGAACTAAAGGTATTTTGTATTTGAATTGCTTTGGTTGAGTGCTTTGGTCCATTGTATTCAAAACCTATTACTGTTAAAACAAAAATTCTATGCCTTCTCTAAGAAGGGAAATGATAAAAATAGGCTTGTCATTTTGCTCTTCATTATTTCCAACTGTTTGAACAATAATAAGAATGTAAATCTTGGGGAAGGAATGTTAAGATGCTAATTAATGAGCAAACTATTACCTTAAAAAGGCAACAACAACAGTCTCCTAAAGAAAAAAAAGTAGACATGTTTGTCAATGGTTATCAAGCATTTGCTGGAAAAGCTGGATTTTGCCACAAGCAAATAAGGATTTGGTTATTTTATTGTAGTCATTTATTTGTTGACATTGTATAGAAGCAGGAAGATTTCTTGACAATTATAGTGGCCATCATATAAAGCATGATAAATGCTATTCCGGAGGAGAAAGACAGTTGGGGATGGATAGGGAGGTAGGAAGTTAAACTACAGGGGATCAGAAAAACTAATAAAATGAACATGATTGAAAATATCTTAATATTTTCAGTAACTATCTCCAAAAACAAATTGAAATATGTATCAATGTGGAGATTATATGATCTGTATACTCGCCCTGTTCTATGAGCATAGAAATAGGAAAAGAAACTGCAACTTACATGATAAAAAAACCAAAAAAGTTTTCTGTATAACTCTTTGGCTTTCCAAATTAAAGTATTCAGTCACATTACTAAAAATTTAAATGCTGTATGTATTTCTCATAAATTTGGCTCAAAAGAATATCTGGTGTAATCTTTGTATGGAAATAATTTATTGGAATCCTGATATAATAGCCTTTTAATAGAATTTAGAAGTCTGTGCCAAGAAGAAAATGCATTAAAATATCATCATAGGTCACGGGACTGTTTTGTTGTTATTATTGTATGGAATCACTGTGTTTCTTTGTCTAAAGAAATGGTAGAAGAAACCTTTGCTGGGGAATGATCATGAAAAGAAACCTCAGGAGTTTAGCACACTATAAAAAGATCTAGAAGGAAGTCATTATGTTGTTGAGGGAATACGATATTTAAGTTGGAGAGTTGTGAAATGTTCTCATTATAGGTCATCTCAGTAATTATCTGACATCTACAGATGGAGTCACTTCTTAATCAAAAGAATGAATCATTACTGATATTGAATCAGTCCAAGATGTTTGAAATAATGAGTCCAGTAACTCAAGTATAAATTTAGAGATAATTTCAGTAACTTCTCTGCTAAAGTTTCAGATTAATAATGAAATATCTTATTACATTTCAGGATAATTATAAGAAAATGGTCATGTGAGTGTGAACTAAATTTGCCCCAACGTGATCAGCATGTTAAGACCTACATTTTAAAGAAAGCTTCTAATGTTTACTATGCTAGCGTTGGTGGTTTAATTACTATTTCTGCTTCTACACAATATCGCTTTTTCCAGAGGCTACTAAAAGAGGGCATGTCACTGCATTTAAGGATTGGCAAGTATTTATTTTATGTTCTTCCATTCATTTGTTTGTAATTCTACCACATAAGTATTTAGACTTTGGATAAGTCTGCATTAGTGGTGGGTTTCAATTTTTTTTACTGCCGGTTCTGTGGGCATGGCTTGGTGGGTATGGCGTGGTGTGGTGGGCGTGGTGTGGTGGGCGTGGCAGGGGAAGGATACTGTAAAATCTCCATTCCCTCCCCACTCCAGGGGAAGGATACTGTAAAATCTCCATTCCCTCCCCACTCCAGGGGAAAGATACTGTAAAATCTCCATTCCCTCTCCACTCCAGGGGAAGGATACTGTAAAATCTCCATTCCCTCCCCACTCCAGGGGAAGGATACTGTAAAATCTCCATTCCCTCCCCACTCCAGGGGAAAGATACTGTAAAATCTCCATTCCCTCTCCACTCCAGGGGAAGGATACTGTAAAATCTCCATTCCCTCCCCACTCCAGGGGAAGGATACTGCAAAATCCCCATTTCCTCCCAATCTGCTGGGACTTGGGAGGCAGAGAATAGATGGGGGTGGGGCCAGTCAGATGTGGTATTTACCGGTTCTCCGAACTACTCAAAATTTCCACTACCGGTTCTCCAGAACTGCTGAAACCCACCTCTGGTCTGCATCCTATAATTACTTGGAGAGAGAGAAAATCAGAGATAAATATGAAATGAACAATGCTAGTTTTTTCTGTACATCTATTACTCTTTAGCTTCCCTGATTAATCATGATTTCTAACATGGGGAAAATTCTCTTTCCTTGGAATTGTAAACATGGAAAGCCAAGATACTTTGCTGCCCACCTTACTTTAAGAAAGGAGCAAGCACATTCTTTATCCATTTTGTAATTAAGGATTTTGCAAGAAATTCAGAATTTCACCATTTTTTATCTTCTCTGTAGAGAAAATAATAAGATGCCTTTTGTATGTTCCAGACAATAATTCTTAGGATTCTGGATCATCAGCCATAGGTTAATAATTATTAGAGTTTGGCCTCAAACATGTAAAACACCAGGTTGGGAAAGTCTAATTTAAGTTAATACAAATTTAGATAAATTACTACTAGCATCCATTGTTTTCAGGATGTCAAGTTGGTGGTTTGGAAAAAGCCTTTACCTGAGAAACTTGAAGAGCTTCTAGATTAAATGGGCCAATGATCTGATCTAGTGGTCATCAAAATTATGCTCATAATTTCTTCAAAGACAATTGTATATGCAAATGCATATTTATTTTTATTTTTGTTCAATAGCTATAGTTTTCATCAAGTGAAGGCTGTAATTACTCAGAAAGAGAATAATTTGGGAAAGGGTTCTGAATATATCAAAACTTTTGAGGCTAAACAGAAGCTGTTTCATTTTATGACACTAGTTTGTTATCTATTAAGAATGAAGGAGGCAATCTCTTCCAACAGATATAGCATAGCAACATAGAGACAAAAATACAGCAAAATTTATGAATATTGAGTAAGCATTCTGTGGAAAAATTAGCAAGACAACTCTTAAGGAATTTAATATGTACTCATTCTTTCATTAAAAAATGAAAGACTTTTTGCTCAAAATAGCTTTGCTTCTATTATTTTGTTTATTTCTTTTGTCCAATTAACATGTTTGAGGTTTGTTCACAAATTTCACCTTAACACTTTAGGTGAAACATAATATGATAAATTGTAGCATATGTATATAACTTTATATAATGTATATAACTTTAGAGCCAGTTTGTCTAGTAGTTAAGGCACCAGGTAAGAAAACAAGAGATTATGAGTCCCACCTTAGACATGAAAGCCAGCTGGGTGACCTTGGGCCAGTCACTGTCTCTCAGCCCAACCCACTTCGCAGAGATGTTGTTGCTGGGAAAAGAGGATAAGGAAGATGTATTTGGTACTGTATGTTTGCAACCTTATAAAGTAATAAATGTGGGATAAAAATCTTATGAATAAATAAATACTGTCTGACTTCACGCATAGTACCAATCCATTAAAACTCCCTTTTTATGACCCTGTAATCCCTTAATTCAGGGTAAAGTCGGGGAAACTGGATGGAGCTGAGCATTTACTGGCCCGATGCCCTTCCTGATGCCATGCAGGATTTGCAATAGATTTTTTTTTCTTCGCACCCTAGGAGAGAAATACCTGCTGCTACTAGGATTGAATTCTCAACCTTCTGAGTGGGAGGCCAGCAACTTTACCACTAGGCCACCACGCTACTCATTGTACCAGTGTTGTTTAATAATTAATATAATAAACTAGAATTGGCTACATTCACACATTAAATCATTAAATCATGATTATTATTAAATTATAACTATGATTATAGAACAACCCATACTTTTATTATTTTTCCCTGTTCACTAATATCTCACAAACTTGAATGCCATTTAGTAACTCAAAATAGTCAAACTCTCCTTTCCCTTCAAGTCAATTAATTTCCAACATCAGATCAAGACATACAATTTTCTTCTTTTTTAACTTTATAATTAAAGACCATAAGAAAGTTCATAATTAGGTGGAATGAAAAGTCACTTTCATTGGCAGTTGGCAGAGAAATTAGCTCTTTAATAATAAAGGACAAACCACTGCCTCTTCTTTGTGGCTCTTAGACTTTGCATGTAGCCAAGTAATATTTTAGCAATACTACCTAAAATTTCATATGTAAGACATTATTCACAGTATGTTTCCTGTTATTTTGCATAGCATTATTCTTTGTGAAAATACTGTTTTGGCCTCAAGAGAAATATTGCAATTGAACGCAAAGCAATATAGTTTTAGAATTAGGCCATGATATTAAAAATGAATTTATATATTTTAAATTAGTTTAGCCATTAAGACAAGAGAGACATGATTTAAATAATAATAATTAGGAAAATTGAGTGAGAATACATGGATGAAAGAATTATGGCTGCAGTCTTATAACCCATCACCTGGGAGAAAGACACATTCAAGTCCCTTTACTTCTAATTAGATGTGTTCAAGATTTCACTACACTTAATATAAATTAATATAAAGAGAGCAGTGCTATTTTTGGCCAAAAGCATTAGAAAATGTTTCTTAATGTGGTATTATGTTATTCAAAAGTAGAAAAAGAAGAAAAACCAGTATTTCTATGTTTAAAGGAATTTATATATTGTAGTTTGGCGTAGCAAAAGGGAAAAGATATATAATACAGCTCTCCAGTAGCTCCCCACGGACTATAAGTTAGGCCTAGGGAAAGAGATTTAACATAAACATCTGTCTCCTAGCTACTTTAAGACCACTTTGATGTTAGATCTCCATAGTTCAACTCTGAGTGTGGACTATTATATCAGAAGGAGTCCCTATAGGAAAGCCCAGGGACTATAGAGTGTGTATATCTTGTAGAGATTTTGGGGGAAGCTCTAGAGATAGCAGAGATTAATTCATTCTCATTTAAATGAATAAATTGGCTATAGAAAAGGCTAGCAAAACTACTGTTGTTTCTCTTGGGGTGGGGCAGCCAATATCAGAATCACTAGCTCAAAATTCTCATCTGAAGATTGATGTATCAGAATCAGCTGCATATATGCCAAAGAAGTATTCATTTCCTATTTTGGCTTCCTTACATAATGTAAGGCATCACAATTACAATTAATAATAATGTTAAATGCAGTAATGACTGTTATCAAAAGTGTTCAACCCCTAGAGAATTATACTACCGCCTTCTGAAATCATATACACAAAAGTTGGATATAATTATCATGTGAGCAAACCAGTGAAGTTTCCTCTGAAACTAAAAATGATAAATAATGATTTTGGTGCATATCAAAAATAAGGTATATATCATGAAAAAATTATTTAGCCTACTGCAGGCAAATGCACTTGTCCAAAATGGCAAGTGACTCATAAATTAGATTAGGAATATATTATGTTTTGGTTTCTATCTATATTGCCTGTATTCCTTAGATTAAACTCAAAATGGAAGGAAATAGTTCAAATACATGGTCATTGATTGCTGAAATTGACTTTTGTTTGTTGTGTTGGTTTTTTAAATAGAATACTACTTTGCCTCAAGAGTCTTTTCAATATGAACAAGTTGCTCATGGATATACAGTATATGTGGATATATATGTATGTGTAGCATTTTTTGCTGATAAATGAAAATAAAGATATGTATATATCTACAAATGAACATCTATGAGTGCAATCCTTTGAGATAGGTCAGATCAGGAAACAGGAACCACAACAACTACTGGAATTCTATCATTAGGAGATATATAATAGCACAATCTTAAATGACTGACAAGAAATTTTCTTTCCTCCTCTTTATATCTTTTGAATGTTATATAGATGTTGTTTATCTCTATGTTCTTGATGATGGCTGATTTGTTTGAGTGCCAGGCTTCAAGGGATTCTATAGCACATTTGGACTTTGCTTGGTCTAGCATGCTAATAGTTTCCCAGGTGAAACTCTGGTTAAGTGTCCATATGCAGTCAAATTGAGTTTTCCTCATGTCTTCTGACTGTTATTTGGTGTTTATGGATGCACTCTGCTTAGGTGATAATTCAGAGTTGTAGAATATCTTTTCCTGTGTGCTTAAGTACATGCCTTTCCTGGGATTTTGTTTGAGAAGCCACAGGGAGTCCCAGTCAAGTTTATGTTCCTAGTAATGTGCAAACAATCAGACTCCATTCTGTTCCGCTTTAGCTTTTATAGAATTAGTAATATTACTTAGAATTAGTAATAGAACTTAGGTTGGGCACCTAGAATCATGTCCTGCCTATAGACTGCAGTAGTGAGTCTCTGCCTGTTTCTCTGGAATAGCTTACTCTGGCTGCTTGCCTTCCGCCTGATAAGTATTCAGATAGTTAATTATCTGACAAGTTCTCATAAGCCAACCTATGGGATTTTCTGGTGATAGAGTTATTGCCATTGTATTTGTCTATCAGGCATTCACTTCAGAATCCTCCTTTTCATCACAAGTTTCTTGGAAAATTAGAACTTCTCGGGGATATCTGACTGCATACTGTAATCTGTCTACCATTGCCTGATCCTCACAGAAAGAGTTGGCCTAGACTCTGAGTCTCTGATTGGGCATCCATATGAGGGGCATCATGAAACTACTTTACATTATCACCACCTCTGTTTTGTACAGCAAAGCAAAGAAAAACTATGGCAGCTTCTTTTCCCAATCTATAGACATCCATCAGTATTAGGGCTTGTACTGTTCCTCCTTAATTGGTACAATTTCTATTCTGTAATAATTTCTAGCAACTTCCACATCTGGATTTCGATTACTACATTAAAAAACAGTGTTTTTTCTTCTTTATACATTATCTTGCAGGTTTGTATGTATGTTTAGGAACTTTGTTTTGTAGTAATTGTCCACTTGTGTTTTAGTTACAGTTGAGATGATGTAATATTCTTCTGTAGAATTATCTGATACAAAGAATTCATGCTTCCTTCAATTATGTCAAGTTCCGCAGGTCCTTAGGCAGCCATGCATTCCCAAAATATGACACTATCATTGGCATGAGGTTCTTATTAGGGAATGCAGGGCTTGGTTTCTACTACAAAAACACACATATAGTTAAAAAGTTTCTACTTCTGATTTAAGTGCTTCTCAGAAGTCTGAAGGGTAGTTTTTTGACAAACATCAGATGAGCATCAGTCTTCATTAAGCCATGTCTTTTGTATTGGTACTTTGTCATTAATCTCATTTTTATCCAATGCTCCCTAGCATTTGCATTAAAGACCAAGAAAAAGACAAGTTTTTCTGACATCCTTCTTCTTGTACCACGTACTCCACTGTCAACAATTTTCTTCCCCATCTCATATTGTGACCACATCACTAATGAAGAGGTACTACAAAGATCAGCTTTAGAACACATATCGAGAACTATGAAAGAACATTGAATGCAACTTGTTGGACATATCTTATATATGCCTAAAGTTCTGCTTTGTACTATGTTGGATAGCATCTGGAGGAAAGAGAAAATGAGGCTGGCCTCAGAAAACTTAGCACCAACATTTAAGGAAGATCCTAAGATTACTAATGTCCCTTGGAACGATGCCAGAGATGCTGCAAGTGATCAAAACCACTGGAAAACACTTGCTGCCCAATGTGTTCTGCACCAAATCTTATGATGATCATAATATTCTTAAACTGAAATTCCAATTTCTTGGAGTTTCTTGTCCATTACAGGTTCCCAAGGACTGTTCAAAAGCACATGTGCTCTAAAGAAGCACAAAGCAAAACCAGTGGTGGGTTCCTACCGGTGCGGACCACTCTGTCGTTCTGGTAGCAGCCAGCAGATGGTGCTATTTGCGCGCGACCACTCCGGTGCCATCTTCCCCGGTCTGTCGCGCGGCACCATCTTTTTTTGGGAATTTTTGGGCTGATTTTGCTTCCTGCGCATGCGCGGAAGCAAAATCTTGTGAGGAGACCTGCGTGCGTGCAAGATTTTGGCGCATGTGCGGAAGCAAAAAAATCACCAAAATCACATGCGCGCACACATCCCCTTGTCAGATTTCAGTGAGATTTTGCTTCCACTCATGTGCAGGAAGCAAAATCGCGCAAGGGGCGCACATGCATAGCGAGCGAGGTAAGTGCAACCTGCCCCTAAGCAAAACATAAGATAAACATTTAATAAACATTGTTTCCACTGTGTTTTACAAAAGTATACATGAGCTTGGATCCCCCTGTAACATAGAATGAGGCATAAAGCAAAGAAAATTTCTCAGCATTTCTTAATTCTCAACTCCCATTATATTAATTGCAACTCTCATAATCCCCACTTGCCATACTGGGAAATGTAATCCAAACACATTTAGGCTTTAGGGAGGGTTGCTTTGCATCATATTCTATATGACTAATTCGCTGTTCTTGGTTATTTACTACACAGCTGCCAAAAAAGCCAACACAGTTCTAGACTGCATTAACAGAGGGATAGAATCAAGATCATGTGAAGTGTTAATACCATTTTATAATGTCTTGGTAAGGCCACACTTGGAATACTGTATTCAGTTTTGGTCGCCACGATGTAAAAAAAATGTTGGATATGTCAAGTTTAGTGAAGAGAAGGACTAGGGATGACATGACAGCAGTGTTCCGATATCTCAGAGGTTGCCACAAAGAGAGGGAGTCAAGCTATTCTCCAAAGCACCTGAGGGCAGGACAAGAAGCAATGGATGGAAACTAATTAAGGAGAGAAGCAACCTAGAAGTAAGAGGAAATTTCCTGACATTTAGAACAATTAATCAGTGGAACAACTTGCCTCCAGAAGTTGTGAATGCTCCAACACTGGAAGTTATTAATAAGAGATTGGATTTGTCTGAAGTGGTGTAGGGTTTCCGGTCTGAGCAGAGGGTTGGACTAGAAGACCTCCAAGATTTTTCCAACTCTGTTATTCTATTCTATTCTATTTTATTGAGACAAGCAATTTGAGAAATAGTGTGTAGCAATTGCTCATGCATCCCAAAAGGGAAAGCATTTTGTTGTTTCTCCACCCAAAAAAAAATCAAAAACAAAACTCAGAGAGATTGAGATTGTTTGATTAAACCTGATTAATTCCAGCTAATCTTAGCTTTAGTTATTATTCTTAGTATTCATATGATATCATCAATATAGCCTAGTAGAAGGAGGGCTTGTACTTTGTTTTAAAATAGAAGTTATTTAATGACATCAAATTAGCTAAACAGAAGTTCAATTTAAATGTGGAGGAATAATAAAAAGCAGCAGACAAATGTCCAGTAACTTATTTTACAAAGAATTCCTTTACGTCTCTTCTGGAATACCTATTTGACTAGAGAATCTGGGAGAGGGGAGGAGAAGAATGGATTTTGGTCATTGTTCAGCTTTTGGTCAATTGCCTAGCCTAGAAATTAGAAGTGATTATTTCACATGTTGGTCATCTGTTCTCTAGGTTCCAATTGGTGAACAGTCATTTTAACCTAGAGAAGAAAAAAGAACTGCCAGATAGAAAGAAAAAAAATGTTTGTATATGATTAAATGGAACTGGATTTGTACCAATGACTTGGAAGTGAAAAGCTCTGTATCCGATTACCAATCTTGTAAGCCATCCAAGCTCCTGGCTTCTGGGGTTTGTTCAATGACATTTTACATTCTTTTTGTCCTTAATGTGGAAAAAATCATTGCGGCATTTCCTCCTGTATAATGTATATATTAAGGTTTGCTGTGTTTAAAAATGGCCAGAGGTCTCATACTGTATTTCTAAATGACATTCTTGATTAAAAATATCCCAGAGAAAGACAAGAGAAAGAAGAGAGAGAGAGAGACAGACAGACAGACAGACAAAGAGAAAGAAAGAAAGAAAGAAAGAAAGAAAGAAAGAAAGAAAGAAAGAAAGAAAGAAAGAAAGAAAGAAAATACATTTTAGCATTGGCATTAATTTTTCCCCCCACAATATTGCAAAAAGATATAAGAAATAAATTTAGATGGTATTTAATCTCAGACAATGTACTTGTAAGCATTTGTGGGCTTAGCTCTTTTGATTTAAAGATCTGCATGAAATTTGATACGTTTCTGTCCTTGAAATGTGTTTATGGTTTTTGAACATTTTCCCTCCCCCCTCGGCCCCTCCTCCGCTACACATCACACATTCAGTGCAGGGAGACGATGGGACATACTTGATCCCCGCCCACCTCATCATTGTACCACTGCTTCTTTGGCAGAGAACCCAATGCACATACAGCGGAATCAATGGAGGCTGCTTATGTCATATGGAACTCTGTAATAACTTTCTGAGTTATTACATTTCTATCCTGATTTTCCTTGAGGAAGTTTTACCAACAGTTGAACTGTCATTCTTTGGCATGGGGCCAGGAAGAAGACTTTTAAGCAATTTCTTCATTTGGGGGAAAGTTTATGTGTGATTTTCCAGGCATTAAAATATTATAATTTTCATTTCATAGTCAACTAGGGTCTTGAGCAGGTCCTTTTCAGGCCTGGCCTAACTCTCCAGAGCATGGCTGCCATGTATAGCTGGCATTTGTACAGTGGAAGAGACATCAGAAAAAAGCACTTCTTAGGGGTAGAACTGATATGATACAGGCATCTGTATTATGTCCATCTCGCAAGTTAGATTACTCCCCCCAAAAAGAATATTTTTACAACACAGCAACTGAAAATATACAACAGAAACTAGAAAATCTTAACATGATAATTTACTTATTTATATCTCATCTTTATTATTTTTATGAATAACTCAAGGGAAACATAGCTAATAGTCCTTCCTTCTCCTGTTTTCCCAACACAACTTCCCCTTTGAGCTGGTTTGGACAGAGAGAGTGATTGGCCCAAGGTCACCCAGCCAGCTAAAGTGCCTTCACTTCATGCCTAAAGTGAGGCTAGAACTTAGAGCAGTGATGGTGAACCTTTTCAACACTGAGTGCCCAAAAGGGAATGTGTGTGTGCGCGGGCTCGTCTGGGCCGCAACCCAGAAGAGAAGCTGCCCAGGAGGCATGCACGTGCCGGAAAATGGAAGACCAGCTCTTACAGTTTCCGGCACTGCTGCACGCACAAAGGCCAGCTGATCATCACGTGTGCATGCATGCCAGAAACCCGGAAGAGGAATGGGCGACGCTGCGTGTGCCAGCTGACATGGCTCCGTGTGCTACTTCAGGCACGCGTGCCATAGGTTCACCATCACGGACTTAGAGTGAGTTTGACACCCCTGTTGTAAAACACTCAGAGAGTGCTGTAAAGCACTGTGGAGTTGTATATAAGTACTATTGCCATCACTATAATTATAGTCTTTCCAATGACCTTTGAGGGATTTTACATGCCCAGCACATGTGGTAAAATGTTCCTTCTGTTTCATGGCATTTCCAGCATTTGTTACTATATAATTTGTCTATCTTGGAATTTATGATGAAGTTGTGTGCCATCTGTAAAACATTTTACAGTTTTCTTTTAGATTATAACTTGTAAATTTTCTGGATTTGGTCCATAATTCTTCCCATTGTTGTGTTGCATCCATTGTATCATGCAATTTTTTTTATTTCTTCTGTCACCATATCTGGAGTTTTTTTTATATACAGATGCTATTGATTTTGTATAAGTGTTTCAAATTCTGTCATTTTTCTTAATCTTTTTCCTTTGTCCTTAAGATCAGATGCTATCCATTCGACAATTTGTAAGTACACCAACCATAGTATATTCTGGCCTTCACTGAGGAATTCTTCCTGTGTCTTTAATCTATTTATGGAATCTGGGTGAACAGACAGTGTGGTATTCAAGGGCAAAGGCACAAAATGGCCTTCTTGCTCTCTGCCATGTGTTTTGCAGAGAAAAGAAGCAAAATTGCTTATATTACTCATGATGACCTTCTTACTCATTTGGAACAACTCCAAAACTACAGTCACCTCTATTAGGAACAGAGAAGATTTGTTCTTATCAGTGTAAGAGAAGCTGGATTACCTTCTATGGGAGCACATCCTAGGTTGAGACCCATCTATGTTGAGCCTCTGGATGAGTGACAAAGCCCTAAACATTATCATAAGATTTGACAGGTTCATATGATAGTACAAAGTATATTTTAGTCAAAACTGTGTTTCTTGTTTAACAATAACTATTTACAGGGCATAATGACTGATCTAACATCTGTATATTCCATGATGGAGAAACTTTATTTATGCTAGAGATGTAAATAGTTCACTTCCAATTATTCCAGAATTAATTATTTCCCCCTTCCAATGTAGGGATTGGCTGACTGTTAAATCCTAAATCATATATACACTATCTCTAACTAATAGCTTGACTGCTAATAACTTGACTGTAGAAAATACAACTTTAGCAACAGAGTGGTAAATGCCTGGAACTCACTACCTGACATTATGGTTTCGTCACCAAACCGCCAAAACTTTACCCTTAGACTGTCCACTGTTGACCTCACCCGATTCCTAAGAGGTCAGTAAGGGGCATGCATAAGTGTACCAGCATGCCTACCATCCCTGTCCTAATGTCCCCTCTTATCAGTACCCATCTTATGTATATAAACAATGTTATAACTATGTATATTACCAACACGTACTTGACAAACATAAATAAATAAAATAAAAATAATAGAATGTCTTCCAGACAATTCCCTGCACATTGCAGCATCCACAAATGCTAGTGAATGCTGTTCCAGCTTTTATGCCTATTGCAGGTACTGTGGGAGAAACTGTCTGAACAAGACTAAAAAAACTGTCTGAACAAGACTAAAGTCAGCAGAAAAACAAAGTTTTATTGATATTGATAAAGCAATCTCCAACTGGGTTAATATGTACTAAGCTTTAAGTCCTGTAACTTTTAGCTAGCAGGAGCTATCCAAGTGTACATCTGAATATGTGAAACTAATTAATTAATTATCCCCAGTGGGTAGCTGTACTTCTCCTGAGCATGTCATCTTTCTGTATTCAAGCAATTTTGAAAATTTAAAGGAAATCTTGAATAGAGAATGGTATGATGTCATTTATTTATTTAAGAACAGAATTAGTTAATCATTTTGGTCCAATACATGGGAGACCAGCTAGGTTTGTCCAGCTCTACAAAACCTTAATGGGTTTGGGGACCACCTGAATTTTTCAGGATGGGGTGAAAATCAGTCTGAAAGATACAAATTCAAAGAATTTGGAACATGCCCAATGCTAATGCTAATTAGATATATTTAACAGATTAACAGAGTTGGAAGGGACCTTGTAGGTCATCTAGTCCAACCCCCTGCTCAAGCAGGAGACCCTACACCATTTCTGACAAATGGCAGTCCAATCTCTTCTTGAAAGTCTCAAGTGATGAAGAGGATTGACTTTGAAATTCTGTTTTCACAATCCAGATCATATCTTGGAAAGGGGAAGGGTTCATCAATCCCCTCCTAATACTTTTCAATGACCATACAATTCCTATGTCAGATCCCTGCATGATCACCAACTTAGACTTTAAAAAGTGTGGGGCAAAGCTATTCCCACTTCTAAAATAGAACAGTCAAATAATGCCTGAAAGTAATTGTGGAACTTATTGTGCATCCATATCTGCTTTCTTCTTATTCAAATTCATTCATGAACAAGTGACACATTTTTTCATTGCTTCAAAAGATTTCTATGTCTTCTTTTACAGATGCAGAACTCTAAAATACATACATTTCAGCAGATGGTAGGGTCAAAAAGCTAAAAGGGGAAAAAAGTGTTTTATTTATTTATTTGCCTACAAAAGATAAATTAAAGTGTCTTAAAGTGGAAAGCATAATTAAGCTGCAAATTCCTGGAACAACTATTCCCTCCAGATAGTTAGGAAGAACCAGCTGAAATATCTGTTTTCCTTTCCAAAATCAAACGCATGAAGCACTCTTGATTCTTCCTAAAATACATTTCCTATTTCTTCACCCTTGAAAAGACTGGTATATTTTGCTGTTTTTGTAATGTGAAGCATATCTGTTTAGATATGACCCATAATAATAATTATAACAGTATAATTATAATTAAAGTAGGAAAGCAGAGCAGCATCCTTCAGTATTTCCATCTGACTTTATCTATGGTAATTATTGCCTTCTAAACTAATACACAAATGGAACACTCTCACACTCCCAAAGCTACAACTTTCAAAGGTTTACTTTATAGTTCATAACTCTCCAAATATAGTCAAAATTATGTGTGGCTTTGTTGTAAGGAATATCCTTCTGGGTTCAGTTCCAAGTGGGGAAAAAGACACTGGATTCATGGAAATTGCTTGAAAAGAAGGTTTAATGGTGGACAGGAGCACATGGCATGAGCCCTTGTACAGAAAAGGTAGATCACATGCTTCCAGATGTGGTTGTAGAGAAAAAGGGAAGGGAAGATGCTGAGTCCCTTGGTTTTATGACCTCTGTTGGGCCCCACCTCTTAGTTTCCTGTTCCTGTGTATGTAATGCCCTCCAATTGGTGGTCAGAACCCCCCCCTAGGGGTGGGGTTTTTAGCTAGCCTTTTAGGCTGTCTCCCAAGTTTGTTTGAGTGCTGGTAATTTTCCAGATGGTAGAGGGCTAATCCTCTGATGTCCTAAGGGGGAAGATCTTAATCCCATCACCCTGGAGCTGAAGGAAGGGCAGGGAGCTGCAGGAAACTGCTTTGTATTTAAAACATGTTTCTCCTTTCCTCATTCAGGGAAACATATTCTTTCCTTTTTCAATGTTTCCTAGGATATTTCATTTTTCTAGGAGGGGGTGGGTGCTAACTTCCTACAGCTTGGAAGGACACATTGAACCTATCTGAAAACCAATTGCCACTGACTTGGAGTAATTTGCACAAACCTTAATCTCCTTTCACACTCTACTTGTGAGACACTCTATTTGTGAGATGCTTATGTTTCCAGATGTGCATTATAAAGCCAAGACTGGGTATTTTTTTATTTTTTATTTTGCTCAGTTTCAGGTGGTACACTACTTCTGCCAATTTCTAGCATTTGATGTAGTGAGTTATGAGTGTTTGTTTGTTTGTTTGTTTGTTTGTTTGTTTTTGTGCCCTGAAGTCATTTTTTATTCCTGGTATGTCCCTACAGTTTTCTCAGCAAGATTCCAGAAGTAGTTTGCCATTGCTTCTTTCATAGGGTGGAAACAAACTGACTGGCCCAAGTACACTCAGATGGTTTTGTGCTTAAGGAAGGACTCAGGGTCCCAGTTTCTAGACAGATATATTAACTATATACCAAACAGGCTCCCTATTTATTTAATTATTAGATGTATATTCTACCTTTCATTCAGGTTTTGTCCTTAAGCACAAAACCATCTGAGTGTACTTGGGCCAGTCAGTTTGTTTCCACCCTATGAAAGAAGCAATGGCAAACTACTTCTGGAATCTTGCTGAGAAAACTGTAGGGACATACCAGGAATAAAAAATGAGCTAAAGGCAATCCTATTTTCCCCCCACAGCAATACTGTAGGGTAGGTTGGGTTGAATTATTATAATTGTTTCAAAATTATATAGGAAACCTCTGTGCCTGAACATGGACAGAACCTAGAATTCTCTATTCTTAATTCAACACCTTAAACGTTATATTCCACTGACTTTCCACACTGATAATATTCATGAAATTGTCCTACAGATCTTTTAAAAGCCTGTTACTGCAGAGTAACACAGTCAGCAAGGAGTTGTGTTGTTGATAATTTGTCACCAATGCAGTCTAAGGTGCCAGTTATTACCTTTAAACCCTGATCATTTTAGAGAGTGTCACATCCTAATGGAACTGCCAATTCTTCAAGAACAGTTATCTGAGGCAAGGTAACATGCAACAGGCTTTCTCAAAGGTGTGCAGTCTCATTTAAGAATGTCTCCCCCAAGACATTAGGTCATCTATTTTTTTTATCTATAAAAACATTTATTTTCAAACATCTAAAGGAAGGCTTATTGGCTTTATGTTATATATTGATTACATAAATTCTCATGGGCATTTTTTTTTCTAATACATATTTTTCTTCATATTTCCTTTATAAATTTATTTTTGTGTACATTTTTAAAGTTGTAAAAAGTAGCATGGGAAAATTCTAAGTAGCTTATTAAAAATAGTTGGTCCATCGGGGGGGGGGGATCTAAAATGTATATTTGCCTGTTGTAAAAAGTGATTCATGTATACTAATGCAACTTATATAACGATGCATAGAAATGTATACAAATTTGTCCTCCACAGCCAATGTTAATAGCATTTTCTGCCACCTTACTAGGTATACTACTACATTACTGTGAAGCCTATTAGCATGCTTTAGCCCTGTTCTGCCATATTATCCTTGTGATAAACCGAGCTCCATGTTAATAGAATAAAACAAGTATGATTAGACACACAAGGAATTTGTCCCTCAGTGTACATGCAAAAAACAAAGTAATAGTAATCATAATAACAAAGTAAATATAATCATAATAATGATACCAATAAGAGAAGGTAGTGAAACAGATGAGAAGGATAATAGTAATATAACCATACTACATGGGTAAAGATACTTAAACTTAAGACAGCACTGTAGGAATTAGATGTTCAGCAGAGTGATGGCACAAGGAATAAAACTATCTTTGTGTTTAGTTGTTTTGGCACGCAATGCCCTTTTGCGGTGTCCTGGGGGGAAGAGTTGAAACAGTTCATGTCCAGAATATGAGAGGTCTGTAGATATTTTTTCAGCCCTCTTTCTGGCTCATTAAGTATACAGGTGGCAGGCTGGTTGCAACCCTAACTATTCATTGAAGTCTGTACCTGTCCTGTTTGGTTTGTGTACCAAACTACACAGTTTTAGAAGTGCAAATGACAGACTCAATAATTTCTCTGTAGAATTGCATCAACAGCTCCTTGGGCAGTCTGAACTTTCCGAGTTGATGCAGGAAGAACATGCGTTGTTGTGCCTTTCAAATTATGGTTCTAATGCTAGGTGTCCATTTCAAGTCCTGGAAAATTATAGAACCAAAAAACTTTTAAAAAATAGAATTTGTATGTAAAGATACAGTTAAGAAATTGTTCAAATTTAGTTTCTCAATTTGAAAACAACGTGATTTTGAGATTGAGTAACAACACTGTGTCTGAATTTTTTTCTTTCAGAAATAATATTTTCCCCCATGTACAAACTGAACCAAATGTTCATCATTCTTTAAAGCTATTTCTTCATCTTCTGCTACCATTATGTAATAATGGAGGTTTCTTGGAGGTTTTACTGTACAGCAATATAAATGAAACAGAACACATTACATGCTTGATTTTCAATATTTGGATAGCAAAAACAATGCCAGCTCTTATATACAAACCTGGTAGCAAACAACATTTCAATATAGAAACTCATCATAATACTGAGGCTCTGGTAGGGGAATAATATTTTTCAATGTAGTATCTAATGCTAGGGCAACAGCCTCTGTTCCCAATAATCCTTACAGATTATCCCATATCATTCAAATTAGAAGTGCCACAAGAACCAAGCATGACTGCATAAAATGAGCCATGATACAGATGCCTGTAGGACAAGTTTAGTAAAATGTATCCAGATGGTTCCATCAAGAAAAGGGAGGGGTGTAAACTTGCTGAATACATCCTAAAGATATTAGGAGGGTATGGGGTATTGAACACCATCTAAATGGGAAACATCTGTTCCCTACCTTGTTCTCTTCGACATTTCTTTCTTTATTGTTCTATCTTTTGAAGGTCATTTCATATCTTTTGGTGTGGAGACATTGGGTGGTTGTTTGGACAAGAATAGGTCAGGATCTCTGAAAATTTAATGAAATTGAAAGTCTTAGAGAAAAGAAGATATTTGATGTTCATGAATTAATGCTAATGCAGCCTGCTGGAAATCTTGCTACACAAATACAGAAAGCCAATAGAAGTTTGACTAGATCATAATGAATGAGGTTGTCTCTGAAACAGAACACTTTAATCTTTGGCCTTAAAATTTGTTAACCTTGCCCAAGAAATAAGGCATAATTTGGCTATGTTTACAAAACTAAGCAATGAGATTTTGTTCTTTTCATTTTTATTGTCTTTAGTTTCTAGTTAATCCATTCAGTATTAAGTTCCTAAATTATTGCCTTGTAGCTTTTTAATACCAAAGAATAAAAGTACATTAGAGACTTTGCATACCAGACTACTAAAGCATTTGTTCAAAATGTCTAAAAAGCATTGAAATGCTGAAAATGAATCCCATATGGCTGCTTAAATATGAGAAAAGTGAACTTTTTTTACTCTGAAAGAACATCTGTACTCGATAACGATTTGTGTGTGCGATAACAAGCAGTTTTTCATGCATCATTTTTAGGCAACCATTATGATCTATATTTTCTCCAAGCAGAGTACTAACTTCAAGATTATCTTCTAAAAGTTGACTGAAAAATCAGTGGCTTCTTTTTTTGTTCTTTTGATGTTTATGCTTATTTTCCCCAATAATACTTTGCGTGCATTAATAGCCAGAGGGCAAGAAGAAATTTAAGGAAATTAGCTGTCACCCACAACCAGTGATTCTGTATTCTGATAAACATAAAGGGCAAATTGTCTTTTATATTCACCAAGCATGCCAATTGTGTCATTCCTATTAACAATTATATATCATGCATATATTTTACAATTCTATACGGAGATGTTTGAATTAATACAGCTTTAATATAAAACATTCAAAGGTTATTTTTCCATTAGCTATATTTGGAATAAAAAACCAAAGTATGGAATCATATATATACAACTTTAGCTTTTAAAAATATGCCTACCAGTTTCCATGCTTTAAGCAAATTATCTGAATCTCTTTCATTTGGGATTCAGACCCAAGTATGGGACAGAAATTGCATTGTTCCATTTTTGGATTATTTCTGTAAGGCTGGGATGAGGGTTGTCCATCCATCCTTGTCTTACTTGACCACTTTGTGGTTTTTGATACAATTGATCATGGCATCCTTTTAGATTGGCTCAGAGGATTGGGGATGAGCAGCACTTATGTTGTGCTGGTTCACTTCATTTCTCTGGGGTTGATTCCAGTTGGTGATATTTGGGGAGTTTCCATCTTTGGCCCCTAGTGTTCTCTCAACTATTCAACTTCTACATGAGGCTGCTGGGTAAGCTCATTTGTCAGCATGGAGTGAGGTAACAATACATTGATGATTCACAATTATATAACTCTGCTTCTAGCTATTTAAGTGATGCTGTAATTACCTTATTTCTATCTGGAGACTGCCCGGAGGCTGTGAGGGTCTGGATGGGGACATCAGGCTTCAGGTGAACTCGGACAAGTCTGAGTAGCTTTGGATTTTTGAGTTCTAGGACTATGCCATTTCTGGTGCTGGATGAGATTGCCCTGTCCCAGAGAGACCCAGTGCATAATCTGGGTGGTCCTCTTGGACTCATGACTCCTACTCTAAAAGCATGTTACAGTCATGGTTAGGAAAATCTTTGCAGAGTTTTGTGTTGTATGCCAGTTGTGCCCTTTCTACATTGGGCAGCTTTGCTCATGGTCACTCATGGGCTATAGCCATTTCCAAATTGAATTACTGCAATGCACTCTACTATAATAAGGCTATAATTCAAAATTATCTGAAAGCTTTAGCTGGTGCAAAGTGCAGCAGCATAGGCAGTTATCTATGCTTCTAGAACAACATATGCTACACCTATTAGTTACCAGTCTGCTTCTATGGCCAATTAGAGGTTTTGATCTTTAAAGCCCTTCATGGAATGGGCTGTGTTACAGTATGTTACGATTACCTTAGTGAACAAGGGGAAGAGATGTCTAGGAAACAATCAGACAAGAGAGGCAGGAGCTCCTAATGGGTTAACGGTCAAAGAGAGAAACTTGGGAAGGACCTGCCCTAAGGGATGAATCAGTTAAAAGTGGCAGCCAGGAAGTTTGTATTTCAGACTTGAAAGAATCTTACAAGAAGTAGAATCTAATCATGTTTCCTGTTTTGTTTACCTGGGAGGACTGACACAATTACATCTGCCCATCCCATCAGGTCTGGCAGAAGAGGTATGCTATGAATCCTGTTTGTTAGGCAGTTAAACTTGGCAGATCTCAGGAGGCAGGCCTTCTCTGTTGTGGTGCTTGCCTTATGGAATATTCTACCCAACCCCCAAAGTGAGGTTGGCTCAAAATAAAATTTGTTTGTTTAAAACACTTTACATTACCATCTGATCAAATCCAATCAAGTTGTGGGTGCTACATCATTGGAGGTTTTGAAGGACAGCCATTTGTCTGAAATAGCATTGGGTCTTCTGCTTGAACAAGGGATTGCTGTTACTAATCTGAGTTAAACCAGAGTGTAGTCAATTAATATACAGAGTATCCTATATCATGTATAGCTTAAAATGTGAAAGCCTGCAAGTTGGATTTGTCTGTTCTTCCACTCCAGCTGCTCTTTATTAACCCCTCCTGACAAGGAAGTGATTCTGAAAGTGATGCACATACAGAGTTGGGTACCAAAACAAAAAGCAGCCTACTAATGACCAGAGCAGGTGAAAATACATTTATGTTTAAAAGAGATAGATATATGGGACATAAATTAGGTAAGGTAAGTATCCCTTGGGTCTTCCTTGACTCTTAGTGTCTATATGGACGTACCCATGTTGTTCACCTGGTAATACGTAATATGGAAATGGTTTGCCATTAGTTGTTATTTTCCCCCCAACTTTCAAGACTCAGTTCCAGCCAACTACTAATCAATTCCAACTCTTCTTAACTTTTTAAAATCAGCCATAGTGGATTATCTGCTGTTACCTGAGATAACCTTAATTTGATTCGTTGCCAGTGGAATTCCAAATGTTTTAGTACTAATCTGTATATTTGGTCCCACAACTGTAGATGTAAATGTAAATGTAGATACTGGATGGATGGATGGATGAATCTGATTGTCAGGGTTCCAAGTAACATCCCCAACGAAATAAGACTCCAAGGCTAGGCATTCCTCAAAAGTTCGATTTTATTAGAGATGTCATATTGGCACATCTGGGAAAACCGGAATCTGAAAGCTTCCAGGTTTTCCCCACCCAAAAGAAAGCCCAAGTCCCTTCCCCTGCACCCACATGTCCATCACATGGTCCAATCAATGCACTGTCCCAACTGAAGATGCCTCCCAGTCACGCCACTCCAGGTGCAGGCCGAATGTCCTTAGCTCTCAGAGAAAGGAATGTTATTATGGCTAGATATCCCCTGCAACTCCCCCCTCCCAGTTTCCCACAGCACTAAGTGTGGCAGCCCTGAAGATCCAAATAAAAAGATGGCCTCCAGGGCTGACACTGATTTTGCATTACATAGAGTTCATAATAAAGTCCAGGCCACATCACCAGAACTGTAACATATACTGTATATCCCTAAATGATTTCTCACTTGATTTTTATTGATATTGTAACCTTGTTGTGTGTGATTCCTTCTCTAGTGTACTTTCTGCCCAACACCTGATGACTATACTGGAAGTTAGTCTCTTAGAACCATCTTGTCCAAACTATTATCAAGTTTTTCTTCTGACTTTAAAAAGATATTCTTTCCCACCTTTATATATTTATTCAGGTGTTCTTTGATCTAATATTCCTTTCAATACATGATGTTACCATGTTATCTGTAAAAAAGTGATATTTCTGGTTACTGCTGACAATTTCTGCAGACACCTAGTTATGGATTGTATTTAAACTAGTGTGAGGTCCAGGTATAGGTACCACTGTCTGTCTAACCTTTTGTATACTTATGCTTCCATCAATATACACATGTCTACACATATTCACATACAAATATATTATTAAGACTATACAAGATTCTATTTGGATATTTGATTTGATCAAATCTGTAAATTGAATTAATTTTCAGAATTTAACTTCCAGATCTTTTTGAAACATTGAGTCAAAAATGAGTGCTACTGAATTAATCTGGAGTGATCACTGGAGTTGTATGCTTCTTTTTATGCTTTTATTCAACATATGGATGCAGCTAAGTGGGGGAGGCTCTATAATAGGCCGATGAGGTCTCTGATAATAAAATGACTCATGAATGTTATCATCTCTTTTTCTTCAGTGTATAATGAAACTCCTTTGTGATGGAAAATATTTTAGCTTCATTTTTTCTATATTTATTTTTCTCTGTTTAGAACTTACTTCATACAGGCAGCAGTTTTAGTTGGAAAGAAATTGAGAGAAAGAGACACCGTTCAGTTGTTATTTTTTGCTCTGTCTTGTTCAGTTGTTTGTTCTTCTGCGTAATCTGTCTGCCGTTCCCCAAATCCATATATATTATTAATCCTTCTATTTGTCTGACCTACTCCCTTGTTAGTCTCTGTGTCTCTATGTAGTCTGCCTTAGCTCCTCATTCATTCCCTTTCATTCCCTTTATTTTTCCCAATCCTCTCATTTTTTTTAACTGCTACTTGTCTGTTTTGAGTGAATCTGTCTTGTGTGACTGGATCTGAGATAATGTGTTTGAGGTTATACTATTCATACAATATAACCTGTTTCTATGTATTACAGTATATTGTGCACACAATTGTGATAACTCACACAAATGTTAACCTTTATTTTTCTAAAAAAAACTTGTTACACAATCAATCATAATTTTGGGCACAAAAATAAAAAATAGTAAGATGTGCAGTTCAAAAAATTAGTCTACACCACCAAAGCTACGACTCAATGAAATGTTAGTGTTATACCTTTGAAAGCATTCTAGAGAAGGCCTGAAGGTGGATAATTTTATTTTGCCAAAGCCATCAAATGCCAGTAGCTTGTGATACAGATGGAGATGGAGAAGTTTTTCATACATGAGGAAGATACTAAGGGATGGAGAGAATTTTATAGTAAAGAAAACAAAGTCATCTCCATTCTTTTCTGGGTAGTCCTCCTGCATGAATGTTGCTCTTTCCATTTAGCAGTGGTACCAAGGAGTAAAGAAAGAGGCAGGATTCACCTCCTCCTTCCAAAAACATCCAAGTAATATTTCATGGAATCATTTTGAGTCGGCAAAAGATTATACCTGCTTTGCAATCTGCAATCAGTATAAACAAATTAACTAGGGAGAACATATGAAGCATTTGGCAACATCACTGTGCTTTTATATTTAAGAAGGCAAAAACTACTTTTTCTGATTCAATCATAAATAGATAGTAGGGTAGGAAGGACAATAGAATAGAATAGAATTCTTTATTGGCCAAGTGTGATTGGACACACAAGGAATTTGTCTTTGGTGCATATGCTCTCAGTGTACATAAAAGAAAAGATACATTTGTCAAGAATCATGAGGTACAACACTTAATGATTGTCATAGGGTACAAATAAGCAATCAGGAAATAATCAATATTAATATAAATCGTAAGGATACAAGCAACAAGTTACAGTCATACAGTCATAAGTGGGAGTAGATGGGTGATAGGAATGATGAGAAGACTAATAGTGATAGTAATGCACCTTAGTGAATAGTTTGACAGTGGTGAGATAATTATTTGTTTAGCAGAGTGATGGCGTTCGGGAAAAACTGTTCTTGTGTCTAGTTGTCTTGGTGTGCAGTGCTCTATAGCGTTGTTTTGAGGGTAGGAGTTGAAACAATTTATGTCCAGGATGCGAGGGGTCAGTAAATATTTTCACGGCCCTCTTTTTGACTTGTGCAGTGTACAGGTCCTCAATGGAAGGCAGGTTGGCAGTAATTGTTTTATTACAACACATACTGAACATGATAAGGTTGTGCATGACCTCACCTTTCCCATAGATTTCTGAAGTAATAGAAGTAAAGGTCATGCATATCTTCTGCTCAGAGGGCATTGGTGGGAGAATGTTATAATTCATAAGTCTGGTGATCAATGGGCATTTTTATCTAAGGATGTATTTGTATCATACTACCATCAACTGCATAGTAGAAGGGTGACTTACCAGGAAGAATAAACTCATAAGACATTTGAGTTAATCAAGATATCCAGGATCAATTAGTCAGGTTCAGTTCAAAAGCATTCACTACTTTGTGTACATAGTCCAATAAGTCATTTTGAAGGACTGGAAGTGGGTCCAAGACAACCTATAAGTTCTATGGAACTTTATCTGTTGGTCCCAAAAGAGAATCTGGTGAGATTAATGTCAGGTGCAAACAACCAGATCCACCTGTGAAAGTTCAAATTAGCTATTTTTATTGTAGTCTATCTATAATGCAAGAATGTCACCAGGCTGCTTAGTGCTCACCCTCCTTTGTGAACAAATAGGTAAAGTTCCATGAAACTTGGCACAGGGGCGCCAAGTCTAGTGGTCGCGGCTGTGCAATGCTTAAGTCTAACTCCTTGCTTGATTCCTCCCCCTTGCCTGGTCTGGCTGGCTGCTTTCCAACATAAGAGCCTCTTTTTAAACAGTTTTGGAAATTTTCACTTTTAAATTGCAATAAAGGAGTTCCTGAATTGGTTGAGCACAACTTGTTTATAAGTTCTCTGCTGAACAGTTTTGAAAGTTGTGGTGCTGTTTGCTCTTTTCTTTATCATTGCTATTTATGCCTGAAAATAAGCAAAAGAGGAATAGTTCAAAACTTTTATTATGGTGAAACCTTTGAAGGCATTTAGCTGCAATTTGGCAAGGTTAAAATCTTCTGAAAGATCTAGTTTCCTTGCTTGCATTTAACACCCCCCCACACACATACCAAATGAAACAGTCTGGAGTCATTTTGATGTCTATGGTCAAATATTTTCCAAATCAAATCTTGAATTTTGAATTGACTGGCATATCTTTTTGGTTTAACATTTTAAGCCATAACATTGAATAAAAATAAATAACATTGAATAAAATCATGCCATTTTCAATCTCAAATTTTCACTTCAAATCAGAGCTATTTCTTGCAAACCTGATCACATTACCAGGTATAATAATGAAACCATTCCATTGTTTATATTTTTCTATAATCTTCTTTGCCTTGAGATTTTGGCAATCACCACTGATGAAGCAGCCAGGGAAGAAGTTATCTCAGACATATTATCAAAATCTTTCCAAAGCTTAGCAATATGATTGACTTCAATATACTTTCTTAATTCTCAGGATAACTGCATGATTAATTCCCTAGCTCCTTTCACATAATACAGCACAAATGAACAGTAAATGTATCTATGTAACATTATTAGTTAATAATGCCAAACTGTGATTTCTTAGGCAAAGATTTCTTCTACACAAGGCTATTTTAGCTCTAGACTAGATCCCTAAAGGGATTTAATCAATGTCCATCATCTTTACAAGTGGCACTTGAAGCAGTTGTTGACTTTTTACTCAGTAGCATGGAGGTCATACAGATACCCTAAAGAACAAGCCACCTGACATCTGTATTTCTTGAGGCAGATTTTGGCAGACTGACTGTGTTAATGTTGATTGAATTCATTCTCTCCATATCTACAGAACTTCCTTGCGTTCTCATTATATTGAATTAGTGTACACTAATAATTATCTGATATTTAATTTGTCACAATTAGCTAATTGCATAAAACTATATTGCGCAAATTGCGGAGTAGAAAGTATAATTGGGGGATAGTATTAAAAATAGTGTCCCCATCAAAACTGATCCATTCATCTTTGTTAACCTTCTTGGTAGTTTAATAATTATTCAGGAAAAGTTTCTTAAGTAAAACATTTCTCTACAAGAAAGCCATTTATGTTGAATGAGTACATATTGTGATATTATAGGTGATAGAAATGGAATGTCTTTTCTAAGATGGCTCATGGTGTCATATCTATCATTTTGCCTATCTGTTGTTATCCTTACTCTCCAAAATTAGGTTCCCCCAGGATATGGTTGCAATCCTGATGGTGTTTTAGAGGATCTTAAAGACCTGGCATGTCTCCCTGACTTTAGGCTAGAGTGGTTGAATGCCTTTGTAGGGTGTATGTATGTTGCTTTCGGCAGGAGACACAATGTTGATTATGATGAATTTGGATTGGGATGGCATCCAATAAAATAAGTTAAATAAATACCTTATTCTGAATTTAAGACTACAATCATCTCTTATAGGCTAAACATAAGGCACCATTTCATAGGCACCATCTTTTAGTTCAGCAGTTCAGCTGTTCAAATCTCACCGGCTCAAGGTTGACTCAGCCTTCCATCCTTCTGAGGTCGGTAAAATGAGGACCCAGATTGTTGGAGGCAATATGCTGAACTCTGTAAACTGCTTAGAGAGGGCTGTAAAGCACTATGAAGCAGTATATAAGTCTAAGTGCTATTGCTATTGCTATTTATCGTACTATCAGCACAAGTAAGATTATATTCCTATTTTAAAGATAAATAATTTAGGAAAGAAGTTATATTTTTGTCAGGATTACACAATTATCTCTGTAGCAGCCCATGATCATAGGAAAGGGTGGAATTAAGATGTGCAACCAGGTGCTATACTCACATGTCCCCAAAGCATGCCGAAAAAGCCAACACAGCTGCCAAAACAGCTGCCGAATTCTAACTGCCATAAAACCAAAGCTGTCTTAGGCTGCATTAACAGACGGATAAAATCAAGATCACCTAAAGTGTAAGTACCACTTTATAATTCCTTGATAACTTGGAATACTGCATCCAGTTTTGGTCGTCACAACATAAAAAAGATGCTGAAACTCTAGAAAGAGTGCATAGAAGAGCAACAAAGATGATTAGGGAACTAAAACATATAAAGAATGGTTGCAGGAATTGGGTATGTCTAATGTAATGAAAAGAAGGAGTAGGGGTATCATGATAGCAGAATTACAGAACAGAATAACAGAGTTGGAAGGGACCTTGGAGGTCTTCTAGTCCAACCCTCAACTTAGGTAGGAAACCCTATATCATTTCAGACAAATGGTTGTCCAATCTCTTCTTAAAAACTTTCAATGTTGGAGCATTCACAACTTCTGGAGGCAAGTTGTTCCACTTAATTGATTAATTGTTCTAACTGTCAGGAAATTTCTTCTTACTTCTAGGTTGCTTGTCTCTTGATTAGTTTCCATCCATTGCTTCTTGTTCTGCACTCAGGTGCTTTGGAGAATAGCTTGACTCCCACTCTTTGTGGCAATCCCTGAGATATTGGAACACTGCTATCATGTCACCCTAATCATTCTTTTCGCTAAACTAGACATAACCAATTTCAGCAATCATTCTTTATATGGTTTAGCCTCCATTCCCTAATCATCTTTGTTGCTCTTCTCTGCACTCTTTTTATAATCTCAACATCTTTTTTTACATCATGGCGACTAAAAGTGAATGCAGTATTCCAAGTGTGGCCTTACCAAGGCATTATAAAGTGCTATTAACACTTCACATCATCTTGATTCTATCCCTCTGTTAATGCAGCCTAGAACTTTGTTGACTTTTTTGGCAGTTGTAGCACACTGCTGGCTGATATTTAAGTGATTGTCCACTGGGACTTCAAGAACGTCTCACAGTTACTATGATTGAGCCAGGTGCCACCTATTCTATACCTGTGCATTTGGTTTTTCTTGCCTAAATGTAGAACCTTACTTTTTTCGCCATTGAATTTCATTTTGTTAGCTAGCGCCCAATGTTCAAGTCTGTCAAGATCCTTCTATATCTTAAGCATATCTTTTGGAGTATTGGCTATTTCTACCATATCATCTGCAAATTTGATGAGTTCCCATCTATCCTCTCATCCAAATAATTGATGTAGATATTGAAGAGTGCTGGGCCTAAAACAGAGCTTTGGGGTACCCCACTGCATACTTCCCTCCATGTAGATGCAATTTCATTTAGGACTACATGTTTATTGCAGTTGGTCAGCCAATTATAAATCCATCTGGTGGTGATGCTGTCTAACCCACATTTTTCTACCTTCAACCTATCAAATAGTAGGTTGTGGTCTACTTTATCAAATGCATTATTGATGCAATATCCCAATATCTAAGATCAACTGTTCTCCAAAGCACCAGAAAGAAGGACAAGAAGCAATGGATAGAAACTAATCGAGGAAAGAACCAACCTAGAACTAAGGAGAGATTTCCTGACAGAACAATTAATCAGTGGAACGACTTGATTCCAGAAGTTGTGGATGCTCCAATACTGGATATTTTAAAGAAGAGATTGGACAACCATTTGTCTGAAATGGTATAGGGTTTCCTGCTTGAGCAGGGGGTTGGACTAGAAGATCCCCAAGGTCCCTTCCAACTCTGTTTTTCTGTTATTCTGCATCTTTTGGAGACTGAATCTCCAAAACAGTTGTGTTGATTATGGCCTGTCTTCATTCATCCCTATATTAAAGTTGGATGAAATAGTTTTTTCTGCCTTTGAGTCAGTGTTGTTTCCAGGTGACTGTCGGGGCTAGTCCTTTGCAGTATTCTTGACAGGACTTTCAAAAGTGGTTGCTATTGCTTTCTTCCTAGATCTGAGAGAGAATGACTGACTCAAAGTCACCCAACTAGTTTCATGTCTTGGTCAGGTCTGGAACCCATGGCCTGCCAGTTTCTAGCCTGGTGTCTCTTCAAGTCATATGTTATTACATTCTTTTAATTAGTTGTTTTTATTACATGTATTCATTGGTTAGTTACATCAGTGCTACATGAGGAGACTTAAGACCAGTCCTCAGAGTTGCAGCTGTTGTAACATGATTACACTTTGAGCATTTTTTATTTATTTTTATTTATTTTTTATTTATTTGTCAACATGTGTGCAAGATAACAGGTATGATATAAACATAAACAAAAGCAAAGTATGTATAAGTAAATTTGGACAATAGGACAGAAGGACAGGGACGGTAGGCACGATGATGCGCTTATACATGCCCCTTACAGACGTCTTAGGAATGGGGTGAGGTTGACTGTAGAGTGTAGACAGTCTAAGGTTAAAGTTTTCGGGGTTTGGGGAAGAAACCACAGAGTCAGGTAGTGCATTCCAGGCACTGATTACTCTGTTGCTGGTGCTTAATTATGACAATTGCAGTGTCCTGAGGTCACATGATCACCATTTATGACCTTCACTGCTGGGTTCTGACAAGTAAAGTCAATGGAAAAACCAGCAAGAAGTTGAAGTTATGTTCATATGTCATCCCGCTTAATGGCCATGTGCTTAACAAGTGCGACTGGAACTGTTGAACCCACAGTTTCCTAATTGTGAGGCAAGAGTTTCACCTCTAGGCCACAATGCCTTTCATACATTTGTGATGATATCATTAGAAATATAAAAAATGAAACTTTGATTTGGGGTTTTACTGTACCTATTAGATAGATTTGTTGTTAAAGATATGGCTATTTTATACTATTCTATAAAAATAAAAAGTTGAGGTTTGATATTATCTTATTCTACTGCACCAGAGAGAGTCAGAAGTCAATGCCTTTTCTTTCTTTTTCCCTTCATTTCTACCCTTTCCCCTTCCTTTCCCCCTCTCCTGTTTTTCCTATTACTTTTGTTTTTTTCCCTATTTTATATGATAAGCTAATAAAAAATAAATATAATTAGATAATTAGAGCAATATATAAGTATGTGTATATTAATGAATAGTTAATTCAGTTAAAGAATTGAGGGGAAATTTAGATTCACTGAATTAAAATGTCTTCCATTTGCTTAGCATGCCACTGGCAAAGACAACTCATAGTGGAGACTATGTGTAGCTCAGGGTTTAAATGTTGAGATCTTGGTGTTCCCTTCTTGCAACTTTTTTATTATCAAACTAGACAGGATCATGTTTATAAGAAGAAAACCCAGTTCAATGAACACCAAGTTCCCAACAAGCATGTCAATCTGAGAGAAACTATAAATAATGCAAATGAAAGAACCATCAAAAATCCCTGCCCCTCATACAAGGTCTATGTTGGCCACAATATTTTCTGTCACATATTCTCAGAGGATTACTATGCTAGACTAAAAACTTACTGTACATGCTTTTGCCTGGGACTATGAATTATTCAACTGAAGTTCATACTGTGTAAATATGAATAGGATAGCATACAAATGTCCAGAATATTGTGAGCATTTTTATTTTAGCCAAATGTAGAGAAATTGTCAATGTCAACTGAATGACTAATTCACATGCTGAATGTTACATGTTGAATAACATCTGAACATGGGTGAGTGTGTTTTCCATTCATTCATCCATTTTCTGCTCTGCAGGAACCTATTAAAAGAATTGTTGCTAATATGCTGGATCCAGAAATGTCCTCTTATGACTAGATGATCTTCTTTCATTTGCCAGATCCTCTAGAGCAGAGGTCGGCAACCTTAAACACTCAAAGAGCCATTTGGACCCGTTTCCCACAGAAAAGAAAACACCGGGAGCCACAAAACCCTTTTGACATCTAAAATGAAAATAACACTGCATATATCATTTTTTACCTTTATGCTATGTATAGAAAAACTATAGTGTGTTGCATATATGAAATCAATGACCTGGTACAGAGAAAACACATTTTTATTTCTGCATGCAACAAAAATATTTTGAACTCCGGAAAAAAAGATGGGTCGAAAAGCTCAATAAATCACGTGCCGGAGGGTGTCGCACATTGGCGGTTGTGACGCATATTTTGAGTGACGGAGCCGTAGCAGAGGGATGAAAGAGCCACATGCTGCTCCAGAGCCGCAGGTTGCAGACCCCTGCAGGTTGCAGACCTCTTTATTAAGTTTTTTGTTTTAGTAGCCTCTTGAGGAATTTACCAGTTAGTCATAGAAGAAATTTAGTAATATTGCCAAGCAGTACAGCTATAACAGTTAAGAACAATGTTTTGTATTGACCTCCTGCTGGTCTATCATAACCAAGTTTGTTTCACAGTCTACAGTGAGCAGAATACATAACAAACCAGAGAGAGAGAGAAAGGGAGAGAGAGAGAGAAAGAGAGAAAGGGAGGGAGAAAGAGGGAGAGAGGGGTGGAGAGAGAGAGAGAGAGAGAAGATAAGCCTTATTAAGTTGGGAACTTTTCAATATAATAGCATTTAAATAGAAAGGCAATTCTACAGGTTATTTTCTCTATTCCTAATAGTCCTTTTGAACATCATTAGTCATGCATAGCTTTTTGTCTAACCAATATTCATAATCAAAGTTAATTAAGGTTATGCATTTTCTCTGTAAATTGCTTGCATTTAGGACTGGGTTTGATCAAACTGTTATTGTTCATTAGATAATTAAATTAAAGGGAACATACTATTTTTGGTAGGTGTTTCTATTTTTATTTAATGACTGAAATATAGTATCGTATTAAGTTTTGAACCAGCTGCTAATTTTCTATCAGACACAATTTAAGGTGTTGAGACTTGTAAAGCTCTAGATCAGTGGTTCTCAACCTGGGGGTCGGACCCCTTTGGGGGTCGAACAACCTTTCACAGGGGTCGCCTAAGACCATGGAAACAACACAGAGAATGGTAAATCATAGGAAACTTTAATGAACTGGGGGGTCACCACAATATGAGGAACTGTATTAAAGGGTCGTGGCATTAGGGAGGTTGAGAACCACTACTCTGGATGTCTTGACTTAGGATCTGGGTTTTTTTGAAGGATTACTTTTCCCTCTGTTACTTAAATCAGCAAGAGAAGCAGCCAAGTAGCCAGGTATCAAGTACACCAAAAGCCTTCTTGAGTGTGGCTTCTAGGTTTTGTAATACTCACCCAGGAAAATGTGTTTGGTCTCAATGTTTTGGAACTTGTGAAATATGTAGTTATTTTGCCAAACTTTTAACTGTTGAACTGATTTTGATATTGATATTGTAATGTTCATAATATGCATTATATTATTGTGTTTTATGGTTCATATTTGTTGTTGTTGAATGAACACTTATGTATGCTAAAATCTGTTCATTATTTATTTATTTGTTAATCAAATTTATATAGCCGCCCATCTCCCTCAAAGGGGATTATTGTTGTTGTTGTTATTGAAATTGGCTACAATTCTATCTCTGCACATATAAAATGGATAAGAACTCCCATCAAGCTTCTTTATGTTAGACTTAACTTCCTTTTGTTGTTGTCAGTATGAATGTTTATTCAGGCATTTGATGACATTTGAATATTCAGATTATTATATCTCAATAACAATCCTGATGTACTCATACATGTTAATTTGACATTTTATTTTCTTTATTATTCTAATCTACTGCAAGTTCCTAAGGAAAAACATAACCTGAAACAATACGGTTTATGTAATCATTTATTAAACTGATTCTATCCTGTCTTTTAATAACTAAATGTATGAGATAGCTAATGAAATATTGAAGAGTTCTATGTTATGTTATGATGTACTCCATATAACATCAGCCTAACAAGACATAAAATGCTGCTGATCAGTGATAGATCAGCAGAAACTTACATAGCTTAATATATTTTCAGGAATAATTTTTATGAGCCTCAAAAGAGCAGGAACGAAACAAGAAACTTCTCTGATGAAGTAAGTCCATAATCTTTGTGCCACTAATGATCTTAAATCATTATCATCTCCTCCTACTCCTCCTTCTCTTTTTTAACTGGCATAAAAATAAAAAATAACAAAAAAAGAAAAAACACGAACAAAATATGCCTATGATTATGTACAACAAGTCAGAGTTGATTTTTTTGTGACCACATAGACAAATTTCCTCCAGCAAGATCCTTTGCCTATGTGGTCCTTCAGGTCACTGTAGTAATTGAATACATCCACCTTGCTACTAGTTGTCCTCTCCTTTTCCTTCCACCTTTCCCAGCACTAGGAAGATATCTCAAGAGAGCTAGGTCTTCCCATAATAGGTCCAAATTATAATAATTTCAGCCTAGTCATGTGTGCCTCAGCTCAGAATTCTGGGTTGATTTGTTTGGATGATCCATTTTTGTTTTGCTTTGTTTTATTGGTTCTCCATGGTATTCCCACGTGTTTTCTCCATCACCAAAATCCAACTACTCTTTCTATCCTATTCTTCTGCTTTCATAGTTCCTGTCTCATTGTGATCTTTACAGGAATAGACTATCACAGCATCTGAATATATTTTCCAAAGTCCTCATTGCTACTTTACCAAATGCTAGTTTGCAACATGTTTCTTAATCATCTATATACATCTATAGGCAACGCATTTATAAGCCACATGTAGCATCAGGTCTTCAGTCCATTGGGACTATAAATGTGGTTTTCCAAAGCTGAAGGACTATCTTTTGGCAATAATCAGGGCATGGAGAATACAATTCCATTCCCCAGCTGTTAATTTTTATGGTATATAGTTCAAAAAGAATGTGTGCATCTGAAAATATTACATTTTTCCCCTTAATCAAATTAATATACATAATTATTTTTCCAAGAACATAACTTTAGGACAAAGTAAAAACATAAAGTGTTGTTTTGGTTGCATTTCCAAAACAATGATTTATTCATTCCTTTTTCTGTACAAACTCCATAGGGGTATAATAAGTCCAAAATATTTTTTGTGGTTGCATAAAATATAATCTGAGATCAAATGAGGATGTTAGCATTAAGGTTAAAATATTTCCCCATTGTTTAGATAAAATGGGAATAGCCAGTTCTTTATTCCATTCAGCATTTAACATTGCATATTAAAATGATTTATTGATAGCAGATATTTATACAAACCGTGAGCTTTTTAGTCTCATAAAATGTAATAATCCTTTCCATTAATTTAGAAGATTGAAAATGCTAGAAGTCCAAATGTCATTCTGTTCATATCAGAAGCATCAAGATGCTTCTGGGTTGAAATGATTAACTGGTGATATCAGTGTTGCCCAGGGGATGCCTGGTTGGGGACATTAAGTTGACCACCAAAGTGGTATCCATCTATCTACTCACGGTCACTCACTTTCAAACTGCTCGGTCAGCAGGAGATGGAATGAGTGACAGGAGCTCATCCTGCCATATGGCAGCAACAGGGTCTCAAATGCAACTGCCAATTGGCAGTCCAGTTTTTTAACTACACACGCCACCGTGCTCCTGACGTCCAAACCAAGAAGTCAATAAATGTTGAAACTTTAAATACTACCAGTGACAATCAACTGACAATTAGAATTTATCCCTTAATTAAAAAAATGATAAAAACTCATCATTAACACCCCTAAATTGATCTAAGGTAAAAATCCCCATATCCATCCTGATCTTCCATAAATCCATTTTTAATGAGTTTTGAACTCTGGACTACCCCATAACATTAATTTAGCATGGGAAAATGGATCAAAATTAATTGTTCCAGAGGTAATACTCTTCAGTTTTCAAATTGCCATAATAGTAACCGGAGGTATACAAATCTGCTGGGGGTTTTTGTACCTAAAGCTATTCAGTTAAAGATGTTATATATGACTATCCCAAAAAGGTCTAGGAAGAAGAATTTGAATTGAATGAAAATATCCAGAATTTGGTACTGCTCAAAATGTATGCATAATATGACATTCAAATATTGAAACCTCCAACTCCAACTGACAATAATATATTTTCTAAACAATATTTTCAGAAAGTAGGAAGGCAGAACCACAGAAATCTTTAGAACTGTGTACTGAATTTTTGAAAACATTTTCTGGATATGTTTATAGTAATTCTATGAAAAATGTAAGGTATCCTGGGAACTACGTTCATTTTAAGAGTGTTTATCCTATCCCAAAGGGTAAGAGTTAATGTCTCTTATCTATCAATGTCCAGAGAAACCTTTTTAATATGCCTATTCATATTCATTACAATTGTTTGAGAATTATTGTTTGGGATAAGAATTCCTAAATAATTAATAAATCCAATACTTATATTAAAAAGATAATCACAATATATGAATAAAGAAGTCTTAACGTATGGGCATCAATTCCAACTTAGACCACTTAACAGAGTATTCTGCATTTGAACAAAGACCTTAATCAGATGCTTCAAAGCCAGAGTCCAAGTATGGGGTTCAGAGATAAATAATAAAATATTATCACTATATAATGAACCATGAAGAAATCATTATCAATTATAAGGAAATCTAGCAGATCTCAGAGGAATTCATTATTCCTCTTATTCATTATTCATTATTTTATGTTATATGGGAGAAAGATTATTTCTGTATCATTGACCAAAATATTTAGAATTTTAGTGGTTAAAAACAAACTTTAGGCTCAACTTTTCTAATCAAGAATATTTGCATTTTATTTTAGATTATTATTTCCTTCTATGGATTTTAAATTAAAAGGTAAAGCAAGAATGTATTACATTGGTAATCTGTACTTGAAAGCAGTGAGTTAAAAAGAATAGATGTATATTGGCAAAATGATCCTTACCACCACTGCATTCACATTTACACCCTCCAGAAATATTCTAGAGAGTTGGGCATCTTCTGAAGGCAATTTAGAACTGTGGCTTGTATAGGACAGAAGATATACCCATTTTATACAAGCAGAATGTCTCTTGCATGGCATTGGGTAAATTGTTGTTGTTAGTTGCAAAGTTGTGTCCGACCCTTTGCGACCCCATGGACAATGTTCTTCCAGGCCTTCCTGTCCTCTACCATCCCCCAGAGTCCATCTAAGCTCACACCGACTGCTTCGGTGACTCCATCCAGCCACCTCATTCTCTGTCGTCCCCTTCTTCTTTTGCCCTCAATCTTTCCCAGCATTAGGCTCTTCTCCAGTGAGTCCTTCCTTCTCATTAGGTGGCCAAAGTATTTGAGTTTCATCTTCAGGATCTGGCCTTCTAAAGAGCAGTCAGGGTTGATCTCCTCTACGACTGACCGGTTTGATTGCCTTGCAGTCCAAGGGACTCGCAGAAGTCTTCTCCAGCACCATAGTTTAAAGGCTTCAATTCTTTGGTGCTCAGCCTTTCTTGTGGTCCAACTTTCACAGCCATGCATTGCAACTGGGAAAACTATAGTCTTGACTACATGCATTTTTGTTGGCAAGGTGATGCCTCTGCTTTTTAGTATGCTGTATAACTTTGCCATAGCTTTCCTCCCCAGGAGCAAGTGTCTTTTAATTTCTTGGCTTTAGTCCCCATCTGCGGTAATCTTGCAGCCCAGGAAAATAAAATCTGTCACTATCTCCATTTCTTCCCCATCTATTTGCCAGGAATTGAGAGGGCCGGTTGCCATGATCTTAGTTTTCTTAATGTTGAGTTTCAAGCCAACTTTTGCACTCTCCTTCTTCACCCACATCAAGAAGCTCTTTAGTTCCTCTTCACTTTCTGACATTAGAGTGGTATCATCTGCATATCTGAGGTTGTTGATATTTCTCCCGGCAATCTTAATTCCAATTTGTGATTCATCTAGCCCCGCCTTTCTCATGATGTGCTTTGCATATAAGTTAAATAGGCAGGGCGACAGTATACAGCCTTGCTGAACTCCTTTCCCAATTTTGAACCAATCATTGGTTCTGTGTCCAGTTCTCACTGTTGCTTCTTGACCTGCATATAGGTTTCTCAAGAGACAAATAAGATGGTCTGGTACTCCCATCTCTTTAAGAACTTGCCACAATTGTTGTGATCCACACAATCAAAGCTTTAGCGTAGTCAATGAAGCAGAAGTAGATGTTTTTCTGGAACTCCCTAGCTTTCTCCATGATCCAGTGTATGTTGGCAATTTGATCTCTAGTTGCTCTGCCTCTCCGAAATCCTGCCTGTACTTCTGGTAGTTCTCGAGCCACATACCGCTAGAGCCTAGCTTGTAGGATTTTGAGCATAACGTTACTAGCATGTGAAATGAGTGCAATGGTGCGGTAGTTTGAACATTCTTTGGCATTGCCTTTCTTTGGAATTGGAATGTAAACTGACCTTTTCCAATCCTATGGCCACTGTTGAGTTTTCCAAATTTGCTGGCAAATCTTTTAAGATTTTGAATAGCTCAGCTGGGATACTGTCACCTCCACTAGCTTTGTTGTTGCTCAGATTTCCTAAGGCCTATTTGACTTCACATTCTAGGATGTCTGGCTCAAGGTCAGTGACCACCCCATTGTGATTATCAGGGATGTTAAGCTCATTCTTGTATAGTTCTTCTGTGTAATTTTGCCATCTCTTCTTAATCTCTTCTGTCTCTGTTAGCTCCCTGCCATTTTGGTCCTTTATCATGCCCATCTTTGCATGAAACATTCCCTTCATATCTCCAATTTTCTTGAAGAGATCTCTGGTCCTCCCTATTCTATTGTTTTCTTCTATTTCTTTGCACTGTTCATTTAAGAAGGCATTCTTATCTCTTCTAGCTATTCTCTGGAATTCTGCATTCAATTGGGTGTATCTTTCTCTTTCTCCCTTGCCTTTCGCTTCCCTTCTTTCCTCAGCTATTTGCAAAGCTTCCTCAGACAGCCATTTTGTTTTCTTGCATTTCTTTTTCTTTGGGATGGTTTTAGTTGCTACCTCTTGTACAATGTTGTGAACCTCTGTCCATAGTTCTTCAGGCACTCTGTCTATCAGATCTAATTCCTTAAATTACCTCTACTGTATATTCAACAGGAATATGATTTAGTTCATATCTGAGTGGCCTAGTGCTTTTCATACTTTCTTCAATTTAAGCCTAAATTTTGCAACAGAAAGCTCATGCTCTCAGCCACAGTCAGCTCCTGGTCTTGTTTTTACTGACTGTAAAGCTTCTCCATCTTTGGCTGCAGAGCACATAGTCAGTCTGATTTCTGTGTTGACCGTCAGGTGATGTCCATGTGTTGAGTGGTCTCTTGGATTGTTGGAAAAGAGTGTTTGCTATGACCATTGTATTCTCTTGACAAAATTCTACCAGCCTGTGTCCTGCTTCATTTTGTACTCCAAAATGAACTTGCCTGTTATTCTGGTTATCTTTTGGCTTCCTACTTTAGCATTCCAATCCCCCATGATGATAAGGACATAATTTTTTGATGTTAATTCTATAAGGCGCTGTAGGGCTTCATAGAACCAGTAAACTTCATGCTCTTCAGCACCAGTGGTTGGGGCATAGACCTGGACTACTGTGATGTTGAATGGTTTGCCTTGGATTTGAACTGAGATCATTCTGTCATTTTGCGGATTGTATCCCAGTATTGCTTTTCTTATTCTTTTATTGACTATGAAGGCTACTCCATTTCTTCTGGGGGATTTTTTGCCCACAGTAGTATACCTGATGGTCATCTGAATTAAATTCACCCATTCCTGTCCATTTTAGTTTGCTGATTCCTAAGATGGCGATGTTCAGTCTTGTCTTCTCTTGTTTGACCATGTTCAGCTTGCCTTGATTCATGGATCTTACATTCCAGGATCCTATAGAGTATAGATCTTTACAGCATCAGACTTTCCTTTCACCACCAGATACATCCACAGCTGAGTGTCCTTTCAGCTTTGGCCCAGTCACTTCATTCTTTCTGGTGTTACTAGTATTAGCCCTTTGCTCTTCCCCAATAGCATATTAGACACCATCCGACCTGAGGAGCTCATCTTCCAGCATCATATCTGTTTGCCTTTTGGTACTGTTCATGAAGTTTTCATGGCAAAGATACTGGAGTGGGTTGCCATTTCCTTCTCCAGTGGATCATATTTTGTCAGAGCTCTCTGCTATGACCTGTCCATCTTGGGTGGCCCTGCATGGCATAGCTCATAGCTTCATTGAGCTACGCAAGCCCTTTCGCCACAACAAGGCAGTAATCTATGAAGAGGATTGGGTAAATTAGGTCTTTGCAATAAGGTTACTGTGTAGTCTTTCAATTAATATTTGCTCCAAGCTGATATTTGCAAAGCTAGATTGATACCATTTTTTCTTGATCTTTTCATTTCAACCATTACTCTTATTTCCTTGCAACCTATGGATTTCCTGTTCCATTTTCACATAGGATAAATGTGGGGGAATAGTTGCTGAAAAAATTAACTAATGATATGGTGCAATAGTTTTGTAGGAAAAGAGCTTTTTTAGTATATGATAACAGGAAATTAGAAGAGCCTAGTAGCACCTTTTCTAACTAACAATAAGATCTGATGAAGTGAACTTCGGCCTTTGCCGCATAGTTTAATAAAATTTGTTAGTTAGAAAAGGTGCTACCAGACTCTTTATTATTTGCAAAGATATGATAACCTGATTGTCACCTCCTGATTGGACTACTGTAATGCGCTCTACATGGGGCTACCCTTGAAGAGTATTCGGAGACTACAATTGGTGCAAAATGTGGCTGCGCTTGCTGTGGTGGGTGTTTTAAGATACACCCAAGTAACACCTATACTCCACCAGTTGCATTGGCTGCCCATTGGTCTCCGGGTACAATTCAAGGTGTTGATCATCATCTTTAAAGCCCTACATGGCTTAGGACCGGTTTACCTCCGGGACCGCATTCTACCTCATACTTCCCTTCGACCGGTCAGGTCTCACAGAGTGGGTCTCCTCCAGGTCCTGTCAGCCAAACAATGCCGACTGGCGGGGCCTAGGGGGAGGGCCTTCTCTGTAGGGGCCCCTGTTCTCTGGAACCAACTACCCCCAGAGATACGAATCATCCCCACCTTGCTGGCCTTCCGAAAAGCCATTAAGACATGGCTCTTCCTGCAGGCGGGGTTCTGAGACAATTTTACATCTGAGGTCTCCCCCATGTATGCATGGTGATGTATGTCTTTTTTTAAACTTTTAAAAAATTGTTTTTAATGATTTTATTGTTTGGTGTTCTTTAAAATGCTGTACGCCGCCCTGAGTCCTTAGGGAGTAGGGCGGCATAGAAGAATTCCCAAATAAAATAAATAAATAAATAAAACCCTGTGGAAATTTCCAGAAATTGGAGTAGCTCCAGTGGCTCCATATGGGTCATATAATCTGACATCCATGTGGAAAGTCTCTGCTCCATCATATTATCTCTTTATTTTTTTCGACCTGAGAATATACAGTATGCAGATTTTCCAAGAGATTTAAACTGTAAATGGCTTTCAAGTGTTCAAATCCCTACCTGGAGATATTGCCATATGAAAGTGCTTTCTCTCTGGAGCCTCCGGAAAAGGTTGTGCCATGTTGCATAATGCTGAGGTGCACAGGAGAAGAAAACAATGCTATTCCTGAAGCACACATCTGGCAACGTTCACCACAAAAATTCAAAGCTGTTACAGCCTCTCATAATACAAAGAACACTTGCAACCATGTCAACACTTTATGAGTTAAGACAGGGTGAATTGAAAGTAATTTTTGTTCACATAGACACATGCACACAAAGAGTCAACAATACAAATGAGTTGACAGCTTAATCATATGCATACTTACTAAGAAAGAAGTCCCACCAAGTTTATTCTCATTCAAATAATATACACAAATATTACAAGTTGAGTCATGACCTCATGCTAAAATACTAAAGGGATGCTCTGTATAAATAATTGCTACATCCTTCATAACCACCGGGGGACAATTTTCTTTTCATAAATTTCAGTGATCAACTTTTAAAGAGGGGAAAAAAATAGAAGCAGGTAAATTAGTATTACTTATTGTACTGATGTGAACGATGGCAAGCTCTGAGATTTTGTTTGATCCCATTGATAATTAAACAGGGAAGCATTTTAATTTCAAAGGACTGCTACCTTTGTAGAAGATGATCAATAGAACATGATCTATACCATGCTATATACTCCCTTTAGCTTTTACAGAAGGATTTGCAATTTATAACCGGAAATTCAATTGTATAAAAATCTAATTATTTCATATGTTGGACTCAGCATGACTTTCCCCTGCTTATTTGGCTGGGTGATGAGTATATATTCTCCAGAGAATTATATTTTTAACATAGCTTGCATTTCTGTTACAAGGAAGATGAGGGAGGGGGGAGGGAGGGAGGGAGAAAGGGGGGAGGGAGGAGGAGAGAGAGAGAGAGAGAGAGAGAGAGAGAGAGAGAGAGAGAGAGAGAGAGAGAGAGAGAGAGAGAGAGAGAGAGAGAGAGAGAGAGAGAGAGAGAGAGAGAGAGAGAGAGAGAGAGAGAACTTGGCATAAATTTTCCCCATCTCTTTGCAGTAATTATAGCTAATGAAAGCAGGCTTTTTGTAAACTTGTGAGGTCTTCTGGAAAAAATTTTTTACACACACACACACACACACACACACACACACACACACACACACACACACACACACACACACAGAGAGAGAGAGACATCTTATTCCCCAAATTAACAAATCAATATTTAGATGGTTAAAAAATTCATTTTTCCCCTTAGGAAAAGGCAATGACCAAAACCATGTTAATAATTGTAATATTAGTTGAGAAAGAACCCTGATTTATTTTAGCATGAAAAATCCATCTTCTGATGCTTTGTTCCATAATAACTAGGTCATCAGTTTAGATGCTGCTGTTTAAAATACACTTAGCATCCCTATACATTCCCTCACCTAGTGCCCCGGTATTTTTAATGAGATTATATCAAGGAATGTGACGATGGAGACTGGGAACATCATTTTATCAAATAATTCCCAGAACTCATCCATTTCCAGTAGGCAATTAAGACTACTGTCTACAATAAATGATACTAAAAGGTTATAAAGCTTTTAAAAATATTGTATATATGTTCGTGATCTTTCTATATTGCTTCCATACAATTATGTCTTGATGTGGTTCACAATGCTATTATTGAAATGTGATAATAAAAAAAATCAATATAAAACATTCACTGGAAATTTGGGGATGGGGGAGAGAAAATGTTTTAAAGCAAAATATAACTGTTTACCCAATCTGAATGAAGACAGAAGATGCCAAAAGGTACATAGGAGATCTCTGTCTTTCTCTTCCTCTCACTCACTTTTGTAGAATGCGTTCTTTTATTTATTTTATACTGATATACATGAGTATTGCAATCAAGGAGGTTGTTGAAGTTCTTTTTTTTTTAAACGAAAACTTTTAAATATATATTTAAAATGTTATTTTGGGGATCATTATATTCTGGATCTGCACTTATGATCCAATACAAAAGATTGATAAAGTATTTTTGTAATGTTACATTTCAGTCTTCTTCAAACTGCTTTCCAGTTGTTAGAATTACAATTTCCTGGGTATTATTATGGAAATTATAATCTCTGAAGGATAAAACAATGGTGAAAGATATTTTCATTTTGAAATGTGCTCATTTATACCTCGGTAGCAATATTTACAATTTCAGCTTACATATTATGACTTACTAATGATGAAGAATCCTGTGTTAGTCCCCCAAACTAGCATGCTCTGATCCAAAGGAGATTGGCTGACATAAAATCTATCCTTTTTAAAAATTATTCCTGATCCTTCCTTCCCTAACAGACACTTCTGAGTTTCAATTTCATCCCCTAAACTATAGTTGGTTTAACCTATTCCTCATCAGAGCTACACCTCCCATTCAGAACATCCTGGTTGCTGAAAACAAATGCACTCACTTCAAGTTTGTTGTCTTGAAGAGTTAATTCTGGCAGAGAAAGACTGACCTTTTCCCCTACATACTCTGTCATTTTTTTTATCAACCCTCTCCAAAGGGACTCATCATATGCAGGGCTCTATGAACAGAAAAAGAAGAGCGTTGTCCTTATCACCTCCTTCCAGAAAGTGGCAGCGTAATAGGACTTTGTAAGGCGAAATGAAGCCCAGTCTGATGGCTGCTGATTAAAAATTGACTCTGCCACATCAAAGAAGAGTTGAAGGTGAAAATGATGATCACTTCCCTCTCCCAGGGACCCTGCACCATTTCTTTTATTCAACCTTGAAAGGTTCTTTCTGAATAAGATAATATCCCTCGAGTCCATTCTGGCTAAGGCAGCATGGAAAAATGTAGATCAGTATGCCTATTCTTTATGGGGGGAAAATGGTCTCTCTCTGTGTGTGGGGGGAGGGAGTGTTAATGACATAGCACTTTAAAGTAATGTCCTGTATGTGGTAAATGCTGAGAAATTAATTATGAAATGCGTCTTAGACTAAAGATCTGAAATTAATTGCTACTATGAGTTCACTAAAAGGACTACAGGAAATCTAAATTACCTGGCTCCTGGAGATTTCCCTACTTGAAACATACCAGAAGCTGTTTTATATATATATATTTGAAAAACATGTGTTATTATATTAATCTCTTTGGCACCAAAATTACTTTTTTTTTAAATAATAAAGACATATGCCCCTTGCTAAAGCATATGAATATCTTTTTAAAGGCGTGCATTGAGAAGGAAGTAGAAAAAGAAAAATAATCATTTATTCCGCCACACATACAAGTGGATAAAGCATTCCTTAATATGGGCATGCAAGAAAGAAACACAGTGGGATACAGCTCAGTGCTCAGTTGTACAGCTTAATGTGGGTCTCCCAGATGGGAATATAAAAGGCAGGATGGGAGAAAAGGCATGCCTTATTTTATCATTTGGATTTTATGCCTGCAATTCACAGATAATGCAGTGATTCTATGCATTACCTCCCCCTCTTCCATTTAGTCCAATGACGCATGATCAGAGTCCATTGCAGTAGACAAGCTTCATTTGGCAGAAGGAGCTGCTTGTTTAGAGGTATTCTTCCTGGCTGTATTTGGAAAGTTAGGTGCTTAATCAAAACATAATATCACACACAGACACACAGACACACACACACACACACACAGGGAGGGAGGGAGGGAGGGAGGGAGGGAGAGAGAGAGGGAGGGAGGGAGGGAGGGAGGGAGGGAGAGAGAGAGAGAGAGAGAGAGAGAGAGAGAGAGAGAGAGAGAGAGAGAGAGAGAGAGAGATTCAGACAGACACACAAAGATTATCCAGTACTCAAAAAAAGAGTTTCATAAGGACACACAATTACCCCTACCTACTGGTTGCAGGAAGCGGAACTATGTAAGCAGTGAAAAGACAAAACTGGAAACACAATAACATACATATAGACACTCCTGAATGGGGACCAGTCCTGCAAATTCAAAACTATGTGGTCTGCAATACTGCAATATATATTATTCCATATGATCAAGATTACTCCCTGGATGTTTTCTGGCATGGGTTAATGGCAAAGTTCTGAATATTGTTATTATACTTTGATGTTCAGAAACGTAGGCATAATGCTGTATATTTTAATCACATCAGCCAAACATGGTCATTGTTTGGGATGAGTTACCAACCCAGCATTGTGGTTACTGAAAATTAGAGATCAAATTGACGATGCAGATGTACTTTGGTGAAATAAATAGATACTTGGTTGCTAAGACATGAATTGCAAATATACAGTACTTAGGGGGATTGATTTTTTGGGGATTCTGCAGAAGCACAGAAGATATTGTTGCTATCAGATTTAGTGAACATTTAATTGTCTCTCAAAGCCTTTTCCACTCACACAATTATCTGTAGATGTGTTTGGATTACATATTTTGTAGCTGAGGATTCTGGGAATTATAGTCCCAATACTCCAGAATACCTGGATTTAGTGGCATTGGTGGAGAGTGGGGTAGGACAGGAGGTGCAAAATCAGCAAGATGATGATTGAAGTGTCTTGATGCAAACCACACTCTTTTTGCACATGCATCTGTGTCACACAGATGTTCCAAAGGAGTGGGATTGCATTATGAAGCTCCATCTGCTGTCTTGCTAATTGCAATCTTGCCCACTGTTGGTACTACCAACTGGGTTGAGTAATACTGTACTGTACTGTACTGTACTGTACTATACTGATTACTATCCTCACACATGCTTTTAACTTTTTTAAAAAGCATTTTCTGAAGTTGGGCAACATTTGGGGTAACAATTCTGCAGTCAAAAATGCTGTAATCAAGCTTTTGTTTTTTAAATTTATCAATAGTGAAATGCTTCTTTTTAAAATTAAATTATAATATAAAATACAAAAACCAAAAGAAAATAGTAGGAAAAATAGGGGGAGGGAAGGGGAGAGAAAAGAAGGAAAAGGGGGAAAAAGAAAGAAAAGGCATTGACTTCCGAGTATAAGAAAATAATATCCGACTATAAGATAATAATATCAGACCTCAACTTTCTTTTACGTAATAGTATAAACCAGCCATTTCTACAACAACAAACCTATCTAATCGGTAAAACCCAAAATCAAAGTTTCAATTTTTCCCTACGTCAAGCACAATGTCCAGAAGTGGTTTCCAAATAGAAATAAAAGTATTTTTTTCTTTAATCAAAGCAGTCAGTTTAGCCATCGCTTCTAACTCCATAAACTTTTGCAGCTATTCATCCATTGTGGTTATCAAAGTATCCTTCCATTTTTGTGCATCAAATAATCTTGCTGTTGTCAACATCAAAGTTCCAAATATTTTTTTTCAAAGTCCAAATATTTTTGTCAAAGTCTTTTCAACTCTAAATTCCTTGCCCACTGAATCATGCAGTGCTTTACATATTCATTTTCCAAATTCAAATTCAATAACAATTTATAGACTTTAGCAGACCTTATAGGCCTGCTATATATCACTACCACGCAGTAGTATTTCCAATTCATTTTTTCAAAAATCAGACCTATAACTCTTTGTCTGATTTAAATCTTTCTTTGGATTGTAAATATATAAAGCAATGGCAGGTATGTCCTTCTGATTTTAACTCCTCCTTAGACTTAAGGATAGTATCACCAAAATTAAAAGATATTATTTGACCATAAGTCCATTTCTTTTCTAAAAAAAGCTTCCTGAGGAGAAACCCAAAGTGGCATCTTCACAGAAAACCTTGTTTTATATTAATTCCAAATTCTTAGGATGGCACATCTAACAAAATGGCTATTGAAATCAACATTTATTTTAACCTTGTCATACCATAGATAGCTGGGCCATCCAAATTTTAATTCATGACTCTCTAAATAAGTAGATTCTTATTTTGGAGGTTCACCTACTCTTTTAGCCAGACCAAACAGCAAGCATCGAAATACAATTTCAAATCAAGTAACCCAAACCTCTTCTTTCCTTAGCATCTTGCAAAAATTTATATCTAATTCTTGGGGGTTTTCCCCGTGCCATATAAACTTACAAATATCCATCTGCCATGGTTTAAATGGAGTATCAGTTGCAAGTATTGGTAACACCTGAAACAAAAAAAAAGCATATTTAGTAAAATATTCATCTTAATTATAGAAACTCCAGCCAATAATGATAAATGCAGTTTATCCCATCTTAGTAAATCCTTTTTGATATCATTCCAAAGAGGCACATAGTTATTTTGAAACAGTTTTGCTTTCGTATTTGCCAATAATGAAATGCTCCTATGTACAGTATTTAAAACATTCAAACAAATTAATGGAACAATTATTCAAGTTAGAACAATGGGTATAACTTCAAAAGCAGTGACAAAATATTGATATTATTTTCCAGCTGCTTAGTAAGTAAAGCCACGATGTTTCTGCACTTGATAATTTGTATCTCAAAAATGCAGCCATCTATCATATTGTACATTACAACTTGCTTTTTGAGCTCTTTCTTCCCGGAGGTTTTATTAAAGATGATTATATCAAATTTTGTGCAATATACCAAAAAGTAACAGGGTAGATTTAATGTTTAAGAGCTTGTTTATTTCAAATTAAATTTCCTGAACAGAGGTAATGATTTTTTTGGCTTAGTAAGTTCCCAGTGTCTTAATAAACTTTATCATAATGAATACAAGATCTTAATCTGAATATCTTACTTTGGCTAATTTAATCAACATTTTAAAATGTTCATATGGCCCTGATCACCTCAGGCTACATTATTAACATGGTACTCAGGGATTCACGTTGCACAGCTGGAATAAAAGGATGGAACAACACAAGTTGCATAAGTGTTGCCCTCCAGAACAAGAATAGAAAAACAACATATTTCTTTTGCCTTTTTAGAGCTAATTATCTTTTCTTCTTGCAATTGATGGAATACCAGAAATAATTGAGTTTTATGCACTTCTCATTTATTTAATCAACTACAGGCTGTCTCACTTCTAATTACAAATGTAGGCTATATCAGACAAAGACAACCTATGAATCCAGGTTCTCATGTTTGGATTACATATCTTGTAGCTGAGAATTCTGGGAATTATCTGGCTAATACTTCAGAAGATCCGATTTCATGGTACTAGTGGAAGGTGGGGTGGGACAGTAGGTGGTGCATGTGGAGACAACCTGATTGTGACATCTATCATCTCGTTGATCATCAGGGTTGATTGGGCTGATCTGGCTGAGAAGGTGAGTATCCCCTTTGTACCACAGGTGGGTTCCTGCCAGAGCTGCCTGGTGCGCAGCTCCAGTAGGGAGCAATGGATTGTGCAACCACTCCGGAGCCCTCTCTGCCGGTCCACCCGGCATGTCGCCATTTTTTTCGGTGATTTTGGGTTGATTTTGCTTCTGCACATGCGTGGAAGCAAAATCGTGCCGAAATTTCACAAGGGGACACGCGCGCGAGAGAGAGATTTCGGTGTATGTGCGGTGTATGTGCGGAAGCAAAATTGTACCAAAATCTCACGCGTGCACGTCCCCTCGCAAGATTTCAGCGCGATTTTGTTTCCGTGCATGCGCAGAAGCAAAATCGCATGAGGGGGCGCGCGCACATAGCGTGGAGATGCGCGCGCATGGCTCCGGCAGCGAGGTAAGTGAGCAACCTGCCCCTGCTTTGTACCACACCATGTATTTACCTCCTGAACCTGGATGCTTGGTGAAAGAGGACAGCCATCCCAAATAGAAGCATTCTATGAAGAATATATGATGGCTGCACCTCCCTGCTAGAACTCCCAAGTAAACTAGATTTCCAAGTAAACAGGCTGAAACCCTTTTGATAACAATTGGTAGTTTGGCCTTTTGAGGTAACAAGCAGGAAAGCTATATTTTAAGGCCAAAAATAAGCTTAATAAGGCTTTCAAACCCAGAAGAAAAGAAAAACCACAATCCCTCCCATTTGCATCATCAGCCCTACAATGGGGCCCCTATACACCTCTCAAATAATAAGAGGGCAACTTCCAGTATTCAAAGGTTTCCCACTTCTGCATACTTACATTTCTGGGACTCGTGTAAATGCCATTAGTATTACTAAGGCAGTTCTTTATGTTTTAATAATTTCAATTAGTTACATGTCAGTATTTATTACGATATATATGCAAACTAATAATAATTCACATTACCTTTCTGTAGTTCTGTCTCCTTACCTTAGTTCAATCATTTAGAAGGTTTATTTTAGACCATCTGCTGGATTGCAGGCAGGTAAAGGTGAGATAAAAGCAGGGATTTCTCATCTGTGGATCATTCCCTTACCTGCTACCTTGCTTTTAACAGTATATTTAGCAACTATGACTGTATCCCAGTGCTGCTATAGCTAGGTGAAAGGAACCAAAAGCAGGTATTTTTATTTAAAAGATAGGCGAGTTGCTAAGTAATAGGCTAAAGTACAATGAAGGAAGCTGGAGAAACATTACGAGAAAAATCAGTTTATTTACACGAAAGACAGATCACTCAAACTAAGCTCCTCCATTCCTGCAATCCTTACAGGACTGGAAGAAACAAATGAACAAAAAAGCTTTCATCCTTTCATAACCATCTAGCTTATTGATATAATAAAATTCCATTGCGATGAAAAATTATTTTTAAAAGTAACCATTTGTCTTCCCCCCCCCCAGCTGTACTATTTGGAAAGGAAAGAGTCTCTCCCCTCTCAAATATGTCACTTAGGATTGGACACTGAAATGGGTTGGATCATCTCTGGAATGACATAGATTAAGAACAGGTCATGCTCCCAAACCAGACTGGTGTTCTTTTCACTCCCTTTGTCTGCATCTTTCCTTTCAACCCTTTGTTAAGTCCTCAGCTCTCTTAATTGGCTGCTGCTGAGCTACTGGAAATCTCTGCCATTTCTCTTTCTTCTTGCAGAAAGTAGTGTCATTTCTCCACACCACTTTTCCCCAGCCTCTTGTCCTCCAGATGTGTTGGGACTACAACTCCCCAAATTCCTAGTCATTAGGGTCAACATGGAACAAAGGCAGCTGAATGATATAGCAATCCTATTACTTCTCAGAAATTCTTCGCACTAATGAAATCTGATTCTTTTATCAGAAGATGCTTGGAATATGGCATCTTTTGTATTCAAAACACACATTTACTACCAAGCTATGTCCTTATATCTAACTGAAATGATCACACAGATGGGTGCAATCCCTTTTGTTATTCTGTTTTGTTTCACAATTTGCCATTGTGGGATAAGTCAGTATCTTAAATGCACAATGAGTTACATAGTTTTTTAAACTGAGATACAGTATGTAATACTAAATTTAATCAAGAAATTTTGCACTTTTAAGACTGGTATCCTAGCTGTCTACTTGAGGAGTAAGTTTCAAAATAAACACATACTCTGCAACTTTAAACTGAAAATTAAGTAAGCTTTCTTGTATAACTAAGAATGTTTACTTTTTTTATAAGAGATGACACAGGCATAACATCTTTATGAATCTTCATTGTATACTTCATATAAACTACTCTGTAATATTAATGATAAGGAAAGAAAGACGTTATGTGGTTTTGGGGAGAAAACAGTGTTATTGGATTATTCATCTACAAATAAAAGGAGAAACATTTTTTAAAAAATGGTATGTCAACATGGAACATGAAACAGGTTCTTAAAATGTTTCTCAACTTCAGAAATAGGTTTCCTTCTTTGAACAATGATTATTTAGCTTTAAATACTAGAATTAGAATGTTTATTCTCAGTAGATGAATCACAGGTCAATAAAATTCTATAATCATTTCAAGAACTTCATTCTCTTGAACTTATAGTTTCTTACATAATTCAGATTCTTCTCAGACTTACATAGTTATGGTTAAATTCTAGATCAATCTACTTTTGCTTTTTGAAAAGCAAGGGCTCACACCAGGCCAATATATTCATTGAGTTGGCTCTAAATGTATTCATTTTGTTTTCCAACTTGGTCTCAACTGCTCATCCCAACTAACTTGTTCAACACTAAAATGTATGTGGTGCAAATGTATTTAATTACAATCTGACATGTGTATTCTGGGAAACAAAAAGCTGCAAACCAAGGGTGATGATTAACTGTACTACTAGATAATTGCTTAAACTATTACTTCTATTACTTTGCATTATTTCTTTTGAATTAAGTGATTATTGGGCCTATTGTCTAATGATTATATAATGTAATTGTAATCTTGGTTTAAATGTTAGAGTTTGTGTTTAATATTGTCAGCAAAGGTACAATTTTAGTATTTCTTTGAAGCTTTATTTGAGAAATAAAGTTACCGTATTTTTCGGAGTATAAGACGCACCGGAGTATAAGACACACTTTAGTTTTTGGGGAGGAAAATAGGGGAAAACAATCTGCCTACCAGGTATTCATCTAGCTAGCATCCTTAGTCTGGTCAGCTTCAGCACATTATTTTATCTCCTGGTTAGGACTTAAAAAAACCTTCTTCTGAGAGTAACAATGAAAGAGCCTGGAAGCCAGTAAGAGCTGGGAAGATCGTTAGCACCTGGTTAGGGCTAGAAAACAACTTCTTTGGAGCAAGTAGAGCAATGAAAAAAAAAACCCTGCAAAGTCTTAGGGCTGGAAAAACATTCTTTGGAGAGAGTAACAATGAAAAAGCCTGCAAGGTAAGAGCTGGGAAGATCTGTTAGCACCTAGTTAGGGCTGGAAAAAAAGCTACATTCGAAGTATAAGACGCACCTGAATTTTCAGCCACTTTTAGGGAGGAAAAAGGTGCGTCTTATACTCCAAAAAATAGGATAGGTATCATTTCGAAAGTCTGCTCTGGAATTGGAAGTGAAGAAGACCAGCCATCTCATTCTTTCCCACATTTGATTAGTAATATTGAAAATATTTAATGCCTCTTCAAACAGAATAAAGCTTATTTTTTAAAAAAGACAAATTAGGGTTTTTTATCTATATGCTGGTCAAATTTACTATGTATCCATACCCAATCCATTTTAACTTCTAACCCTAGAGAAAATCAGCCAGTTTCAAGTGTACAAATTGTTTTTAATTTAATTTTAATTTTATATTTACAGCTCTTTATTTTGAACTGTGTTTTAATTGTATGTTTCTTCCCCCTATATGTATAAATTAGAAAGTACCGGTAGCTGGTTATCCACTTTGTTTTTTTTTTAAATGAAAACTGTTATTATATAATCTTAATCAGATTCTGTACATGATATCCTAATAACTTTTGGATCTTCTGGGTTACAACTCCCATGATTCCTAGTCAGCCCAACCAATCAACATATAGAGATTAACTACCATATTTTTCAGAGTATAAGACGCACTGGAGTATATGATGCACCTAGATTTTAGAGGAGGAAAACAAGGGAAAAAGTATTCTGAACCAAATGGTGTAGTAATATATATTATTTAATAAAATATCAGTATAGCAGAATACTTTTTACAACCATGTATACTTTTTACAACCATGTATACTTTTTACAACCATGTACACTTTTTACAAACATCAAACTTGACAGCTTTTAGACTAGTGGACTTCAACTCCTAGAATTCCTCCTCCAGTCATGCTAGATGGGGTAATTAGAAGGCAAAAACACTCCTGTTTTTGCCAAAAATGGCCCATTTTTCGCCCATTATTTGGCAAACACGGGCATGCAGAAAGTTTGGGAAGCCTGCAGAGCGCTCCTAGGCAAAAACGCCCCCATTTTCTGCAAAAATGGGATGCAGGGGTGGGGCTTCAGGAGGCCAAAAATGGCTGTATTCGGTGTATAAGAAGCACCAACATTTCCACCCTCTTTTTGGGGACAAAAATGCTTATACTCCAAAAAATACGGTAAGCTGTAGGACATTTCTACACAAGAATTTTGCAGCACTTTGAAAATAGCTACTGAGATCTGTATTTTCTGTTGTGCTGGAAAGTTCAACTGATTTAGTCCTGGCTCAACTGAGATGTAGTTGAAAATGTTCAAAGATAGAAGCTTTTTGAAACACTATGGTTGTTTTTTCATTGAAGGAATGTCTTCTTTCATCTTTCACCCCAAATCTTCAGCTTCAGGTTGTCTAAGGGAAATGTTAGTTAGAGAGCTTTTTTATTTCATTCCAGACAAAATGAGCAAGAGTAAAATTGACAAGCATTGGTCAGTTTCTTCCTTCAGTTCTGAATAGCAGGTACCCAGAATGCTAGGGGACTTTATATTGTTCAACTCTGCTTCCTCTGTTGCAATCACATCAATTGTTCCATTATGGGCATATATTCACTGGTTGAACATTTCCCATGCACAATTAATGTTCAAAATACCACGGGAAACTTGCACAACTGTTTTCTGTTGAAAACATTTAATCACCACCATACAGAGGAACAATACAACAGAGGTTGTAGAACTAGCAAATGCAGTTCTTCTGACCTACTTTGATACAAAACATTGCCTAGGATGGAATACATGGATAAAGCTAGTGATGAATTCAGATTAAAATAATAAAGTATCTTGAAAATTCTTACTTTTTCCCCTCTACCTATATTTGGTTTCTCCTGTGGAATTTTTAATGCAACATCAGTAATAAGACTGTGCATAGAGTGATGCACTTACATAGAGCTGTTTCACAAAGAAATGTACTCTTCAATTTTAAAAGAGAAGCAAAGACATTGCATTTCTTCTCTTGTTTCACACATTATTCAGGCTTCTACAAATGCCGGTAAAACTATAAAGAGTTCAAGAGGCTCCCCAAAGCCCCTTTCAGAGACAGTCATATGCCTTTTCACCTCAATGGCTCAGAGTATGTCATCTTCATGATGCCAAGTGCTTTGTTAAGTCAAATAAAGCTACCGTTGTCAAGGTTAATAAATAACCTCTATGATTTACTCCACAAATGATGCACAAGTCTTTTTTGGGGGGGGTGGGGGAACATGGTTTAGAGAAATCCGTTCCAATGGTGCTTATTTTCAAAGACAAGTGCTATTACCTTGTTGTCATTAAGAACAAACATGTCTTCCTTGTGTCTGATGTTCATTTCGAGAATGTAGACTTCAGACAAACTCGCTAGTGAGTTCATAGGTATGTGCACTAATGGCTTAGACACTGGTATCATTTAATTAATACGAATCACATTATAGGAAGAACCATTGATATATGGCTCCTCAAAAGCTATACAGATAAGATTTCTTTTAATGACAAATGCATATAGAAAAGGTGCTGGGATTTTGCCAACTGTCATTACTGTGACCTTCATCTATATTCACTTAGTGAATGAATTAACAACATGATTAAGAAACTTGAAAAGGAAGCAGGCATATAAACCTACACATTTACATTCCACATATCTATTCTAGGGTTTTTCATGTATGTATGTATGTATGTATGTGTGTACGTGTGTATATGTATGTGTGTGTGTGTGTGTGTGTATACACATACATACATACATACATACACTCACATATACATATATACACATATACACACACACACACATTTTATATATATAAATGGGCAGTGAATACAACACAGAGATACATTGGACTAATGAAATATTTTAACATATAATTCACTGATGCAAGTCCAATGTGGGAAAATAATAATTTATTATTTGTTGTTTTAAAAGGTTTGTGCCATCCCACTACCAAATAAACATTGCTTTGAGGTTCATACTTTTCTTACTGCATAAAGTGAAAGTACATTCTCTAAAATTTAAAATTAGGCATCATTAAAACTGAACTTTCCATATATAGGTTGCTCTATTTGCATTAGAACACTCTGACAATAAAACATAATTTTACCCCGGAAGTGGTGTGGTTGTTTTAAAGATGGTTTGGGTTATAGTGTGCTGTCATTGGGGAATAGAAATGTGTAGGTTTTAAATATGATGTATGATTAGATAGAATGAGTGAGCCGGGGATTGGGGCTAGGTCCCCCGATGCTGAGTGTGGAAACAGAAGCGGAGGGGGGCCGGACTATCTTTCCCGGCTCAGTGTGAATGGTATGAATGGCCTGCAGGGAGGGAGGAAGACCAGCGGGAGGGGGAGGGGATCTCTGGGGGGGCGGAGAGCCGGAATATTTCAGTCATGATGGGGAGAGATAGGTATGGCGGGAGCAGAGGGGTGGGCTGCTCTCGGGGAATAAGACCTCGCTGTTTACAAGCGATCCCTTGTTCCGGCCCCTCCAATGTGGTTCCATCTTGCTCAACCCAAGTACCTGGTGACCACGGTTTTCAGGGCCCTGGGCTCAGGATGAAGCTGTTGAATGCCAGGTCAATTGTCAACAAAGCCCCGCTGATATGTGATTTAATCACTGACGAGGGGGTGGACCTGGCATGCATAACTGAGACCTGGCTGGGGCAGGAGGGGGGGAGTAGCCCTCTCCGAGATATGCCCAGATGGGTTCTCAGTGTTGCATCAGCCACGACCCCAGGGAAGGGGGGAGGAGTGGCTATTATAATGCGCCGGAATCTGTATCCTCGTAGGAGCCCTGCCCCGGAGATTGTGGGGTGTGAGACGCTCCTTGTGAAGTTGGACTTCAGGTGGGCCTTTTGTTAGCGTACCTGCCTCCCAGCTGCATTACCAAGGCCCTGCCTGAGCTGCTTGAGGTGGTAGCAAGCCTGGCAGTGGAGCTCCCCAGGCTTATGGTGCTGGAGGACTTTAACCTGCCTTCGGCGGGCAAAACCTCTGGTGCAGCTCAGGAGTTCATGGATTCCATGGCAACCATGGACCTGACCCAAGTAATCCAGGGTACGACTCATGAGGGAGGTCACATGCTTGACCTAATGTTTCTCTCGGGGCAGTGGAGAGATGATCTGAAGTTAGGGGATATAGTCACCACCCCATTGTCGTGGTCAGATCATTTCCTATTGAGGTTGGATTTCACAGCCCCACTCCTCCCCCACAGGGAGGCGGGACAGACTAGGTGGTTCCGCCCCAGGCGCCTAATGGAGCCGGAAGGATTCCAGAGGGAACTTGGGGAAATACCTGAAACCCTAGTCCACAATTCGTCTGAGTCCCTGGTGGCTGCCTGGAACACCGCAGCATCAGGAGCTTTAGATCAGATTGCACCTTGGCGACCTCTCCGTAGCAGTGGATCCCGGAAAGCTCCCTGGTTCACTGAGGAGCTCCGGGAGATGAAAAACCACAAGAGATGTCTGGAGCGATGCTGGAGAGCATCCGACCAATCCGACCAAACACTTCTAAGAACTTTTATTAAGTCTTATTTAGTGACGATAAGGGTAGCAAAACTATCTCATTTTTCCGCTCTTATTGCATCCGCAGATTCTCACCCAACCGCCTTGTTTAGGGTGACTTGCTCCCTCCTTGCCAAAGGGGGGGGGAGTGAGGAACACTTGCACGGCAGAGCTGAGGAATTCACTCAGTTTCTGTCGGATAAAGTTGCTCAGATCCGGTCGAATCTGGACTCCGGCTGGACAGAGCCCATTGAGTTGACAGGGAAAAGTCTTAGTCCAGCATTGTGGGAGGAGTTTGAGCCAGCCACTCCTGATGATGTGGACAAGGCCATGGGTGTGATGAGCTCTTCCACCTGTTTATTGGACCTGTGCCCCTCCTGGCTGGTTTCGGCCAGCAGAGAGGTGGCACGTGGCTGGATCCAGGCGGTGATCAACGCTTCTTTTAGGCAGGGATCCATACCACAGCCTTTAAAGGTTGCGGTGGTGAGACCCCTCCTTAAGAAGCCTTCCCTGGATCCAGCGGATTTGAAGAACTTTTGTCTGGTCTCCAACTTACTTTTTATAGGTAAGGTTGTTGAGAAGGTGATACCTTTTCAGCTTCTTTGGTTATTGGAGGAAACTGATCATCTAGATTCCTTTCAATCAGGTTTCAGGCGCAGCTACAGTACAGAAACTGCCTTGGTCGCCCTGATGGATGATCTCTGGCGAGCCTAGGATGGGGGTCATTCTTTCATCCTGGTGCTACTTGACCTCTCAGCGGCTTTCAATACCATCGACCATGGTATCTTTCTGCATCGTCTTGGCGAGTTGCGAGTGGGAGGCACCGTTTTACGGTGGTTCTCCTCTTACCTCGCCGATAGGATGCAGTCAGTGTTGACAGGAGGACAGAGGTCATCTCCTAGGCCCCTGACTTGTGGGGTGCCTCAGGGTTCGGTCTCTCGCCCATCCTGTTTAACATTTACATGAAACCGCTGGGGGAGATCATCCGTTGACATGGGGTGAGTTTTCAACAGTACACTGATGACACCCAGCTGTACATTTCCACCCCGTTTCAATTCAGGGAGGCAGTGGATGTAATATGCCGATGCCTGGATGATGTCAGGATCTGGATGGGGAGGAACAGGCTCAAGCTCACCCCCGACAAGACTGAGTGGCTCTGGATATTGCCCCCTAAGGACTATGTTGACTGTCCCTCCCTGGTTCTTGGGGGAGAAAAACTAACTCCCTCGGAACGGGTTCGTAATTTGGGAGTTCTCCTAGATCCACAGCTAAAATTAGACCAACATCTTACAGCTGTGGCTAGGGGAGCCTTTGCACAGGTTCGCCTGGTGCACCAATTGCGATCATACTTGGAGAAGGAGGCTCTACTCATGGTCACTCATGCCCTTGTCACCTCTCGATTATTTTTCATTTCCAAATGGATAATTCTTAATTTGACCTTTCGTATTACTCCTTAAAAAATTCAGTCTGAGTATTTTATGTTAATAGCACTTTCAAACTCTTGCTTAAATGTCAGAAAACACTGGTCTTGATACAAATGAAAGTTACAGACAGGCAATAGAAATTTCAAGGTCTGTAGTCTAAATGCCACTTCCTTACACTATGCAAAAAATCTCTCCTGAAAAATTCAGGAGGATTTGAAAATCTGTTTTTACACATAATTAATACTTATTTTCCTTACAATTATAAGGAGAATAATTAAAATAAAAATAAACAAGCAAAAACCAAATGCTTGAGTAAATTCATGGAATATTTGTTTATTTATGAAGAATGATGTACACATGCTTTTAAAGCCTTAGTTAGACCACACCTAGAGTACTGCATCCAGTTTTGGTCACCACACTACAAAAAAGACGTTGAGACTCCAGAGAAAGTGCAGAAGAGAATAACCAGGATGATTAGGGGACTGGAAACTAAAACATACAAAAAGTGGTTACAAGAACTTGGCATGGCTAGTCTATCAAAGAGAAGGACCAGGGGAGACATGATAGCAGTTTTCCAATACTTGAGGGGCTGCCACAGAGAGGAGGGAGTCAGGCTATTTTCCAAGGCACCAGAAAGCCAGACAAGGAATAATGGATGGAAACTGACCAAGGAGAGATTCAACCTGGAAATAAGGAGAAACTTTCTGACAGTGAGAGCGATCAACCAGTGGAACAGCTTGCCTTCGGAGGTTGTGAGAGCTCCAACACTTGAGACTTTCAAGAGGAAATTGGACAGCCATTTGTCGGAAATGGTGTAGGGTCTCCTGCTTGAGCGGGGGTTGGACTAGATGACCTGTTAATCTGTTAATCTGTTAAATGTTTCATAGTAGGAAGCATTTCAATGGCAAATAAGCCGCCCTGAGTCCCTCGGGAGTGGGGCGGCATATAAGAAACCATAAATAAATAAATAAATAAATAAATAAATAAATAAATAAATAAATAAATAAATAAATAAATAAATAAATAAATAAATAAATAAATAAATAAATAAATAAATAAATAAATAAATAAATAAATAAATAAAGATGTTTGAGACATCACGATTGTAGGGGATATCTGAAAAGAGCCAGATTCTAATATTTAATTATTGTATAACAATTTCAAGTAACTGTAAATCTATGTCATGTTTCACAGAATCATAGAATGGAAGATCTGAGAGCTATTTAGGGGATCATCTAATCCAGATCCCTACCCAGTGCAGGAATCACAGGGCAACAATTTTTGAATGGAGGAAAAGAACCCTTGGAGACATGCCAGGATGGGGAGCCTGGGTGCAGTTTTCCTCACAGTCTGCAGCTTCCTTTGTTCCTTTTTCCCCAGCAGAGTGGCAGGCAGTTCCAAGGGTCAACCACGGAGAAGAAAGAGTCATTTGCAACAGTTTCTTCTGTCTTCCTTGAAACAATGTCAATGGGGAAGCCAGCAGGAAGTCAGAAGTCATTCCTGCTCCCACTGTTTTTTGCCCCTCATTCTATTTCTCTATTTAGATAAGAAAATATCTCTGAAAGGATAAACCAATAGGTCACAGGTTGTCTAATAGACCAACTAAAGTGAGGCAAGCACATTGCCAACTCAGCCCCCAAAGCAACTTATTGTCCTTTTTCTCTGTAAAGTACATGAACATCTGGTTATTTTACCAGATAAAAGGAGATAGAACAAATATATGAGATTTTCTCTGATAGTAATGTACAATCTAAAAACGCCCAAGCTTTATTGATTTCAATTTTTCAAAATTCCACAAGTTTTGCACCAAATAGCTGCACCATAATCTTCTGATATAACTGAATGATAATGTATATGTAGTGTGTGGCAAAAAGGTGCTAAATATTTAAATTACAGTTTGCTCAGCTAAAACCTGAATGGGTAAGTATTTATTTGAAATGTAAATGAAGAATTGCCACCCAGGAATGTGTGTTACATTTGACATTTGTCTCTAATCAGAAGTCCCTATGAATAATGTAGTTTGGTACCAATAGGCTCATTAAGCAACCTTCCCTGATTGTAATCTCTTCATTATGCTTTCCTTTCCTATTTTTTATGGCCCTGCTAATCATTATCAATACAGCTAGATCCTTAATATTAATGTACATTTTATACCACTCATTCTGTTTAAAATGGGAATTAATAGTACCGATATCCAGGTGAACTTAAACACGAGATTTCCCTATCTATTCTGTATTTTTTATAAATTATTGTTAAAACATTTGTTTCAGCATCAGAAAATTCACTGGTTAGGTCAAAAGTAAAACTGAATCTGATGGTTTAATCCAAGCTTCCACCTGTGTATTTCATAGGAAGAGAAAAGCTACCCAGCCATAGATGATCGCTAATGTGAGTTAAAAAGTATGGCAGAATTAACTAGTATTATTTGGGAAGATCACAGTGGAAGAGTAGAAGCTACACGGAAAAGGCAACCATAATATCTTGCAGCACCAACCATGATAGGTCAAGCATGCTTCCTTTGACTTTCATAAGGATGAAAAGATGGCACACTATTTTAAAAGAAAGCAGATGTGATCAAATGAGCCTTATTTGATCTTGATTAAATATAAATGGAAAGTTATCATTAATTTGAGGCTTCTTTGGGGGGATGATTGCACATTGTGCTGGTAAGAATAATCATCTTCCTGTGATAATGAGCACTAACAGGATTCATTTCACAAAATAACCCTTTTCTTTTTTCTAGGCCTTTTAACAATCCTTCAAGAGTAAAATATAAATCCAATATCTCTGAAAAGCAAAATTATATTTCATCTCATTTTCCCCATAATTATCATTTTTGGAGTGATAACATAGTATCTGCTGTCCAAAATGTGTAATGGATACAACTCATCAAGTCCTCCATTTTGTAGTACTTAGAGAATGTGGTACTTATATTCAGTGGTCATCCCTGGACAAAGTATTATTAATAAAAAATGCCCGGTAATAAGTTATTTTCTTCTTGCTAGCATTTCTATCAAATAATTGGGAAAGCTACATTTCTTGAATGCCTAACTGGATATATCCATTTCAATTCAAGGTAGATTTGAAAGAACGAGTCAAATTTAGTTATATGAACCTTGGTCCATGATACTATATAAGATTGAACAAAATCTTTATTGTGTATTGCTAAGAAATATGAAAACTTGAAATTGATTTTCCAATCTCCTAAAGTGTAACTAGAATGTTCTTATTTTTCTTCCTTAAATGAACAGTTTTATGAAAATTGACTATTTTTATAAAGTCAATATTTGATCAATACAGTGTGAATAAAGTTGTTAAACGTTATTATAAACAGCAAGGTACTCTTTGAGGAAAGAGTAGCTGCATTTGGGGAAGAAGTGTGAATTCTCTTTTGGCTTCTTCTAAAACAGACAGAGAAGATACACACTCTCTCTCAAGAGAATGGAACAGCAAGAGCACTATATTAAAACATTATCCTCCACTATATGAGCTGGCTGAAAATTATTTCAACATAAAATGTGTTCCCTTCATTTCCTGTCACTATTCTGCCCGAATAAGAAGGTCAGCAAATGGTGCTGTTTTCAAGGTTTTAATGCAGCTTAAGCAAAGTGCCAGCCTTACCAGGCAGACCAAACAGAAAACATGACCAGATGATTTAATTATATTTTATTATAAAGTTAAATGTCACAATTTTTAACTCTGACAGGACAAACCTCCCACTGTCTCATTTACAGCTTGAGAAACTAGGAGAGTCCCTTCTGAGCTTCTTGTTCCACCCACTATCTAGCTGTCAGCTATGCTGCCTCTAACCTGACTGTTCCCTGGGTAGCATCTCTTCACTCCATCTCCCAAGGTCCTCCCCATATACCTTTACAGAAAGTACTGAAAGGCTTCATTTTTCTCACTGAACATCACCTGGGAAAAAACATGCATCACTCACTGCTCTTTGTACTCTTCTTAACATGAAATGGGGAAAGCTTATAGGGTTCTATATGGATGCTTATAACGTCTGGTGTAATATTTGCTGAGCTGAGTAAGAGACTCCAAGGCTATTCCTGAATTCAAATTTAATATGAAGCCTGTACCAAAGATCACCCAATTCACAGTTCATAGGTTCAGCAAAGGAACATAAGGTGAAGCAGGATGGAACATCCAATTGCAAACTGCATCCTTGCCTACAGTTCGAGATACAGTGATGGCAGTAAGTGGTTATGGCCAGCTGCAACTGCCAATAGCCTTTGGAGTAGCCAAAATGGCATATCTTATGCCAATGGCATACCTTACAAAGAGTGAAAGTGTTATCAGAGGGAAGGAAATTATGATGTAAAATGGAAATGAAGTATTATGTGGAATTTTGAAATTTATTATCCTTCCTAACATATAAGTTATTATTTTGTAATAATATACAAAGAATTTATAATTTGATGTTTTATTGTTAAAATAAGTAAATGTGGAATCCTCCTTATTCATTGCATAGGATATTAATTTGAAATAACATATAAAGAATTTATAATTGGAAATTCTATTGTTAAAATAAGTAAATGTGGAATTTTTAGGTATGGGTTTTTAGTTTTGGGAAATTAGAGAGTAGGGAAAAAAAGAATGATGAGTAAAGAAAACAAGGATAGATGAAAGCACTACGGCTTGGATTTAAGGATAAACAGATAATATAATATAATAATTAACAAGGGAAATAAACAATAGCGGTTAAATTAATTAACTGGAAGACTATTTGTGTAATCCAGATGACGAAGCTAGACAAATGACCCTTCGACAAGGTCTTTTTAGATCGGCCCATGTATGCATGTGTGATTGAAAGATCTTTTTTGATATGGATTGTATTTTAATATGTTTTTAAATTGTTTTTCTTATTTGATTATATGTTTTTACTTGTTGTTAGCCGCCCAGAGTCCCCTGGGAGTTGGGCGGCATAGAAATTTTATTATTAAATTAAATATTAAATTAAAGGAGGTAGCGAGAGTTAAATAACATATACTGAAAGTAAAGATTTAGAATAGATATGTGATTGAAAATGTATATGTGTATATCTATATCTATATCTATATATATATGTGTGTGTGTGTGTATAGTCTCCCTTTATTTTCATTTATCAGCAAAAAATGCTACACACACAAACACACACACACACACACGTGTGTGTGTGTGTGTGTAACTTTTTTGCTGATAATGCAATGTGGTTCATTGTAGTTAAAAGATGATATATGTATTAAGCTTCATTGAAGGTATATGACTTTATATGTATGTATTGATTGTGGAGAAAAAATAAAAAAAAACTTTCACCACAAAGAGTAAAAGTATGCTTTATTTTAGACGGAAGCAGTAGAAAAAATGGCAATGCTCTCATTAACAATAGAACCAGAAACACCCAACTGGTAGAATGTGGCTCTATTTTCTGGTTAAAATCAACTTTCTGTGCAGCAGAATGCTAGTCATCTCTGTGCAGAAAACACTAATCTGATTCTTAAAATATAGGTCTAGCATTCTTTGAAAGAAGTGCTGAAAGCATAGTTTAAAAACAGCACTAGAGTTATTTTAAAAGAGTGTTAAACCCATATGCACTGCATAAAGACACCACATAAAACCAGACAAATTCTTTGAAAACACCAGTCAGTGTATGTTCATGCCATGATTAAGAAGAAAATGAAAAAGAGCTTAATGTGAGTTATGATGTTTTTCTCTGCTAACCTTCAATTTATCTGTCCTGAAACTGAAGGGGGGAAAAACAACCAAAAATTGGAAAGATATCTCAGAAATAATTTATTATATAGAAGGCAGATATTTGGGACAACTTCTTTATCAGCTTTATTGATAAACTGAGCTTATCAGCTAAAATGTTTTAAAAGAATCCTGTACATTAGGATTTGGTTTACTATGCCCCATATAAAAATAAAGAGACTCCATGAGAATCAATTTTTTCGAGCTAGGATTTTACACCATAGCAGTATTAGAAATTCTTGGATCTGTAGTCTGGATTTCCAGGAAGGAGAGTATGCATTCCAGAAGAATAAAAGTTAAAAAAAAAAGTTTAGATATTTGATTAAATCAGTCAGCTCCTCCCCAGAAATTCTCAGAGTATACTGAGAATTATTTAATGAAGTAAATAATTTGCTTTAGTTTGGTAAGGTTCTATCTATAGTAAAGGAGACACTTAGAAGTAATTCTGTGTGTTTTTGGAGCCTGATACAAGATTGTACTACTTCTTTCATGTAGAAGCATCTGAACCAGCATATGATTTGACTCTGGTTACAGATGTATTCCAAATATAATTCATGGGGATTCTCTCTTTAGTGCATGTAAATAACATTCTTTTGCACATTCATGCGATCATGTGACTTAAATCTTTTATGCTGCTCATTTTAACATCTACCAACCACCATGTATTTTTCCCTATTTAAATTATATAGCTGTTTATAAATGTTTAATGGTTCTGGAGAAATATCTATTACATCATACCAGTTTCCTAATTTTGCATTTAGAATTTAAGTTCAGCTAAATACAGACTGACCTTTGTTTTTACACTAAATGTTCTTTCCTTAAATAGTTTTGTTTATGAATTTATATTGTGTAAGCCTCATCCCAATGTTTTTTTTCCCAGAAGTAAGCAATATTCTGAGTTCAAAGGTGCTTATTTCCAATTTCCAAATTTTTCCAAAGTTCGTGTCACTGACTAATCAGTTTATCAAATAAAGGATTAGGATCTGTTAATCTCCTTCCATATTATGAGAAGGGGTTGCTGTTTCGCTTTATTTAATTGAAAAATGCAATCTAGCAATTAAGAGACATTGGATGGGTGCCCTAAAATAGGTGTTTATCAACAATTCTCTTTTAAATGGATAGCTGCTTGGTAATCAGGTCACTTTCAAATATTCTGGCTGCCAAATTGGACAAATAGTCCTTCAAATTACAGCTATATGTAGCTCCTATCTTTCTCTCTTCTTTTCCACAGCAGTTCTTATCCGTTTGAATTTCATAAATGAAATATGCTAGATTTGAAGTGTTGAAAAATGAATAGTCGAGAGGGGAAACTGTTAGTCTTTTGCATAAAGGACCCAGAAGTTTTTTGTTGTTATTGTAAGACTTTGAAACAAGGTTTTCCAATAAAAAACAAGTTTTATTTTCCTTTCTTCATAGAGTGATTTATAACTCAGCTCTAATATAACTCATTCTCTGTCCCCAACATCCACCTTACTTTGCCCAGGATATTTTCCACAAAACCTCCTTCCTATCTGTGGTATTCATAGCTTTCTGAAACAGCTCTAATCACTCTGAATGACCAAAAGTGTCAGTTCCTTCTTCGGAAGGCAGAAGGAAAAGGATGAACCAAGCATTAACTGCAGAGACAATTATTACAAGGGGAGAGCAAGGAAATGGGAAAGGCAGGTCTTGAGAAAGATAGAGGCACACAGGAGAGCAGAATTAGAAGCAGAGCTTTAGAGAGAAAGAAGAGGATGCAAGAAGGTTAGGATCAGGGCACAAGATAAAAACAGGCACCCAAAAAGGAGGAGGGAGGGGAATTGAAGTTTCAAGAGGAAAGCAAGCTGCAATAGAAGCTTCTGTGCAAGGGAGAGCATGACTATCCAGAGGAGGATAATGGTAGAAAGAGAGATGCAGCTTCAAATGGCCCAAGGAAGATGCATCAAGCCTTAAGGAAGCAGCAGCAGCAATAGCAGTAGGAAAGAAACATTTTAAAAGGTTACTGAGAGGGAGATCAGTGCGGTGAGAAGATTAATGGCCATGAGAATAAAGGAAGAAACTGCAGCATCAGAGAAAGAAAGGTGCATTTGAATTTTAAGTTCAACATAAGCCAAAGGATAAATGGAAAGAAGGCAACAACTCATACAGTTTATCTTCTCCACAAATTTTGGTCTTATTCTTCCATTTTAAAATGAAACTTCCACATCATGCAACTGTGGCACTATACATAGGTAGTGGTTGTGTGCAAGCGCCATTTCTCTAGTATACTGTTTTGCATACCTCACATCAGTTAATGTCAGTTATTTATTTATTTATTTATTTATTTATTTATTTATTTATTTATTTATTTATTTATTTATTTATTTATTTATTTATGACATTTATATACCACCTCACAGTGCAAGCACTCTCTAAGCAGTTTACACCAGTAAGCGATGTATATTTATATTGCCCCCAACAATCTGGGTCCTCATTTTACCTACCTCGGAAGGATGGAAGGCCGAGTCAACCTTGAGCTGGTGAGATTTGAACCGCTGATCTGCGGATCACAGTCAGCTAAAGTGGCCTGCAGTACCCCACTCTAACCACTGCGCCACCTCGGCTCTTCTTACCACATCAAATGCTGTATATTATTTTGCATACCGCACATCAGTTAAAACAGAAAGTTTATGTTAGATTCATCACTATGCTGTTCCGTTTAAAAAAATATCTTACTATATAGTGAATGGCTAAGAATAAACTTGAATTTGTATAATACTTTTAATTTACTAGGAAAAAACCCAGTAATCTCAGGGTATGGGGTTTTCCTCATATATAAAAGTATCATTACCATATGATGTAACTGAATTACCTTGCCAAAAGTTTAAGCATAATATTTTAAGCAATCTGCGCCTAATTTAATACAGGTAGTGATTATCCTTACTTCATGTGTAGCAAATGTGATGAATTTGAATCACAAAGTGTTAATGTCATGAGCAATAGAAATAAATAGATGTGTATCTCATTGGGTGTAAGGAGGAGGAGCAGGAGCAGGAGCAGGAGCAGGAGGAGGAAGAAGAGGAGAAGGAGCAGGAGGAGGAAGAAAAAAAAGAAGTGGAAGAGGAGGAGGTGGAGGAAGAAGAAGAAGGAGGAGGAGGAGGAAGAGGAGGAGGAGGAGGAGGAGGGGAAGAGGTAGAGGAAAAAAGAGGAAGTAAAAGAGGAGAAGGAGGAGGCAGCATTCCAAAAATAGTGAACATTTGGAATGCTTGCATTCACAGAATGCTTAATGATTCTTGGTACAATATTTATGTTGTTTTCTCAAGGGAAAAAAATGGTTACTAAAATCCAGACATTCTGAGTTAGAGAAAGGAAAAACAATCTGGTGTTATGACAGTTCTGAAATGGGACTGGTCTTGCCAGCTTATTCTGTGCTTTAACAGACAAAGCCTTATTGGTGCACTGTTTGTCCCAATGCTGCTGTATTGTATTACTTCAATATTTGGGTCCTCAGCATTTAAAGTAGTTTTGATCTTACATCAATAGTCCTCCAAAAATATTAAAATGAAAGAGCTTTTTCTCTCTCAAACAACCTGTGCAAAACAAACTCTGTGTTCGTGTAAGGTCCTCATGGTTTAACTGAAAAACTAAGCAAAAGAAAAAAGGAAAAAAAAGAAAAAGGCACAGTTTTCAAGACTGCCTAAAGCTCCAAGAGATTTGAAAACGAAAGGGAGCTGTTTTAAAAGCACAGTAGACTTCTTTGAGCTTTCAGCACAAAATATTTCCCAGTATTAGATGAAAGTAGAAATTAGAATTAATCAACTCTAAACACATTTTTCTCATTCTGTTAAAAACAACAGCAAGAACCCACCCATCCCAGCATTAATATTAAATGAAAATCAGCGAAACAATTTCAAAGCAGCCCTGAACAGTGCAGTTTAAACATTCTAATTTGCACAGTTTTGTGTGTTACAGCTTTCCCCCCTCTCTCCCCTCCCTCTTTTAGCAGTATGTTAAAGGCCACTTTAAATTCAATATAATTTGATACACGATATCAATATTTTTCAAATCTCATCAACAGTGGTAGAGGGAAGCCAGTTCAGCATATTTGTTGATTGCTTGGTATTTCTAATCTGTTTTGAGCCAAATTTGGGGTTGGATGGGGTTAGAATTAGATTGAAAACAAAGAAATGCTCATTTAAATTTTAAATTAATTATGTCGAGATTTGTGTCCAGCTTTGCCATCTGGGAAACATAATGCAATCCTAGTGTATACATCTTTGGAAAGGTAGGATTTTTGGAGCATTTGCTCCAGTCTCTGTGCATTTCCTTGAAGAGTGGGATATCGTCAAATCCCGCGTATTTACTACTAGGTTTCCATAGAGCAATGTCAATAATATTGGGAATCCTGTTTTTATAAACTGCCAATCACCTCTGTGGTCTATGTTAGATGGAGACCAAAACTTTCTGGCCTTGTTTCTGAGTGATATACTATTTTTCTCCATCTTGTATATGTGTGCAGCAGGAGAAAGGAAGTGAATATATTGAAGCCAGCAGTGTGAGGCTTACATATATTTTGCAGTCACTGTGACAATAGTGATAATAGGAACATTACAACATAGCTATATTAAAACAATGCACAGACATAAATCAGAATACAATACTTTGTATACAAAGAAGTTTTAAAAAATCAAAATCATAACTGTACTCTAGAGGGGAATATGCATCGCAGCTGGATTCTCTTCTAAAATCTATCATCTTGAAATTCATAAATAATGACCATATTTATATGAGCTACCATTGTGTGAATCCTGTTAGCTTCCAACAAAACAAGTTAATTTTATAAGCAATGTTAATACTCCTATTTCTCTCTACAAGCATTGTGGTTCATTTGTTGCTGCTGGGCAATTTTTGTGTCCTCTGCTATAAATCCTTTTCCTGAATTATACTACTTTGGGCTATTTTGATTTTTAAAAACAGAGTATCTACTGGGAATGGAGTTGGATCATCAGCAATGCTGATGTTACAAATCAACCCCCCAACTAAAGATAATCTGGCAAACAGCGAAGCTTAATGCATGCCCTTCTAAAAGACCATTTGCTCTCCCAAACAGAAATCTTCCCTATACACAGATATATAGAACCAGAAATTGTTCAGTTTTTTAGTCTGAATGCACCCTGTCCTAATTCCATTAAAATTTATATATGGTTTTCTATGCCCTATCCATACTTTTTAATTTTAATAAGTAACCAGGCACACATCCATAATTATGATAATATCAGATGCTGATAAACAGTGTGCCCCAATTCTATTGTTATGTTGTATATGCAGGGTGCACCAGTTGTGGTCTTTCTTGGATCAGGATTCCCTGTGCTCAGTCATTCAGTCCCTCATCATCTCACAGCTAGACTATTGTAATGTAGTCTACATGTAATGTAGTATACTTGAAGAACATTCAGAAGCTACAGCTGGTGCAGAGTCCAGCAGCACAGGCAATTTTGGGACCCCCAAGAATGGCCCCTGTGACATCACTGCTCCGTGAGCTGCATTGGTTACCAGTCTGCTTCCAGGTGAAATTCAATGTGTTGGTGATCACCTTTAAAGCCCTTCATGGCATGGGTCCAGGTTACTTGAGGAACTGTCTCATCCCACTGTAATAACAGAGTAATTTAAACATAATATTACATATTGTTCTACCACAGTTGCAAAGGCATACACAGATGGGGAGAGAACATTCAAGCATTCATGAATGTCCCAAAGTTATAAGATGGGTAAAATCTACAATCCTTTTTGGAATCCATTAATTATGATAACAAATTTCTGACAAATTTAGTTAATATGTTCCTCCTCTTGAACTGTCCATTACAAATTGAGATGGTATGTAAATAAAACAGTATAAATAAATTTTCATAGAAGCACATAAAATGTTAATATTGGACACAGTGCTTATAGTGTTTACCCATGCTTCCAGATAAAATTGGCCTATGACACCTGACAATAAGATATTGACATGATTATATCATATGTAATGAAAGATGGGAGAAAATGCTTAAGAGCTTTTTTGTATTATGCTTATTTATAGCAATGGAGAGAGACAAAAGCATAAATAGGGAAGTACTGAATTTTAGTACTTCAAACATTACCTGCACAGGAGGGAATTTATTCTCATCATTGATCATCAAGCACTACTGTCTATTTTCAATCCACAAAAGAGATTTTGGTTACAGTAGCTCCTCAAATAAACTGATGGGAACAGATACAAAATAGAATTCAATAGGAGACACAATCATGCAAATAGTCTTATTTACATCTGAAGATAAAAAAAACATGGGAAATGCAAGGTGAGTTTGAAAATAACAGTTCAAAACAAACAGTGGCAGAAGTTGAATAATTTTCTCTGGCTGTAACATGAAATTCACCCATTGGACAAACTGTACAAACAAGAGTCTATAGAGGGCAATCTAAGTGGAAAACCACTTATATTTAAAGATTGTATCCAACCACATATGAAGGTGGTGTGTTGACTAGATGAGGAGAAAAATACTGCAAGGTGCCTAGATTAGCATGTGGGCTTTGTATGGTATCTTAACAGGCAGGGTATGATGTATTGGATTATCTTTGTTGGTTAGTTAAGCCTGTCATCTTATTCTTCTTAACATTTCAGTAAACCAACAGCAGCAAATCTTCCTTCAATGTCTTTTGTATGATCACTAGAAAAGACACAACATATTTAATCCAGCTGGATGCTCCTGCCATGCTTAGCAAACCTAGACAACATCATTGGTGGTTTATTTATTATGTTGTATGAATCAAGACCAAACCAAAAACTGAAATTGAGAACAACTGGAATGAAATAGTAGTAGTCTGTGAGAAACAAGCCAGAGGTCTTGGTTTCTGCACCACAGTGTAAACCACAAGTGGAATCTTTGGGTATGAGTGTGTGCTCACCAGTTGGTAGATCCAGCAGCAACAGAGTAATGCACATTGCTGATTGCTCTCGCACAGTACAGACACACTTGCCCAGTATAAGGTGGTTTCCCTATACTGATATAGTTGGAAAGGATCAAATGTATTGACTGCCATGTCTGTTCACTGCACTGTGTGGTAAATCAGAATCTCTGGATTAAGCTGTCCATTTCCTCTGTTGTGTGTTTATTTCTTTATTATTTACTGTATTTACTTTGTTCTGGAAAAGGTACTTTCTCCTGCCCTCCTTCTCTCACTAACTTTGCTCTATATTGTAAGCAGAATATTTGATTTTCAGTAAGAATACTTACAAAAGAAATACAGTGAAGTCTTACTACAAATATTCACTACATTCTTTAAAGAGAGTCTCAGAGCTCTTGAACAAAATATAGGAGCAGTATAGTATTTCTATCATGCTTGGTAAGCTTTGAGCAAGTAGGCTTTTATTCTATGGAGAAAATACATATTGAAAGGTTAGGCTTTCCCACAAAATCTCTCTATCTTGGGATTTGACTATTTGTTCACTACTCAAAGCATTTTGATGCATGTCAATAAATTGTACCTGTATGTAATGCTCTAAGAGAATGCAAGAATTAAAAAAGAACTGCCACTAAAAAAATTATGCAGAAGGATAAAATATGTATGAAATTATGTAAATATCCTGGAAAATGTCTTCCAGCTAAACTTGTCTATCCGTTTTCTGAAGGCATGCCAAACTCAAAATAAAAGCCACATTGAAACGAATGTTTAGACATCTGGATACCTTTCCTTTAAGTTCCAGGAAAATATTCTGTATCTAGTTTGAACTGCAGCTACCTAAGTTGCTATTTCCACTACAGTCAAAATAGTTATTCTTTGCAATTTCCTGTTTGTCATATTACTTCTGTTCAGCGAATTGATCAAAGAAACTCTTTATATTTTTTTATAACTGTTTTTCCTGCTTAATTTTCTTGTTAGCGTTTTAACAGTGTCAGCATTGCAGGACAAGTGATCCCCTTCTTTTCATTTGACCTCTTCTGGCTTTCAATCTTCAGACTTTTTGGACTTCATTCTGCTGCCATTGCTGCACAATTTATTGGAAATGAATTGGACCCTGCAAAAAATATTAACAAAGTTCAGCGGTTCACTAAAATTAATGCTGAAAATGGTTTCTCCAGTCATGTTTGTCTTACCGAAAATTCCTTGAATAATGAATATATCTCCAGGAATTTCAAGCAACATGAAAAGTTTTACTTGATGGTGTGGCAGTGTTGCCATGGACAACTGTACTTGCTCTGCAAAAGGATTCATCTACGATAATGGTTGTATGAATCCTTTTCATTCCATTGGAAACATTTTGATTTGACTTTAGATCTAACGAACATGTATATAATTACACTGGAACCAAATTACATCAAGAATACAATGTATACAATACAACATGAACATTACAAAAAGGAAAGTTTCACCCATCAATTTAGTTCAGATGATAATAACCTTAAAATTACATTCCAACTTTCTTTATTGTATTGTTTAAGCTATTGTTTGCTTTATGGAAAGCCTGAGCTTTTTAAGCTTGAAGTTTGAAAAATATTCAAGCACCGCCAATTTCTGTTTTAATACTGGTTTTATTTTTTTAAAAAAAATATTATGCAAGTTTTAGCAATAGCTGTAGTTTTTTTATTTATTTGCACAGTTGTCTGTCTAGATCTAAGGCTAACTTTGGAAATAAAATGCTTCCCATGCCTGATTAATTCCCACAAGAACTAGACAAGGTAACTTCATTCTTCTGTGTTCCGCTGAACCTCACAGTGGTTTTTGATAGCATCTTCTTGAGGTGTGCATCAAGTATGAGGTAGAAGATTATATGTTGCATCTCTCTCTATATGTCTGTATCTCTTTAATATGTGCCATGACAGGTTATTGGCCCGATGTTTTATGGGATTACAATATGTCCCACAGAATAAGTAGGTTCATGTTGGACTGAAATTGCAGAACAAGTCACCTGAATCTGACACTGAATGGCCAAATTTTCTGACAGTACTTTGGAAGGAATATACATCCTTCCATTCCCCACCATCCAGTCAGAGCTGAAGAAGCTTCTTGGATGAGAATCAAAACATCTTCAAAGAAAAACCAGAAAGTCCAGTTGCCTCTTGAAAAAAGCACCTTTGGGATGACCAGGTCACATATTTTCAAAAAGAACTGTCAATTTAATGGTCTCTTGCATTTGTGCATTGTTGTTTTTTATCACAAACTAATCACTTTAAATCAATTTGAAATTTGATTTCATCATTGGAATCATATAAAATTAGTGGTTCAAATCACATTAACTCCTTTAATGAACTTATCAAAACAATTTGAAATGACTCTTAGATGTATTGAATATCCCCAATAAAAAAAATCATACAGATATGTACTAGAATATAATGGGCTTTGAGCTGACGGAATTAACCAGGAAAAGGAGCTGGATTTGGTGAAAAACTCAGTAAAAACATTCAGTTTGTTACTGACATGAAAAAAAAAAACCTGCAGCAATATTGTCAGTATCATAACATTGCATAAAAAATGTATAGCATGACCTCAGTTGAAATACCATATAGAATTCTAATAACTAAACCTCAAAACAGGATATTGTAGAACTGGAAAATGTGCAATAAATTCAAATGATCAAAGGGTAGGAATGATAGTAGGGTTGGAATGAGCTGGGCTAGGATGGAGGACCAGCCTAGTGGGCAGAAAACTCTCTTTGCTACCTCTAGAGATTGACCAGACTTTTTTTGCTCAAGTATTGCAACTGTATTTAAAAAGGAATGGCTAAAGTATTTGGAGCTAACCGAAAGCCTGGCTATTCCCACATGACGTAGCTTAGGTGATAGACAAGATATTTAATTCTGCCGAGGTTCTTATAATTTTACATAGTGATTAGTTCATTGCTATTTAGCTTTTTTTTAAAGAGCATTTTAAATATTGTCAATTTCTCAGATTTTTCTTTATCAGCATGCCTGTTTAAATTGTATACAAATGATCCTCTACTTACAACTGGTCACTTAGTGACCATTTAAGGTTATGGTGGACACCCCCCCCCCCAAAAGTACTTATGACCTCATTCCAAATTTTTGATGGCCATTTCCCTAGTAGTCATGTGTCCACATTTTGTGTGCTCAGCAACCAGCCTGCATTTATGGCTATTTGCTGCATCCCATGATCCCATGACTATGGTTTATGTTTTGATATCAAAATGGGTTTACTTCTCAGTTTTAGCCAAAACATGCCAAAAACATGGATTAATTTAATGACCATTACATTCACTTAACAAACAGATTAGCTTAACATTACAAACATTAATCATAAAATCATAAAACAAGGAGAGAAGTAACTTAGAACTAAGGAGAAATTTCTTGACAGTTAGAACAATTAATCAGTGGAACAACTTGCCTCCAGAATTTGTGAATGGTCCAACACTGGAAGTTTTTAAGAAGATATTGGATAACCATTTGTCTGAAGTGGTGTAGGGTTTCTTGCCTAAGCAGGGGGTTGGACTAGAAGACCTCCAAGGTCCCTTCCAACTCTGTTGTTGTTGTTATTGTTATTAAATTGGGTCAGTCACATGGGTGATCCATTTTACAACCATCACAAGTTATGATGGTAATGAGTGCCAGTTTGGTGTAGTGGTTAAGTCATCAGGCTAGAAACTGGAAAACTGTAGTTTGAATCCCAAAGCCTGAAACCAACTGGCTGACCTTCAGCCAGTCGCATTCTCTTAGCCTTAAACATTGAAAACATTGGCAGTCTCCAAGAATCAGGCATGATGGAACAGAAGAAAAAACAAAAATGGGAAATACTTGTATTTCCTAGAAGAGTCTGAATTCTAGTTTTCCCTTAGCCCTGAAAATCAGCTGGGTATCTTTGGCTACTCACGCTGTTTTAACTAAGTTGTTATAGAAAAATCGGAGATGGGACTATCTGGTGTCTATGATGCCTCCAGCTGATGACAAATAAAGGGCGATTTTAAAAAACACACCCCTTAATAATCATCATCTAATGCAGTGGTTCTCAACCTGTGGGTCGCAACCCGTTTCACAGGGGTCGCCTAAGACCATCAGAAAACACATATTTCCGATGGTCTTAGGAACCGAGACACCATGGGAACTTCTGAGCATGCGCAGAAGCTGAATTTCCGGCACTGCACATCAGGGGCAGGTTCCTCTTACCTGCCTACCGGTGCGCTTTGCGCGCATCATCTCGTTTCACACGTGTGCACACTTACTACACGCGCACATCTCCTTGCACAATTTTGCTTTTTGCACATGCACGGAAGCAAAAAAAGCCCCAAAATTCCAGAAAAAAGATGGCGCCACGCGACGGACTGGCGAACACAGCACCGGAGCCATCATGCGCAAATTGTGCAATCGGCGGGTCCCTATCGGAACGGCGCACTGGACCGCACCGGTAGGAACCCACTGCTGCACATGCATTGCCATCTTGTTTTTGGCTTTTGTTTTTTGCAATTTTTTTTAATCGGCACTGCGCATGCCCATGCAGCGCAGGAGGAAGTGAACTGGCAGCGAGGTAAGTTAGAACCCACCCTTGAGTTTCCTAACAATTTTATTATTTTATGGTTGGGGGTCACCACAACATGAAGAACTGTATTAAAGGGTCACGGCATTAGGAAGGTTGAGAACCACTGCTCTAATGTGTCTTATTGAGAAACTATTGCTAGGCCAGAGATAATCTTTGAAAATGACCCAAAGCGAAGCTCTTGTATACCTTACATATATAAATAAGAGAAATCCAAGTGCACTGTTAATTACAATGTTTTAAGTCAGTGGGATGTAGCAATATTGAGTTGGGCTTAGATCAGTGATGGCAAACCTATGGCACGCGTGCCACAGGTGGCACACAGAGCCATATCTGCCGGCACGCAAGCCGTTGTCCTAGCTCAGCTCCAGTGTGCATGTGCAAGCCGGCCAGCTGATTTTCGGCTCGCACAGAGGCTCTGGGAGGGTGTTTTTGGCTTACGGAGGGCCTCCGGGGGGGTGGGGGAGGCAGTTTTCACCCTCCCCAGGCTCCAGGGAAGCCTCTGGAGCCTGGGGAGGGCAAGAAATGGGCCTACCAGACCCACCAGCAGTTGGGAAATGGGCCATTTCCGGCCTCCAGAGGGCCTCTGGGGGGGCAGGGGAGCCCATTTTCGCTCTCCCCAGGAATTGAATTATGGGTGTGGGCACTCACGCATGCGCGATAGTGCGCACGCACGCGCTTTCGGCACCCGAGGGAAAAAAGGTTCGCCATCACTGGCTTAGATCATGTTGCTTCCTTGTACTGAAGACTGAGGCTTTCCATTAACGAAAAGGACTGAAAGGGAAATAAGCAGTATCTGTGATGTAATTTTCCTCCTTCTGCATTTGTAGATGTCGCAACATGTTTCTCCTGCTTTTTGTTGATTTATGATTTCTTGCTCATTGCCCAAAGAATTTAACCAGGATGCACAGATAGTAATAGCAGGATAAGTGACTGGGGACAAAGTGAGTGGACAAAGTGATACAGTAATTCTAATCACAGATTTTGGCCTTAAAAGCCACTGGCAATCCCTCTGCATCATTTCCCCGATACAAATTGCACACCCCTAAGCTATCTACAACTACAAAGAGAAAGAGATACATAAAGGGTATCACATTTTTCCCCCACTGGGAAAACAGCACTGTAATTTGGGCTGCTTTAAACAGGTGGAATCAGCTTCTGGTATTTCTAGATGAGTTGGATTATCTAGGTCCATTTCAATATGACTTCAGGCAAAATCAAAACAGAGAAGCTTTAGACAATATTGCTGTTGGTTTTACTTGATATTTCATTTCTTCTAGTCAGGCATCCCAGTGCTGCCTTCCTCTGAACTGAATGGGTTGAGATGTGATTTGAAGACACAGTTTTGATGAAGACTCTAAAATATAAATAAAAGCCTGAAAAGTAAGGATATCACTGTGTTTAAACAAAGGCCATCTGAATGTATTCTATGTGCATTGTACTATAAGTACTCTATCATAAATTTGTCCATTTACGTTCTAGTTCATTCTGAAATATAAACACATATTAAAGTTGCATTTTACTATTTTCTGTAATATACAGTGATAATGTGTTTTATTGATTTATTGATTTTTTTAAATTTACATGCCATCCTATGCCTAGACTTTGTTCAGCTTTCAGACATGAAACTGACACATCAAGTCTAAAACACATACAAAGATGGAGTACTTGAGAACTTGAAACTTACCTTTCTGCCAGACCTGATGGGACAAGTAGATGTGATTGGAGCAGTGGTGGGTTCCTACTGGTGCGGTCCACTCTATAGCACCGGTAGCGGCCCGCTGGTGACGTCACAGTACCAGTGCGGTCGGTTGCCGGTGCCTGGGCACTGCCATTTAAAAAAAAATTGTAAAAAAGTTTTTTTAAAAAAAATTTCTTCTGCGCATGCCCAGAAGCCGAGCTTCCAGCACTGCGCATGTGCTGCCTTCCTACCCCACAGTGAGTCCAAGCAGGGGAGGATGGCTGAGGGAGTGTGTGAGATGCTGAAAGAATGGGCAGCAGGAGCTATCTCCATTCCCCTCCCTTCAGCAGTCTGAGAAGCCACGAACGCACGGTGATGATCCTAGGCATTTTTGCACGTTCGAGGCTTCTTGAGCTGCTGAGGGGAGTGGGAATGGGCGGCAGGACCTATCTCAGTTCCCCTCCCTTCAGCAGTCCAAGAAGCCACGAACGTGCGGTGATGATCCCAGGCATTTTTGCACATTCGAAGCTTCTCGAGCTGCTGAGGGGAGGGGGAACAGGCGGCAGGAGCCTAGGATCATCGAATGGGGAGAAGCATTCAGGCCGGACGGAGCCTCCTAGAAGAACCGCTGCCGCGGTCTTGCTGCTCCCGCTGCGGGGGGCTGCGTTGCGGGTGGGCAATCCCCCCTGCTTCTCCGGCCACTGCCAAGCTCCCGAGGCCCACGCCCACTCAGTCACATGGCTGGCAAACCACACCAACAAAATAAGCCACGCCCACAGAGTGGTAGTAAAAAAATTAGGAACCCGCCCCTGGATTGGAGTGAGCAGAAGCTGTGGGTTCAGGAAGACCTGGATTATGCACCAGGTCTGTCTGTGGCAGTGCCACCCTATTCAAGACCGATGATGGAAGATTCCCAGCACCACACCTGTAGAAGACCAATCTAATAAATCCAACCTCCCAGCAGTGGTGTGTGTGTGTGAGAAAGAGAGACACACCAGAGGCTTACCAGAGAGCGATCTGTCCACGACAGGGGAGAAACCAATATATCCCCCAAATCCAGAACACCTTGCTGCTACTCCAACAGAAAATCCTGGTCAGTCATATGATCATTATTATGCATTGGGTGGGGCCTTAATAATCTGAGACAGGCCCATGGCTTTCATGGTGATAATGAGTTCCTGAGCTACCTCAGACCTGACCCAGAGCAGACAAATTGAAAACCCCCAAGACCATAAGCCTAGAGAACTCTATTCCCACCTGGCCATGGAATCAAGGAGCTCAAACAGGGAGGTTGCTATGAAGCAAGGGATTAATACAGTAGCAATAATCCCAACTGATCCCTGGAGTCTAATTTATTACATTGGCAGTGCCCCTAGATGCCTCCCAAGTACTGTATCTTGGATGGCCACTGCCACCCCACCAGTCCTACATTAAGGACTGATGCCACTCCTAAGCTGAAAACATCCCAGAAAGGGGAACACACCCAGGCCCAGCCAGGTTTTAGTAATACATGCCAGTTCAGCCCTCTCATTCACAATCAAGTCATAGATGAGATAGCTTCATTACAGACTGACCTGGCATTCATCAGCAGCAACAGCTGACAACTTAGGGCCTTGAATCTCTGCCATTTGGGGCCAGGAGTGAGATGGGGGGGAGGGTTCTGGAATTATATACTGTGGTCCCTGAGAGCTTCCCCATGTCCAATCATATCCTCCCCTACCCGTCACTACCAAGGTGTTCTCGGCCACCCTCATCCCTCCAGAGTCTTCTTCTCTCACCTGCTCATTTCCCTCCTGCTTTACTAATATTGCTAAAATCAACCACAGTCTCCCCTAAAACCACAGCACTTCTACAAAGCATTCAGAGCCACCAACCAGCTAGCTCCCCCTTCACTAAATCCCTTTACTAAACACACAATGCTTTTATCCAGCCCCTTTCACTGGGCTTTTATGCCTCCAAACAGCCCACCATTCACAATCTTGTTGACGCAAAGCTTCCTCCCTTGGCTCTCATTCAGGAAGATGGTAGGCAGATTCACACTCCACAGTTCATGATCCTGCTCTTTGATAACCAAGTTCAAATCTCAGACAAAGACATTTAAAACAACATATCCTAAGATGGCCATTTCAAAATCGTTTCCAGTTCTCAGCCAGGAAAAAGACAAGAAGGTCACCCAGCCCCGTGGACATTGGGGAGGAAGCAGCAGCTATAGGTCCAAGGTCAATGCCACAGCCCCAGTCCGGTCCTATCTCTGCTACAGCTATTCCACCTACACCCAAATGTGGTCAAACTAACCAAAAGACAGTCACTCTCATAATATGCCTCCATTGTTTCTTCAAAGCATATCTGCTTTTAACATAATTGTCTCCTTCCAACTATTAAGCTATAGGATGCTGTAAGATACACCAAAAGCCCTCAGTAGGAAGCAGCTGATCAGTGGACCAAGCAATCCAGCAATCCAGCCACAGCTGCCACTAGACCTTTGGGAGAACGAAGAAGTGCCAAGTAGAACACATTAAACTAATCCAAATGCAATCTGAAAAAAAGTTTTCTTTACTATGGCCTTCACCTGCTCTCTTTGTATGAACCATAAATTGAAGTCAACTCTCAAACTATTGATCTCCTTACAAGGAAGCATAACTGCATATTTAGCGTTTTTATTTTTTTATTATTTCTCAGAATGTCTATAGTAGTCTCAGAATAAAGACAATTGTAGAGGCTATTTATTTGATGTACAGCATGCCAATTTCACATTAATTTATTTATTGAAATAAACTCAAGCATAGCAAGCCTGATAGGCACATTAGTCCATATAGGGAACTCCAGTTCTAAGCTGGAGTTACATTACAGTAGTTGTCTACAATTTGTCTTGGAGTTAGGAACAGTTATACCCTGTGTCTCCTTCAGGGTAGACCAGATTTTTAAAAAATGACATAGCAGTGATGCCATAGATCATGGGTATCAAACTCACTGCATCACGTTGCCATCATGTGATGTTTTGGGATGTTTTTTAACTTTGTGGGGCTGGGGTGGGCGTGGCCTGCACGTGATGCATCCGGCCTGCGGACCACCAGTTTGACACCCCTGCCATAGATGTTTCTTTTTGTAGTAAGGTAGAATAATCAAAGCTTGAAAGCATGCCCAAGTTCTGTCTTAATGATCATATATTGAACAAAATCAAGGCCAGGTTATCTTGAGTTTCTTTCTCACCCTTCCTTCCATGTCACTACTATATAACCACTTTTAGAAGTTGGCTTTTACCAGTTCACTCTTTCCTCTCTCCTTCCTCTCATGTTTATCTTGAGGTCAGTACTAAATTATTTACACCTACAAATGTAGAATTCACTGGCATATGTCCCCTCCCCACTTTTTTTTACTTAGCATGCTTTGCTAGCATATTTAGCTTTCCAAATACGGTACATATTTTGAAAAAAATAAATTTGTAATTTTTAGGTGTTGAATGGAAGTACAAATTTTACACACCCCCAACTTTGTTTTATGGAAACTTTATCTACTGTACATTCTTAAAGGTTTAAGAATGTTTTGAATAGTGCCCTAATTCAAGAGGTCAGATCTACAATTGCTGCAGAAGGAGTGGGTAGGAATGCTTAGTCAATATAATGGAATAAAAGAGTGCTCACCATTCTTCTGCTTATAAGTTGCAGCTTGATATTTCAAGTGGTAATGGAAGTGCCTATGAGTGAAGGCTGTCCTTCACGTTATTCAGTATTTATCACCTAAAGTAGCAAATGCATATCCTACGTATAAAAGTTACAATTCAGGAGAAAATTTGGGGCTGAGAATTTTTTTTGTTCAAAAAAAAATTTTTTTTGAACAAAAAAATTTTTTTTGTAACCTGATTTTGATGCAGGTTACCATTCCTTATCCTGAAATAGTATAGGCCAGGAGTCGGCAAATTTAAACGGTCAAAGAGCCACTTGGGTATGTTTCCCAGAGAAAACAAAACACCCGGAGCCACAAAACCTGGGTGGGTGTGGCCAACTCAATGTCACTCACTCCCACCCAGTCACATGACCCCCTCAGCCATGCCTACCCAGGTTTTGTGGCTCCGTGTTTTCTATGGGGAATAGGCAACTCCCTCTCTGTCTCCCTCCCTCCCTCTGTATCTTTCTCTCTCTCATCTTTCTTTTTCTCTATCTCCCTCTCTATCTCCCTCTCATCCCTTTCTCATTTCTCTGTCTGTCTGTCTATTTCTCTCACTATTTCTCTTTCTTTCTCCCTCACCTGTCTTTCTGTGTCTCTCTATGTCTGTGAGTGTGTGTGTGTGTGTGTGTGTGTGTGTGTGTGTCTCGCTCCCTGCCTCTTCTCACTGTCGGAAAGCCCTGCCTGCTCTCCTTTGGGCTTTTCACCAGTTGTTTTTTTTCTTTCCCCTTCCTTTTGGAAAGCTGGGCTGGCTGAGCAATGAGTGCAACCTGTGGTGGAGGCTTCCCTCCCCTTTCCTGCCCCCCTGACTTGCTGTGCTGGGGCCGGGAGGGTGCGCACGAGAGGAGAAGGAGGGGGAGGAGGAGGAGGTTGTGCTCATTGCTCCGCCAGCCCGGCTTTCCAAAAGGAAGGGAAAAAAACCCAGCTGGTGAAAAGCCTGAAAGAGAACAGGCAGGGCTGCAAGGCTTTCTGAGAGTGAGAAGAGGCACAGAGGCAGGGACAGACAGACAGACAGACAGACAGACACACACACACACACACACACACACACACACACAGTGTCTCTCTCTCCCTCTGTATCTCTCTCTCCCATCACCTCCTCTCTATGTTTATCACTGTGTGTGTCTCTTTTATCTCTCTCACCGCCTCTCGGTATCACTCTGTATGTGTTTCTCTATGTCTCTCTCTCCCTCCCCCCCTCTGCCACAGCTAAGCCAAGCCAGCAAGCTCTTTTGGGGTGCTTTGCTACATCTTTTATTTCTTCTTTTTTGGAAATCCAGGCTGGCAGAGGAGCGATCGCCAGTAGCAGCTTCCCTTTGACCAACCATTCTCCTCCCCCCTTCTTCACCTCTCGCAACCTAAAACCTCGCAACGCTTTTGTGCCTAGAGAGGAGGCAGGAAAGGGGACTGGCAATCCAGCTTCCCTCCTGCTCCTCTTCCTGCTCTCCCGAGGTCTGTTAAGCCAGGGCTGAGGAGATCCCCTTGCAGGGAAAGGTGCTCAACAGGACGCAGCTTCTCTGCACCAATGCTCCGGACATCACCCTGCCGTGTTATCCCCCACCCCCAGCAGCTCTTCGACCGAGCGCGGAGGGCACAAACTCCAGCCTGAAGTGGCAGGAAGTGAAGGCTGCTTTACGTGCAGCGAAGGCAGTACAGGGTAACTTCGCTCCTGCACTCTCCGGCAACCCTCCTCCTCCCCCCCTCTGTGTTAAGGAGAATAAATCTCCATAGAGGCAATGTTGATCTTTCTCTCGGAACTCAGACATTTAGAAATAAAGCCGAAGTTAAAAGTCTAATAGAAAATATTTATTTTGGTACAAAAACAATAAATTCTGAATAGTTACATTCTTGCTAATAAATCGTCTGCTCCCAGTCAGAATCAAACCACAAGTGAGTAATGGAGAATCAGGAATGCACACATGCGTACAACTCATATCACGTGTTCTGCCTATATTGGAATGTACCATAATATTAGAATAGGGATGCATCACCCTGCATATACATACAACTGGCAATATTCACCACGTGACACCCTGGCCGGCTGTGGCTGAGCCAGGAGTGTGCGCACATGCGGGGATACCCTCCCGAAGCGAGCAGCTGCCCGCCCTGCGCGTGCCTTTCCTATGCTTTGGCACTTGCTTGAGGAGGGTCTCCCCACGCGTGTGCACGCTCCCAGCTCAGCCAAAGCTGGGCAAAGGGTCACGAGGGGAGGACGGGGGAGGAGGATTGCCCAAAGGGAAACATCTGCCGCAGCTGGCGATTGTTTCTCAGCCCGGATTTCCAAAAATATCCAAAAAAGAACTAAAAGCAGTGAGGGGCGGGGCCAACCAGTGATGGGACAGGGAGCCACAGCAGAGGGCCCAAAGAGCCACATGTGGCTCTTGAGCCACAGTTTGCCGACCCCTGGTATAGGCACTTGCTTAACATTACTTCCCACCCTGGCTATCTATGTCCCAGCTAGCTGCAGCTTTTGATCTCTATATGTAGATCAGGCCTGTCAAACCAGAGGCCCATGGGCTGGATACATCACATGCAGGCCATGCCCACCCAGGCTCTGCAAAGACAAAAAACGATGTCATGATCTGTCCCGTGACATGATTGAGTTTGAAAGTCTGAAGCAGGGGTGTCAATCTCGTGGCCCATGGGCCAGATGCGTCACGTGCTGGCCATGCCCACCTCCAGTTTAGAAAATGGGGGGAGAAGTCACGATACGTCGTGAGTTTGACACCCATGGTCTAAAGGAAGACTCATCACATGTACATCTCAATATTTGGGGAAAAAATTGCATGATCATCTTTATGCAGGGATCCTGGTCATCCAAGGAATTTGGATAATAATTAGCCAAAGGTCCAAAAGACTGTTCTTGGATGAGAAGCAAAATGTCTTCAAAGAAAAACAAAATCCAGCTGCCTTTTGAAAAAGCACCTTTGGGACAACTATCACCTGGATGACTTGTCTATGAGAATCTCCATAGACAAGTCGCCAAATGTACAAAAGATTCCCCACTCAATGTCTGAACAGAATCAAATGCATAATAGGATATAGGTTGCCTTCACCTTACAACCATTCATTTAGTGACCATTTGAAGTTAAAATGGCACTGAAAAAAGTATCTTGCAACAGGTCCTCACTCTTACGACTCTCACAGCATCACCATGGTCAGGTGATCAAAAATTGGGTGCTTGGCAAATGGATGTTGCAACATCCCCGGGATCAATGCCTGGGCTGGGTTTCCAGCAGGGCGTGAGCAACCATTTCTGATCCATGTTATACAGGTAGTTCTCAACTTGCAATGGTTCATTTAGTGACTGTTCAAAGTTACAAAAAGTGACTTATGACCATTTTTCACACTTATGACCATTGCAGCATCCTTATGGTCACATTATCAAAATTCAGATGTTTGGCAACTACTCATATTTATGATGGTTGCAGTGGCCCTGGGATCATGTGATCCCCTTTTGTGACCTTCTGTCAAGCAAAATCAATGGGGAAGCCAGATTCACTTAACAACCATATGACTAACTTAACAACTGCTATGATTATCAACTGTAGCAAGAAAAGTCATCAAAGGTGGCAAAACTCACTTAACAAATGTTTCATTTAGCGACATAAATTTTGGGCTCAATTGCGGTCGTAACTTGACTTCTTATATGGGATGGGAGTTGCCGTGCTTGAATGATTACAAGTGAGCGTACTCATTACACATGCACAGGGGTGGGTTCCTCCCGGTTTGGACCAGATCGCCCGAACCGTTAGCGACCCGCTGGTGATGCGACAATGGCGTCACGGATCCGGTTCGATCGGTGCTGGTCCGGGGGCGCCACCATCTTTTTTGGGGGGGAATTTTTGGTGAATTTTTCCATGTTTGGATGGTTTCTCCTCTTCTGCGGCTTAAAAAAGAGCCCTCCCACCCGCCTGCGGGTTAATATTGATCTTTATTTCTTTGCCTAAAGCACAGCTGATCAGCTCCTCAGCTGTGTTTGGGGCTGAATCCTGCTACTGAGCATGTGCGGAAGTGAAATTGCACGGGGGGGGGGAATGCACACATGCATGTGAAATGTCGCAATGCAAACCAGTGGCGAAGGTAAGAGGAACCCACCCGTGCACATGCATATCATTTAATATCCATATTCCTTTTCAGTCCCTATCTTCCCTACACCATTGAACAAGGATTGCTAGTCCCCTAATTTCAGCTCTCTTGCTCAAGATTGATAATTTCCCAGTGCCTTTGGCAATAGAGAACTAGCTATTTGTTTCCATCAGCTGCTGAATTATGCTGATTAGCTGGGCAGCAGGAAATACAGATGGAGCACTTTTCCTGTCAGCCATCTGATCAGCTGACCAGCAGAACACCTACCAGATTATCTCCTGACTCGAGGCAGGAGAAACAGAAAATGATTTTTCCTGACGGCTAACTAAATGGCTTTAAAATCTATATTTTCACCCAGCTTCAGAACTTACCAACATATTTCTTCTTATGAAGTCTACTTCCAAGGAAATATAATTCTGTACCGCTGCTTGCTGATGGCAATGCAAAGAACAGCACTTGCTGGTTTGTCTGGATTATTTAAAAATCTGGCACTTGCTCTTAATTTTGTTTCCTTGTTTTTGACTGTGTCAAACCGCAACTTGCTTATTGCCGTATTCCATTTGTTTGCCCCCCCCACCCGCCTTTAAGTTGATTTTAGCAAATGCATTTCAAAGCCACAAGTAATTAAGCTTAAAGCGGAGTGAGTTTTCAGCATCACAAGTATTATGAATAAATGCAAACAATATATCATGGGAAGGAATTTAATCCTTGTTCCTAAGCAGCTGACATATTGAATTTCAACATTAGTCTGGCATTTCTTAATGCATAATCTTCTTGGTAACCTCACTCACATGAGGTGAACGGGGTGGGGGCTTGGGGTTGTCTCCTTAAAACTATTGGCATCTTTGTCTCAACGTAACACGACTGTGATGTCTTTTGGAAAATAATAATAATAATAATAATAATAATAATAATAATAATAATAATAATAATAATAATAATAATAATAATAATAATAATAATAATAATAATAATAATAATAATAATAATAATAATGCAAGAAGTCAAAGTAGTGACCAGAAGAATTTGCCAGCAAGAGGTTTTAACTTCTGTTTCAAAAGTCATAGATTGCAATTTAAAATGGAAGTTCCCATTTGAACAAAGAAGGAAAGGTTATGAGAAAATACAGCTGGAATTTACTGATGTAAAAAGTCAGCTCTGATTGCTTCTGTCCTGTAGCTCCACCAAATGTATGGTTTGAAAATTGCCATGAACTCTGGCAAATAATGGTTGGGTGGGTGAGTGGGGGAATATTTGACTACTGTTGTTCACATTATTTGCAGAATGCAGCTTAAATGCACCTTTCATGGAAATTCTGCTTTTCTCATTTGACAGATTTTATGAGCAGCTTGTCAGATAGCTCCTGTGCGTTCTGCTCAGATAACCTTGGAAACATATATAATTTATACAAATTATCATTCTGGAAAAGGAAATAAAGTCAATTGACCACTGACTGTTCTTTTACCCTCATTCCAATGCCTTGCATGTTTATCCAAGTGCGATGATTGTGAACCCAATAAATTTCTCTCTCGCTGCACTTTGTCTTTACAGCTAGTGAATTTAGCAGGTGCAGTTTTAATTGTTATGTTTGTTTGTTTGTTTGTTTGTTTGTTGGTTGGTTGGTTGGTTGGTTGGTTGGTTGGTTGGTTGGTTGGTTTTCAGAGCAAAGATAACCTTGAAGTCAGAAAAAGGCGGGAAGATGGCTGAGCTAAGCAATGCCTGGAATTGTTCAATGATAGCTACAGTCAGGCCTCTATTTCCACAGTTGTTTACCGATCGCTATGCTAGGAAGGAAGACAAAGAGAAGAAATATGAATTGAACAAAATATTGTTTGGAGGAACAAAATACATAAAGGAAGGCTACAAAAAAACCCTTTATTTTTGGTTGTTTTATTAAGCAATAATGGTATGGCATCACCATTATAATCTTAGACACACCACAGAGAATCAGGCAATCTCACTATTTTCATATTATTCTGCGGGCGAGAAAACTCATCACTGCTTCATATTAAATTATCTTCCCTGGAATATTTCTCACAGACACTTTGGCTTTTCATATCCATTTTCTCTCCAGACTGGAATGCTAGAGACATTGCCCAATAACCTTTCTGCATCTCTGCAGATTAGTTCTCTCCTCTCTTATTCTGGATGTCACTATTGATTCCCAAACATATTTATCCCTATTTTGTTAATTGTATTTTTTTTAAAAAAAATGTGCATTCAAAAATGTACATGTTTCAACTTATTGTAATTTTGAAGGCGAGCGGTTATTTTACGGGGTTGTCACTCCTTCCAGAAATCAAACCCTCCCTGTCATATATAAATAGATTGCTTGATATACATGCAATATCCTGTTGATGTCATGCATTCTTTTCTTTAATCTGACTGACATGACACATAATAAAACGCTCACTTCAATAGATGTCTATTGCATTTTGTCTAATTCTAGGCTTCATTTAATATTAGTCATGAATATTACCTACAACTGTATTTGAATATATAAAAAGATGCATTTTATGCACAGGCAAAAAAAACTTTTGCTTCTTTCTCCGTTTTTCTTTTGATGTTGCTTTTCTCCGTTAGTGATAAAGTCATCTCTAGAAAATGATAACTGGAAGCAACTGGAACTGAAATGGCTTATTTCTGGGACACAAGCTGGGTACAGCTGGTGGACTATGCAGGAGGTGCATGTATTTTTTAAAAAAAAAACAAGTCTACCTTCCAATGTGTTATGTCCGGCGCCGCGGGTCAATAAAGAGGAGGCTTGTCTCGAATTCCAACTGACCTTTATTGAGTCCTAAAACAGAGAGTCAACGAAGAACGGAACAGTAGGCAGGAATCTCCTCAGGACTGCTCTGACAGCTATTTATACAAGCTGTCAGGCGCGGCAGCCAATGGTAGCTGCCGGATTCTCCCGCTCGGAAGCTCAGCCAATGGCTGAGCCGCACGCTGTCTCCAGGAGCCCTGGGGACGCTACACCCCTCCCCACCTGACAGGCGCATACGTAATCTTCCAAGTACGCAGGGCGCCTGCGCAGGCGGGTCGAGCGGCGGAGCTCCAGGTAGGAGGAAGATGGAGCTGCTGCGGGACTTTTGGAACTAACAGGAGGTACCTCAACTGGTGCTTGTACTTCGGAAGGGCCCAGCGGATCCTGGAGGGCGACCCTGGAACTGACTGGTAGGTCTAACGATTCGGGAGTTGCCGGGGGAACGGTTTTGACGGCTGGTTGCGTGGTCGCGGATTCTGCCGGGGAAAGGCCTGCTTCAGGCAGCTGGGTGGCGCCTTCTTTGATTCGGCCCTGCAGTTGGTCTAGGTGCCGCCTCCAGACTCGGCCATCGTCCAGCTGGACCCTATAGGAACAGGGGCCTGTCACTTCAGTCACGAAGGCTGGCAACCATTTAGGTTCCCCCCCAAAGTTCCTAGCATAGACACCATCACCTTCCCTAAATACCCTGGGCCTGCTCCCCAGGGGGTGCTGGCTCTCTGGAGCATAGGTGGGGTGCAAGCGGTCAAGCACCGTCCTCAGGCGTCGGCCCATCAGCGTCTCAGCCGGGCTGCGGTTGGTTAATGGGCAAGGGGTGGTGTGTTGTGCCAGGAGGTATTGTGACACCCTGTCATGCCAATTTGGGGTGTCCAGCCTCTTGAGGGCTTCCTTGGCCGACCTAACGGCCCTCTCTGCCCTGCCATTGCTGGCAGGGTGCCAGGGGGCAGTCAGGACCTGGCGGATGCCATTGGCCGCCAGGAACATCTGGAAACGGGCAGAGGTAAATTGTGGCCCGTTGTCAGACACCACTAGGTCTGGTAGGCCGTGGGTGGCAAACCAACGTAAGAGAATTCGCACTAGGGCCTCAGAAGTGGTGGATGGCATGAGCTCCACTTCTACCCAGCCAGAGAAGGCATCTACGAGAATCAGGAACTGCTTGCCCAAATATGGACCAGCGAAGTCCAAGTGGACTCTCGACCAAGGTCCCCTGGGGGTCTCCCAAACCCTTGGCGGTGCAACTGGGGGTGCAGGTCTGGAGGCTTGACAGATCTCACACCTGGCCACCCACTGCTCGATAGCCTGATCCATCCCTGGCCACCAGACGTAACTCCTCCCCAAGGCCTTCATTCTCACAATGCCTGGGTGGCTTTCATGCAGTTGTTTCAGGATGGCCTCATAGAGGGGTGGAGGGGCGACAACCCTGCTTCCCCAAAGGAGGCAACCCTTATGCGTGGACAGCTCAAACTGTCGCAGCTTGAAGGGGTGGAAAGAAGGGTCTAACTTGCCCAGGGGCCCAGGGCAGAAGGACCCGAAAGAGGTCGGATTGGTTCCGTTGCGAGCCATCGTGGCTTCGGACAGCCTCACGGAAGCGGGGTGAAACGGCTAGGCGGGTAGCAAAGCTTCAGCACCTTCGTCGCCACCTTTGTTATGTCCGGCGCCGTGGGTCAATAAAGAGGAGGCTTGTCTCGAATTCCAACTGACCTTTATTGAGTCCTAAAACAGAGAGTCAACGAAGAACGGAACAGTAGGCAGGAATCTCCTCAGGACTGCTCTGACAGCTATTTATACAAGCTGTCAGGCGCGGCAGCCAATGGTAGCTGCCGGATTCTCCCGCTCGGAAGCTCAGCCAATGGCTGAGCCGCACGCTGTCTCCAGGAGCCCTGGGGACGCTACACAATGTAATTGGGAGGGTGGAGAAATAGTGATATTTAAGTGTCTTAAATTTAAATATAAAAATCAGTTGGCCAACAATTGATACAGAATATTTGAAATTGATTGTTTTCCATTCAAGGTGAAAAAATTTCTCTCTCTCTCCCTCTCTCTCTCTCTCTCTCTCTCTCTCTCTCTCTCTCTCTCTCTCTCTCTCTCTCTCTCTCTCTCTCTCTCTCTCTCTCTCTCTCTCTTCCCCTCCCCCTCCCCCTCCCCCTCATTCTCTCTTTCTCTCTCTCCCTCCCTCCCTCCCTCCCTACCCCCCCCTCCTCTCTTTGGAATTCACCTCTAGTGCAAAAGGCTTAAGTAGCAATGGCTTTAAAATAATCTCCCCAGCTGCTAGATTCTTTAAAAAAATTATTGCAATAAAAAAAGCATTATGGGTTGAATAATATGTGACATGCTTCCTTTCTAATTCTAAGAATATTCTTCAGTGTTTTTAATTACAGAGGTAACATCTGCCTGGAGCATCTCCTTTTTAGTATTGATACAAATGGATACAATCTCTTTCAGGAATTTGAGCCCAGCAGGGATGGGGAAATATTTATTGCTTTCTGTTTTATATTCAAGATCTTGATTTCCAGAGCTGGGTATCTATCTATAGGGAATAAACATAAAGGTTGGTTAACAACAAGATTCACAATAGCTGTTCCAGAGACTTCCTCTTAACAGAAGCCCCATGGGGAACCCACACCCCTGGATTTCATTTCCAAAATCTCTGGGCCATCTGAATTATAAAATGATAATTAAAAGTTTATTTTAAAAACAGGGCAATTAATACAATTGAACTATTTAACATACAATATTCTTATATTGTTCATATACTATTCACACACACACATGCACACGCGCACACGCACACACACACATACATTGGCAATTTGCAATCTGTGGAAATATGCTGGTAAGAATTATTAATGCCTCCCTGACAAACACAGCTACATTCGCTTTCAAGATGAGCTTTGTTCCTTTTCATTAGGTTTTTTTAAATATATATATATATATATATATAGATGCAGACATGATTCTCTCTCTCTCTCTCTCTCTCTCTCTCTCTCTCTCTCTCTCTCTCTCTCTCTCTCTCTCTCTCTCCACCCCAATCCCCCCCTGCATGAATATGGGAGAAATGACTTTCCGCAGCGCATCTCCACGTCCTATCCTCATCACAAAAATCATGAGATCTGCCTTCCAGCTGCTTGTTTGTTACTATTTCATTTGCTCTTCTCACCATGCTGCCATGCTGTGTCTGAAGACTGAAGACTAAAATAAGCCTTATTTTTGCTAAGATGATTCTTTATGCTGTTTCTTAAAGATATCAACATTAAGACTTCATTGCTTTTCCATTTCCCTTTTCTCCCCATTATTCAGATAGATTGTGCATCTTAGACTACAGCTTCTCAAAATTTGCTTCATTTACAGGGCAATGCAGTATAATAAGAGGCAAATTAAAAGGTATCTTAATTCATTTCTTTTTCATGATTTGTGCTTCCCCCAGTTGTAGTGTGTGTGTGTGTGTGTGTGTGTGTGTGTGTGTGTGTGTGTGTAGCATTTTTTGCTGATAAATGAAAATAAAGGGAGACTATTATAGATCTACTTAGCTCTCGTCAGATAGCCATACCCTTACTGGGATTTGAACCTGGGCTGCCTGCCTTGTAAGGCAGCAGCTTAGCCATTAGGCCACAGGCTCTATTCCCTATCAGCTCTTCACCAGGAAAGGGTTATATATGTTTTTCTGTCATATTATCCTGGTGTATATTTTATATATAAAATGGCAAACCATTACTGAATCCTGGACAAGAAATTTACATGGCTGAGCCCATGAAGTCATCAGAAGTCAAACATGATTCAAATCAAAATCTACTTATTACATGACTGCAGTTTAATTGTTAATACTGAAGGCCTAGTGATGAGGCTTGAGGTGGGAGAGAAAGTTCCCATTGAGACAAGGGGGATTTTTTTTCATGGCCCATTATTTGCAGAGGAAGGCATTTTCATGGACTATTGAATAACAGAATAATAGAGATGGAAGAGACCTTGGAGGTCTTCTAGTCCAACCCCTGCTCAAGCAGGAGACCCTATACCAGTGATGGCAAACCTTTTTTGTTCAGGTGCCAAAATGGTGCACACGCACGCAATAGTGCTTGCATGCGTGCCCACACTCATAATGCAATGCCCTCCCCTGCACGTGCATGCACAACCCCCCACGCTGCCCCCCTGCACATGCACACAGGGCTCACTGAAGCCTCCAGAGCCTATGGATGGCAAAAAAACGGACACAACGGCCCAACCAGAAGTTCATTTCTGAACTTCCAGGTAGCCTGTTGGGTCCGTTTCTTGTCATCCACAGGCTCCGGAGGCTTTCCTGAAGCCTGGGGAAGGCGAAAACGATCTCCCCTTGCCCTCCAGAAGGCTGAAAATCAGCTGGCCAGCATGCACATGTGCGCTGGAGCTGACATAGCACAACGCCTCTTGTGCCCTCAGATATGGCTCCGCGTGCCACCTGTGGCACGCGTGCCATAGGTTCGCCATCACGGCCCTATACCATTCCAGACAAGTAGTTGTCCAATCTCTTTTAAAAGCCTCAAGTCATGGAGCACCCACTTTTTAAAGATTGAATGGTCAATAATTTTAAGAATCATTTCATTAATTCATTAGGTGTTTTACGAGTACTTGGGTACAAAAGGGAAAAACAATGAATGAAAATAATTAAGTAGTTAACTAATATCTTAGCTGTAATATGTAGCAGGTGGTAGTACTGTTTGAGGGAACCATCTTATTTTCTTTACTATGTACTATTGTGGTAAAAATGAGAAGTAATATGAGAAGCTCAGTAGGTAAGGGCCAAATGAACAGGTCCAATTCCAAACACAGACTTTTTTACTTCAGCTGAATGAAAGAGATCAATTCAAGATATATCTGAGAAAAGAAACAAATAAAATATTTAAAATAGGATGCTTCTTGTCCTTTTGGCAGAGCTTTCTTGCAGCAAAGAATACTTTGCATCTTCATTCCACAAAGCAAATGACCTTGAGGAGATTAATTAACAAAACAAGTCAGCAAATTCCAAGCAGAAATTACTTCCTCGTTAGACAATGCTTTTATAATAGCATCCCACATTGTTTGTGCTGAATGATTCCGACAAGCTTGAAGAATTTTATGGAGTTAATGACACTATTACCATTGTTTCCAAATTCTTGTGTTACTTCTTGCTATTGTCTTCCTGCCAAAGGCTTTGTTCTACTTAATTATCTTGACAGATATATTCCTTGGCAATAATTAAATAATTCTTAGGGATCACTTTCTGAAAACAGAAAGAGAATAAGAGAAATAGGAGGGGTGGATGAAATAACCAAAGGGAGACCCCCTCTGGATGAGGACAGCCCAATGGGATCTGAATGCTGTGCAAATAAGACAGCCCAAAGGGATTTAGGAGGTTGAGGGTAAAGAGATGTGTGACTGTGAAGTGGCAATAGAGCTTATTAAAACGTAGCTGGGTCAAGGAGTGTGTAACTTTTGAAGAATAATACAGCAAGTGGTTGGGCTTTTACAGAAATATCTCAAGACTCTATAGGTAAACCTATTGTTCCCCAAAGGCTGCTTGCAGTTGCTATGAAGGCACTTCTGTGCTTTTACGAAAGCCTTCAGTAGTTCCGACAGTGCTTGCAAATACAAGGCTCACGACAACACTGTCTGGTTTAAAGCATGTGAAGCAAGCTGAATGCTATTAATAATACTAATGGAGTGATTATATTTGGCTCCCAAGTCTCTCTCTCTCTCCCCCTCCCCACACCCTCTCCACTTCTGAAAATAAAAGCAGGAAAGTTTGTTTTAACACTCTGCTCTTTTTCCTGAATTGTTGAAAGGAGCAATTGAATTCCTTCTGTGCTTTATTAATTTTTTTTAAAGAAAGGAAAATGCCATCACTTAATTAAAAAACTGTGACACTTCCCTTTTACGAAAGCCAGCTTCTTTTCCCAAAGTCAGCTCTTTGCCCTGGTACCTCTCAGAAGCAATAGAAGATCAATGAATCAATGGCTAAATGAAAATACATTTGGTTTAATTTACTTTCCACCACCCCAATTTCTCATTGCTGGTATAAGCCAGGGGTTAGTTGTGCTCTTCTGAAGTCTCGGGAAATAAATAAAAGCAATATTTTCTGGAGATGCTTTATATAGCACACACTTAAGGGCTGTTGATCATAGTGAAATTGGCATGAGGACCAGTTACAGCATGTTACCATGCCAATGTCTAGATACAAATATAGCAGAAGTGTACAAGCCATCTGGAAATGAGTAAGTTCTGGTGAGGAATATATCCTTCCTTGCACAACAATACACTTTTTAAGAAAGGAAGCCTCACCAGTTTCTTTGCTGATTGATCAGTTGATTGAAGCTCCCTGATGTATATGTTCTTCCAAAGAGCTCCCAGCAATTTCTGTATGGTCCTCAGTAGCTTTCCCTCCAGGCAGTTTACAATGCCAGGCCTGTTGAACTTCAGCAGTCATGTGCCTTGAGGCCATTCTTCCGGCCAGTCTGTGTAGATGGGTTTCAAGAAGACAGAAAAAAAAAATCTACTCCCTGTAAGGACTGTCTCAAGCAAACATTAATCACAACTAAGTTTTGATGAGGCCAATAGGAGAGGCCAAAGTATTGTATCTAATTTGAGTTGGATTGCTCTTAGGCTAAGCTTAACCTATCTTGTATACTCAAGTCTTGGTTTTTATTTCAGTTGTTAATTAAGAGGGATGTAAGTAATGTTCAAGATTTCGCATAAGAGAAACATTCAGTGTGCTCTTAAAAGGCCTGGATTTTGCCTGGATTGGGTCCCACACCATAGCTCTAATAACTTGGCAACCAAACTGATTAATAATAAAAATTAATAGTCTGTAATGTGCACTTTAACTGTTGAAAGATCTTTACACAATCAAGATTTACACATATGTAAGTTCGATTAAAATTAATAAGGCTTAAGTTAGCTGTGATTTAAAGGTCCCACTGCTTTCAAATTAGATATTTTGACTAAGTCTTGATGCAACCACTTAATGATCATAAAGATAAAAATTGAAGATTGGGGGTTTTAGAAGATATGAAAGTGATGTGATGTCATCACTACATGGTACAGGACTGATATTTTTAATCTGTCTTTCCAAATTTCTTTCCAGTTTGTGATTACTTTTTTTACCTCCCATAAGCATGTCAAAAGCTGTTTTAGGCTTAATATATCTTTATTTTTTTTCCTAAAACATAATAAAATATGTGGGCATTTATTTGGATTACAAAAATCTTTTTAGGCAAGGAGAACATAATTAGGGTGAGAGGGTGTGTTACACCTATCCTGACATATTTTGACAATAAATAGACCACCACGTCTTCTCATTTGCCAGCACCACTAGGAAGTCCAAACCATGAAACCAACTCCACATGAGGGCTAAAATTACTTTTATTGAGTTTTGCTATAATAACAAAATTTTGTAAACCCAATTGTTCTGTACCTCATCTTCCTTATTACAGGTCAGTGAATTAGGGAGGTTTCTCTCTGAGCCATTTCTGACTGTTATCTGTACATTATAGACTTAGAAAATGTTTCAGCTCCTATAGCCTATGTCAATGTTTCCCAGCCTTGGCAACTTGAAGATGTCTGGACTTCAACTCCCAGAATTCCCCAGCCAGCATTCGCTGGCTGGGGAATTCTGGGAGTTGAAGTCCAGACATCTTTAAGTTGCCAAGGTTGGGAAACACTGGCCTATGTCAACCCTGGAGCAGTGGTGGGTTCCTACCAGTACGGTCCAGTGTGCTGTTCCGTTAGGGACCTGCCGATTGCACAATTCGCACGACGGCTCCGGTGCCGTCTTCACCGGTCCGTCGCGTGGCACCATCTTTTTTCTGGAATGTTTGGGCTTTTTTTGCTTCCTGCGCATGCGCGGAAGCAAAGTCTCGCGAGGTGACATGCACACGAGAGAGATTTCGGCGATTTTTTGCTTCTGCGCAGGAAGCACACGAGAGGACGTGCGTGCGTAGCGGGTGTGCACATGTGCAAGATGAGATGATGCACGTGCAGCGCACCGGTAAGCAGGTAAGAGGAACCTGCCCCTGTCCTGGAGCCATCTTCAGGGTTGCCACAGCGAGGCTGGCTGGAGCTGTGGGAAAGGGAGGGGGAAGTAGAGATAGCTGAGGGGAATATATAGCCAAAATAACATTCTTTCTTCTGGGAACCAAGGACAATCTCACCAGCACCTGGAGGGGCATGGATGGGAGGCATCCAGGATGGGGAGAGAGAGACCTGATTGGGGCATGTAATGGTTGTGTGTACTGTGGGGAAGAACTTTGGATTTTGAACTGGGTGGGGAAAACCCGGGGGACTTCAGATTCGGGTTTTCATCAGCTGTGCCAATACTAATAAATCTATACTTTGAGGAACCCTGCCTTGGAGTTTTGATTTCACATGGGCTGTTACCTGGAACCCTGACATTAACCCAAATCTGAACTCTGCACCAGATGGCAGTTTTGGTTGCCGAAGATGAAGAAAGTCATGGAGGACTATGTAAAAGGTTGTGCCACCTGCACAGCCATGAAAAAAGAGACTGGGGAAACTCCCTAGTCTCCTTCAACAACCAACCCATCCGGGGGAAGAAATCCCCATGGATTTTATAGTCGAGCTCCTGGACAGTGGTGGGAACATGGTCATTTGGAAATGCCTGGAACTCATTACCTGACATTGTGGTTTCGTCACCAAACCCCCAAAACTTTACCCTTAGACTGTCCACTGTTGACCTCACCCGATTCCTAAGAGGTCAGTAATGCCACCAGCATGCCTACAGTCCCTGACCTAATGTTCCCTCTTATCAGTACCCATCTTATGTATATAAACAATGTTATATCTATGTATATTACCAACACGTACTTGACAAAATAAATAAATAAATAAATAAATAAATAAATAAATAAATAAATAAATAAATAAATAAATAAATAAATAAAATTTCAAGTTTGGTGGCATAAGGTATTCTGTTGCGAACGGAGGAGTGTAGTGCTCGTCTCGTGAAATATCTCTGGACATTCTCAATTGTATTAATGTCTGATATGTAGTGTGGGTTCCAGATGGATGAGCTGTATTCGAGAATTGGTCTGGCAAATGTTTTATATGCTCTAGTTAGAAGTATAATGTTATCAGAGAAGAAGCTATGCAGGATTAGGTTAACCACTCTTAATGCTTTCTTAGCAATGTTGTTGCAATGGGCTCTGGCACTTAGATAATTAGAGATGAGTACTCCAGGGTCCTTTACTGAGTGAGCATTGTCAGCAAGGTTGTGATCATCTAGTTTGTATTTTGTGTTCTGATTATTTTTGCCAATGTGTAAGGCTGAGCATTTGTTGATTGAGATTTGAAGTTGCCACTTGTTTGACCATTCTGATACATAACCAAGGTCTTTTTGAAGAGTAGTAGTATTGTCGGTGGTGTTGAATAGTTTTACATCATCTGCGAAGAGGACACAGTTGCTTTTTATATTATCACAAAGGTCATTTATGTAAAGAATAAAGAGAGTTGGTCCTAAAACGCTGCCTTGGGAAACACCGCTGTTAACAGGTACAGGGTTTGATAAAGTGTTACCTATTTTGACCACTTGTTGCCTGTTTGACAGGAACGCAGTAATCCATTTGTGCATGGGTCCCGAAATGCCATAGGATTTTATTTTTAGAAGTAGTTTGTCGTGTACCACTGAATCAAAGGCTTTGCAGAAGACTATGTAAATTGCGTCTATTGCTTTGCCCTGATCGAGTTGTGTAGTCCATATGTTTTTACAGTGTAGAAGTTGTACTACTGGTCCTGTCTAGAAACCAATTACGTTGTTTTTCAATTCCTGGCAGATGCCCATCTCATCTGCAGATGAAGAAAATTGAAGTTCAAAAATGTCTGGAGAAGATTGTTTAAGAGTAAGAGCTATGTAGCTTATTTATTTAGTTTGTTTTATGTTTCTTGTTAATTTGTTTTCATTGTTTTAATTTTTTCATTTAAAAAATAATAATTTAACAGTTTTTCTTATTTTAACTTGTAAGCCACCCAGAATTATGTATCTGAGATGACCGGCTATATAAATTTTTAATAAATAAAATAAATTTGTATTTTTTTAAATATGTGTCCTGGATTATCCCTTACTGGACACATGGTTAATATTCCAGAAAGCCAAAAATAGTTCTAAAATTGAACAGCTCATTTTTTTATATTTGTAAAACCATCTTGTTGCTACATATGCAAACAAATTTCTCATAACTAATATCTGAGTTCTTGGTCTGCTAATTACTATAAGTGACAATTAAAACAGATGAAAACCTGGATAGTTAATCTTGATTTTTTAAATATTTAAGTGGAATTACCTGAGTTAAATAGCATTTTCTTTAATGATATTGGATTGGATCCAAACTTAGTTAGAGTAGACTAGCTGAAATCAATGAGACCTAAGTTAGTCTGACTTAATTAAATTCCATTATTTACAATGGTTCAATTCAAAGATTATGTTCATCTGGTTCTAAGCCACTATTTTAAGTACCATCACAAACCTTGCTCTGTATAGCAAATGTGATATGTTTGACTTATTTTATTCAAAGGCTTATCCATAAATCAACCAAAATGTCAGAACCAAAGCAATAACAAGAATTAAAAATATATATTTTGGGCTATTTCAAATTCCAAATGATTATAGAATGCATTTACTTTGCTCTTTTCCCAGTTTTACTTGTGATCAATTTCATGAAAATTTTAACTTTATAATACTTACTTGGGTTATGGTTGTGCAAGAAATACACACTGTTTTAATCATTAAATGTTTATGAATATGTCAAATTTAAAAACAATAGAACCATATGCTTTTGTAAAATAAAATGGATGAAAAGTTCAATAATGTTTAGATTTCTACATACATAACAATGACTTGGTAGATATACTACTTCAAAATGGCAAAATAACAACGTTGGAAGGACTTTGGAGGTCTTCTAGTTCAATCCTCTGTTCGAGTAAGAAACTCAATACTATTTCAGTCCAACTTCATATACAAATGCTTCTAAGAGAAGATAAAACCAACTATTAGTGGTACATGGATCACCAGTATACATTAAGAGTTTGTGATATGGTCAATAGCTGTCAGTTCTTATGCTCTGGAGGACATTTTGTGCATGTCAATTGTGTTTAAGAATCATTTTGATATAACAACTGTTAGTAGTAGATAAATTAAAGTATTTATAAAAGATATGCCAGTATTACATTTATTCTATCATCGTGATGGTGAACCTATGGCACATGTGCCACAGGTGGCACTCAGAGCACTCTTGCCTAGCTCAGCTCCACTGCGCATGCGCGCATGCGTCCTGCCAGCCCTCTGATTTTCAAGTATCTGCCGCGCATGCATGGAGGGCGGGGTGCATGCAGAAGATGCATGCACATGTGCGGGGGGTGGGGGTCATGCATGCATGTGCAGGGGGTGGGGGTCATGCATGCATGTGCAGGGGGAGCACAGGGGGGTGCAGCACCCCCATGGCCTGTTTTTGGTCCCAGGAGGCTGTAGGGAGGCCTGCTAGGCCCAAAACGGGGTAGGAGGGTCATGCACACATGCGCGGGGGGCAGGGGTCACATGGGGGTCATGTGCACATGCATGGGGGGTGGGGAGAGCATGGGGCTCATGCGCGCATGCGCAGGGGGCACACGGGGAGGGTGTCATGAGAGCATTACATTATAGGTTAGCCATCATTGTTCTATAACATAAGTAACAATTTAAAGAGTCATCCTAAATTTGTCGAAATAGTCTAACTATCTTCAAGTTGATGGAATGTAGGCAATTGTATGTTGTTTAGAAGTCCTTATTTATTCAGAATAGTGATATTATTTTTTAAATAAAACTAGGCTTTTATTGTGCTTATGGAATCCTGACCAAAAGGGGAATAACTAAAACTGAAAACTTAGTTAACATGTTCTTTATCTTATTAAAAACATTATGTGAAAGCCTCAATTTAGTGAAGCCATGATGTCAATATTTGTGGATCCATTTGTGGATTGCCATAGCATATGGTATTGATGTAAACTAAGTTTAATTAGATTTTGTTTTCTTTCTCTTTTCAACTGCCTTTAATTCTCTTTGCTTATTATTTCTTATTCTTTCTATGCTTTGCACAACACTGCCCTATACTTTGCACAACACTTTGCACAACACTTATCAAATTTGCAGATGACACTAAGCTGCAGGAATAGCTAACACCCCACAAGACAAGCTTGGGATCCAAAAAGATCTTGACAGACTTGAACAATGGGCCCTATCCAACAAAATTAAATTTAATGTGGAGAAAAGCAAGGTTTTACACCAGGGCAGGAAAAACCAAAAGTACAAGTACATATTAGGCGAAACCTAGCTCAAAAGCAGTAACTGTGAGAGGAACCTTGGAGTCCTAGTGGACAATCACTTAAACATAAGCTAGCAGTGTGCGGCAGCAGCCAAAAAAGCTAATACAATCCCTGGTTGTATAAACAGAGGCATAGAATGAAAAACACATGATGTATTAGTACCACTTTATTAAGCCTTAGTAAGACCACACCTTGAATACTGCATTCAGTTGTGGTCACATTACAAAAAAGATGTTGAGACTTTGGAAAAGTGCAAAGAAGAGCAACTAAGACGATTAAAGGTCTGAAGACTAAAACATATGAAGAACGGTTGCAGTATTGGGGTTGGCTAGTCTAGAGAAAAGAAAGACTAGGGGTGACATGATAGCAATATTCCAGTATTTGAGAGGCTGCCACAAAGAGGAGGGGGTCAACTTATTTTCCAAAGCACCAGAGGGCAGGACAAGAAACAATGAATGGAAACTAATCAAGGGGAGAAGAAACCTGGAATTGCAGAGAAACTTCTTAACAGTGAGAACAATTAACCAGTGGAACAGCTTGCCTTCAGAAGTTATGGTGCTTCATCACTGGAGGTTTTTAAGAAGAAACTGGACAGTCATTTGTCTGAAATGGTATAGGGTCTCCTGTTTGAGCAGGGGGCTGTGCTAGAAGACCTCCAAGGTCCCTTCCAGCTTTATTCTGATTCTGTGATAGAGATGCATGTAGGCATGTATGTATTTTAAAGAATATAACATTCTTGGTAGTTGATAAAATCCTTATCCTTCCATTAAGAAGAACTTACCGATAAGTGGAAAAAAGTTTGCAATCTCTCTCTCTCTCTCTCTCTCTCTCTCTCTCTCTCTCTCTCTCTCTCTCTCTCCTCTCTCTCTCTCTCTCTCTCTCTCTCTCTCTCTCCCTCCCTCCCTCCCTCCCTCCCTCTCTCCCCTCCCCTCTGTCTCTCCTCAAGTTGCTGTTGGTCTCATATCGGTTGTGAATCACAGTTTGAGAATATGTGGAATACCAATGTGTGTCACTAGCTATGAAAATATCAGTATGACTTCCTTTGCTAGATAAAGATCCAGAAGTACAAAAGCATTCCAGCTTGACTGAACACACATAAATATGCATAGATATGTACAGTGAACAACCAGAGAAGATATATCATGATACCACAACTGTTTTTTTTCAATTGAGAGTCGTATGTGTATGAGGCAATAGGAACATGGCTATCATAATGATCAGAATGCGGTCATACCCAGAGTAAAACCACATTTTAAAAATATTCAATCTACTTTTTCCTATTATTATTGTAATTATATACTGTACTTTTTACCATCCAAAAATAGAGGTTATTTGATTGCTGTACATGCCCTTGCCCCTTTTACCCAGTCTTCAAGTCATTACATTTAATTATTTTTAACTGATTTGACACCATTCAGTTGTTAAACTGAGGATTGTTCAAAATGACTGGAGGGGCCTAGAGTTGTGTACCCCTGAGGTAAACAACAAAACCAGAAATTATACTCATTGATGGCATTCTATTCAAACCAACCCTCTTTACCTCAACAAACAACTATTTAACATAAATTCAGATTTATTTTTAAAAATTAAATATTCACATGCTTCTCAGTGCCCAAATCCATCTGAAAGCACCAAAATTCTTATTTTCCTTTTAGAAGGTTTTCTGTAATGAAAATAACTACATATTAAAATGCAGGTAGTATTTTTTTAAATTTCTTCTATACGTATCTTGTTTTATATATGTGTTCCTTTTAGCTGCTGTTGTCCATTCTGCTTTTTTTATCCAGCATGGAGTTTAAAATATAAAATATGCTTCCCCTTCAGAACTGAGCCCACTGGGTTATACATTATGCCATGCAACGTACAACCAAACACAACTTATCACAATGTGACAGCTAATATTTAAAAAAAGAACACACACGTATTTTGAGGTTTGATAATGCCTATCAATCTCAGTAATGGGTATCCAATCCAGATTTCTGACAGATATCTAGTGGATGGAGCATCCACTTTGAACGGCTATGGCTGAAGGAAACGAATGAGGTAGATATTTCACCTCTCTAATTAAAAATAAGACACAAACACCACCTACACTGGAATGTTAAACATTATTGCTTGTTGACGTATTCTAGAATGTTCTAGAAATTTAAATTTTTAGGTAGGACTCACTTTGTTATGATTTTGCTGCATAGGTAGTGATAATGTGTGTGCCTTTGTTGTTAAAATGGCAATGTTTTACAAATCCCTATGCAATTCAATATCCGGGTTTCACACATGCTATCAAGAAGCAATACAGTAGTCCTGATAAATGTGTGCCTTTGATGCTTTGAGAAAAGGCACTTAAGTAAAAATGTCCATCTAAATAAAAATTGCAGCACAAAGCTTATAGCGTAATACTATGTAAATTGCTATGTGTGCAATTAGGGATGTTATTATTGTGAGACCAAAGGGTGCTAGTTAATTTGATCTTGACTTTTTCTAGGGATGGCTGATATCCCTGGTTGACACAATGGCTGTATTGGAGAGGAAAAGCAGAAAAAAACTGTCTCCTTATACTCATAGACCCCGTCTGGAGCTTACTAGCTGGTATGTTAAAACCCTGCTACAAATTTGTCCCTGTGTTTCTGCACAACATGAATCTAAATATTTTGCTCTTTTTAATCTGGCATTTTAAATGAGTTTTCTACACTTTCATATATATTCTCAACATTTATTCCATATTATTTTAATTCCCAGAACAGAGACATGATTATTCTGTCTTTTGCTTACATGCTCTGTAAAGCACCCTATGTATTAACAGGCTAGACTACAAGAAGTAATATAATACACATTACAGGGAAAAAAAATTGCTTAAATGAGTACACTTGATGTGCCCAGATTTTAAAACATCTGGCATAACTTGCTTCATTGTGAGGAGGGTGAATATTTGATCACTTCCCATCCCAGTGAAAAAACTGAAAAATAGATAGCAACTTTTGAATCTTCAGAATGTTTTTCTGTGTAAAAATTAAATGCTGCATTTCACTGTGAAGCTGAACCTTACAGAAGTGTCAGATTACCTATTTTGGGAAATGAAAGATAGTCAGTTCTTATTCATCTTATTGTTCTTTCAACATAAAGCAAAATTTCAAATACTGTAGTACCAAGTGTTATCTCTATTGAAAAGAAGAAATGGCAGTAATTAGGGATGATCTGTACATAATGGGCGAGGCAACTTCTGGATTAATACTTAACAGGGTTTTGAAAATGATTCTGAAGAGGTGCTTTCTGACATGCAGGAGGAATGACCTGTATAGATACCTCATTAAAGCAGCTATCCCCTTTTTAAAGCTTCTGTATGAGCATAAAAAAGGAATTGCTACCTTAAAGAGATGACTCATTAAAAGGAACCATGTATTTTACGCAGCTAAGTCTTTTCTCAGGCTTCAACAAAAGCCTGAAAAAGAATTAAAGAATGGCTGGACTTGCACTTTCACATGATTCAAAGCACTTCTGCCAAATAATATTTTTTAAGGTTTTTAAGAGCTCTAATTCTTAACACAGAAAAGAGATATCATAAAATGTTATGTGCATAGAGATATGCCAAATATCAGGAAGTGAGATTATAACCTGGCGTTTTTCTGAATGAGGCTATTTTTCAGCAAGTAAAGATACCTTCCCTTCCTAGAAAAAAAAATTCTAATCTGCTGCCAATAGTGTAAACCGGTAGTAATATCCCCATGGCAGTGAAATCAGATATACTGAAGCAGAACTTGGAGGTGACAACTACAATAAACTATAGAGTAAGAACAAAATTTAGTGTTCTAGAGAGGAGGAGGAGGAGGAAGAGGTGGAGGAGGAGGAGGAGGAGGAGGAGGAGGAGGTGGTGGTGGTGGAGGAGGAGGAGGAGAAGGAGGAGGAGGAGGAGGAGGAGGAGGAGGAGGAGGAGGAGGAGGAGGAGGAGGAGGAGGAGGAGGAGGAGGAGGAGGAGGAGGATTCATTAAATTGGTAATCCATCTCACTCCCAGCAACTCTGGGTGGTTCTGTATGAACTGTCCTGCAATTCATCAGCTGTCCTTTTGTTGCATTGTCATGTTTTCAGGGGCAGCATTGAATGCTCTTTTATCGGCACTGTTGAAGAACTAGTCAATGAGTTGGTTCTAGGACACTAACTTAAGAAGGGGTACTTCTATTAGTGATGCATGTTTTAGATTCATCTAGCTTATTTCTGACAATAACTCTGTAGGAGTATAGAAAAGAGGCTTTCTTAGGACCTAACTAGCAATACTGCGGATTGTACTTGGGCCTTTTTACAAGCAACATATGATCTTACCCTTAATGTCAATGTGTGCTCATGCAGAGGTTGAAATCTAGCTTCTGTCATTCTTAATCAGCAACAGCAAATGTGATGAATGAAGAGAGCTGCAATTCAAAAACTCTTAAATGTTATATTTTGCATATTTTTTGCTGATATCATTAAGATATTGATCATCCTTAGCTCAATGAATGTTCAAAAGATAATGTAGAAGAAGCAGAGAGGCCTAACATGAACGTTCCACAAAATTTAGTAAGTTTAGGAATGTTTTTCACTGGTCCTTAGAATCCCTCAACATCCCATGGTCAGAAGCTCCTTCAAAAACAGAGTTTCCCAGATCTCTGGCACCATCCAAACTTCCAACCCTGATGAATGCATCAGCAGAAGATGTGGAAAATAAATAAACAAAGAAATTGGGTGGGCAGTATTTCCAGATTTCTTCAGGAGAATGAAAAATTCTATATTTATTTCTTAAAGGAGTAATCCATTAAACATCTCAGGAACACTACAATTAATAAAATACAGTAGGAGGTTTCTTGTAAGACTTATTTTGGAATGCAATTAAACATACAGTAGGAAAGCTTCAAAGCAGTGGAAAAAATATTATATTATGAAAGAGAAGAAGTTAAGACACCTCTTGGCTACCTGGAAGCTAGATAAGCTCAAGAACATCATTACCTCTTTCTTTGAAATGTTCTATTTTTTTGGTAGGAAAAATTCTAACTCAAGCTCTCTTTCATTAAGTCAAATGAGCACTAGTAGAAAAAACAAGTTTAATTTATTTGGTACTGTAGCTAGAGCTCATGAAACATTTCTGTTTTTTTAAATTGTCTGTTCTTTAGATATACAGCATGAATCTCTTCAGCTACTGAAGTCCAATGTGAAGAGGAAAAGGGAATCAACCTTTCCTCCAAATTCTTTGGTTATTTGGAAGAAAAAGCAAGATCAGTGAACTATCAAACCCAGCCAAAATTTGTAGCCCTCTGCTTGAAGTTCTGCAAATATGAATAGACTGCCTGCCTCATAACTATATTTAATCTCTGTACGGTAAGCAAGGTAGGTGGCCGTGAAAACCTAAATTTCATACTTTGGATAATGTGTCATCCAAGCAGACACATGCTGTCTGACAGCTGTCTTCTTTTTCATCCCACAGGCTTGATTCATGGGCCAAATCTTCCAGATAAACCCAGCAGTTTAGTTTCTAGTAGAAACAGTCTGGCACTTCCTCGGGGAATATTGTCTGTTAAAATATAACATGGTCATCTTGTGAAGCAATAAATGCTATCCTATCTAATGATCCACCAAAATATTTCTCATGCAAGGAAGAAGTCAACACATTGCTATCAAGATAAACTTGATCTTCAGCTTTTATAACATGTTATGGTCCACAACTTTCCAACATGGACTTTTTCCTATATTCCAATAGCAAGAGAATTACAAGCTATGTGTACTTTGTACTGTGCAATCGTATTAGAGAGAAGGGAAAAAGAGGTATATTGTCAAAGGAATTTCTTCTAGAGTCTCAACACTGACACGAACATGTTATGCATGCAAGTGTGGATTTATTGTATATCCCATTATTGGTCTGAGCCAAGACAGAATGAATTAAAGAATGAATAGGATAGATAGATTTCTCTTGAGAATACAGTGATTTGATTCCTTTATTTCCACATAATATTGCAATAAGAAGGCTATGTAAGGTAATGACAATTGCATTTTCATGCTATGCGCTAAAAATATGATTCACGTGCATAATGTCTGCATTTTCCATTCTTTTGACAGTTCCACTGACTCCACTGACTGTCTAATTAAACTCTTTAATTAGACACATGCTCAAATTAAGTATATATGTCTTTACATAGTGAAGTTAGATGACATTTTAAACACATTTCAGTTTGCAAAAATGTCTTTACAAGTGCAAAAGCAAGGAAATCCCCTCACACCATTTTTTAAGTGAAAAACAAAGGAATTGGAATGCAAAATAAATGAATGATTCCACTTGATATTTTTTCCTCCTCTTATAGTCATTTTATCAGGGATGAGGATACAGGGCTGCATCCATGAAGGTTGTATGCATTCCACAGCATTAGATTGTGGAAGAAAATGAAAAACCTAATAGCATTTTGATATATTCCAGTTAGGTTTTCCATTAGGAGAAAAAGGTGATATGTTCACACCATTTGTCAAGAAACGAAGAAATGAAGAGAATGTTGACAATTTCATTACACTCTGGTTATGGGGTAATCCGCACTTACCTATTACAAGATAAAAAAAGTCTATTCAGGATATTATTAGTTGAAAACATTACTGTTTATAGTTTTTTTTTAAGTTGTGCTACAACTAAGGGAGTTAATGTAATGATGAAGGCTACAATTTTTAAGACAGAGATTTCATATTGTTTACAGCCCTAAGTCATTTTTTTCTTTTGAGGGGAGTGGGGTGTTACTAGTTTGATTGGCAGAGTATCAAAGTCTTCTGCTAGCAAGCATTTCTCTCATAAAACCATATTTTTCAAAGAACAAAAGCAACTAATAAGACATTAAAAATGCTTTGCATCCTGCCCCATTTTCATTTTTATTTTGGAAAACCACTAGAGCTGTTATCTTATGCACCCCTTTTAGAAGTAAATCACCTGAACATATATTTTGGAATAGATATTCATATTACAATAACTTTTCACATGTTTTCATGTTAAGCAAACAAATTCTCTTCAGCTTCCTCTTTTATCAGTATTTCCAGCTATTCTGTTGAGAATATTTCTTCAGTGGCTAGGTATGTCATGGTAAAGTCAGTGAATTTACTGCACAGTCCTATTGATTGATTTTAATTGGGCTAAGTCATAGGTAAGTGGATTTATGATAGTAGCCAAAATGTACAATCACAGAATGCAAAGGGCAGAGAGGTTAAGATGTACCATCAATCTGCCCATTTGACTAATGAATCAGAGAAGGTGGCTTCACAAGGCAGAAGTGGAGATATACTGCTGGATTCCAACTCCCCACAGCCTTTGAGCAAGGGATAATTGAAACTGAATAATATCTGGAACAGAAAAATAAAATTTTGGGACTTGACGGACATATTTGGAATGCTGACAGCATGTGGCTATCTTGGATGGGCATGACTAGTCCCAAAATATCTATTGTTTGAACAGCAAACTGATAAAGTTGTTCCCTACCTTAACCTTACTAGAAACTCCTCACCACCCTAGTTTATCCTGGACATAAATTGCTTCAACTCCTACCCTCAAAACGTCGCTATAGAGCACTGCACACCAAGACAACTAGGCACAAGAACAGTTTTTTCCCGAAGGCCATCACTCTGCTAAACAAATAATTCCCTCACCACTGTCAAACTATTCACTAGGCTGCATTACTATTACTATTAGTTTTTCTCATCATTCCTATCACCCATCTCCTCCCACTTATGACTGTATGACTGTAACTTGTTGCTTGTATCCTTACAATTTATATTCATATTGATTGTTTCCTGATTGCTTACTTGAACCCTATGACAACCATCCTTGACAAATGTATCTTTTCTTTTATGTACACTGAGAGCATATGCACCAAAGACAAATTCCTTGTGTGTCCAATCACACTTGGCCAATAAAGAATTCTATTCTATTCTATTCTATTCTATTCTATTCTATTCTATTCTATTCTATTCTATTCTATTCTATTCTATTCTATTCTATTCTATATTTAAAAACACAGGGCTACAGCAGTCCATGAAGTTGAATGTCTAAAAAAATGCAGATAGGTAGCATTTTGCTTTACAACATGACAATTTCTTGTTTATTTCTTTGTTAATTAAAAGACTAAGATTAAATCTGATGGACAGGAGGACCAAAAGAAGTATCCATGGGCAAACTGATGTTTATGGGGAACAAATTGCCTATCTTATATCTGAGGGTCCTAAGTTCTTCACAATTGCAATGAAGTCTGAAGACCCCCCGCCCTGGTTAGACACTATCTACACATGAAAAGGGATCAAATCCATAACATTCGGCTCCTAGAAATCCTTATGTACAGCAATATGAATATAGCCTAAGGAATTAAGGATCAGTGCTATACCATTCAGCTTTAATTAAGCTTTCGTCTGATTTCCACAGTCTTGTGTAATGAATATAAAATTACAACTTTGAAAAAATTGCAAGGGTGGGGAGAGAGTTAAGCTCTGGTTTGATTAGAATACTATTCAATGAGATTTATAAAGCAGAGGATTACATTAGGGACTTCTTTCAGTACAATAAATACCTAAGACCTGTCCTTGCCATAGCTGAAAGTAAAATGAAAAAAAAACATGCAGCTATATTTGTCATAGAAAAGATAATTTGTTTCGTACTGCATGTTTTATTAAAGGTTAGGGCCCACATTAAAAGTAACATTGGCATATAAAAGAAATATGTGTGGGATTACACCAAGGTGATGTCATGTATTTGTACTTTATATAGCACCTTGTCCATTATATAGACTATTTAAATACATTATCATAATTTTTGCTTAAATTGAATAAGCAACTGGATCACTAATATTTTGGGATATATAAAAAACAGGAAGGAAGGAAGACTGGTGAGTTCGTTATAATTAATACCACCTATGGATAATACAGCATTTTTGTCTAACCTATATTGGCCTTGAGAACAAATTCAAATTGACAAAGCAATATTCAGAAGTATGTATTGGTTGGATTCATGCAGAATTTGGTAAATGCGGGTGAGCCTTTGTGATTGCTTTCCTCTCTGTCTAGCTTGTAATTCAACTGAAATGAATGGCCTCATGACAAACAATCCAATATAGCTGGAGATTTGCAGAGGGGAAGTAAACGTGAGTGGCAAGTTGAGAACATAGTGAAGAATAGTTTGGGAGCATTTTAATGATATAGCATATGCCAAGGGTTTAATCAGTGCCCATAAGGAAGACTACCAAGGCCATATGGAAAGTCACTCTATTAAAGAAGCCAGCCATTAGCAAGTCTACCAAGATACATGGTGGGTATATCTTATTTGTTCTGGTGAAAGCATCCAAAGGGATAAATAAATAACCAGTTGCATAATAATTCAGTATGTGTGTATATTGCTTGCATTTTTCTCATAATATCTTAATTATGATTAAGATGGTTTACTCCAGACACCTTAATGGACCTGCTCAGATTTCAAAATGGACTTGCCAGTTTTTCAGTGCTACAGCAAAATGTTCTTCCACAACTCTGTCTACCTCTAGTATGAATTCAACCGGAGCCAGACCTGCCCAAATGTGATACCAGAATGCAGATGATACCACAGAATGCCGTCAAGCCTTCTCTGGAGCTAGTTTGTCTCCTGTGGTGCACTCTGGATAGTGCGCAAGTGTGAATTGAACGAACTAGCAATCATCATCAGCCAATTACTTTGTACTAGCATTGTAGACCTACAACTCCCTGAGTCCTGAGGGAGTAGGGCGGCATAGAAAAACTGCCAAATAAATAAATAAATAAATAGTCTCGTGGCCAATGTAATATCACCATACACTAAATAAATAAATAATACTTCATTATCAATTCCATCCTGCCAAGATTCATCTTTTATTGTGGGGTCCTTGATGATCTCTGAGCTTGATTGTTTTCTTGCAGATGTTTCATTACCAAATTAGGTGACATTATCAATGCTAGAAGGGAGTGGAGTTTGCTCTTTGTTTATGCTTGCCCAGTCAGTGTTGGTGGGAATGTTCTTGGTGGTTCCTTGATTAGGCTGTTGTTTACTGGGTTGGTAGTTCCTTGATAGGGCTATTGCTTATTGCTTGGTGTTAATCTCTGCTTATATGAGTGTTGATTGATGGTCAAGAGGTGTTGTGATGTTTTAACTTTTTGAATGTCTTTTTTGAATGATATGTAGATGTTGTTTATCACTATGTGCCTGTTGATGGCTGATTTGTGTAAGTGTTTCTAGGAATTCTCTACCATTTTTGGATTTAGCCTGGTCTTGGATGCTCACTTTCTCCCCATTGAAACTATGGTGAAATCTGTCTATGTGTTGTGTAATTAAGGAGTTTTCATCTTCTGACTACTAGGTGATGTTCATGGGTGAAGTCTGCTAGTCTCCAACCTGTTTATCCTACATATTGACTGTTATAGTCCTTACATGTAAATTCTCAGTAAGTCCTGCTTTTTTCTCCTGGAGCATCTGGGTATTTTGGTTTACTTTAGATCTTTTGGGAGCTTTAGTTGGTTTTAAAAAATAAAATAATACAAAAAATATTACAGGTCATTACCCATTATCTTCTCTGGTTCTGCAAATATTTTGTCCAACTCCAGGTGAATGGGATTAGTCTTCATAATAAAATCATGCAAACTCATCCTAGCAATCTGAAAGATCTACCAATTCACCCTAGGCAACGGGATGAAGGTCATCTTAAACAATCTACAGGATAGCATTCTGCTGGTGAAATAAGGATAAAGAATCCCTTATTTTTATCATTCTTACGTCCACAACATAGTTCCAAACATGGACTTTGTGTTTGATCATATTAATTCTTTCCACTATTAGCATTCCAGATGTCTTTTCTGATATTTCATCTTCTAGAACTCCTGAGTAAGCCAAGTGCCCCTTGGACGTTTCATCCCTGCCCAGAGGTGATATTCCCTTACTTTCCCTACCGGTTCGCAAATGTGAGCTCCCAATTCTGTGAGGTGGATTGAATTGGAAGAGAATGAATGACCTAAAATCATCAAGCCAGTCTTTTGCATAAGAGAGAAATGGAATTCACGGTCTCTAGTCCACCGCTTGACTTCTAATTAATTCTTCAAATTAACTACACTGTACTAACTCTCCTTGGAACTGTGTGGCGGTCTTCAGTTCAAGCACATTTTGACATGTGAATATATACCTAATTATGAAATAAGATTGTAAAGAATGTAACAGTCAATGGAATAAAGAAGTTGAAAGTATGAATGTGATCCTGGACAGAAGACCATTTTGACTCTACCTGATATATTCCAGAGAAACATGTATGACTCTTTTCAAGATAAATCAATAGGTTTGATTAATTATAGGTGATATTGTACTCAACATGCAGCCTTGAGTATGATGTGACTTTGTTCTAAAGTTGTCCCTTTTGTATAGACGTTACTTTACATATTAAGTTTGCTCTGGAAACATTGTCCAGAAATTCCTGGAAAGTCCAGGAATTGGTGTCTTTTTGTAGGGTTCATATTCTGCTAATTATTTCCAATGATTTGGAAATTAGTGAAAAAGCAGAAATGGATATTGGTTTTCTGATTGCACTAATAAATAAAGGATAAAATAACATTACAAGGTTGATGGAGTACCCATTCTCCATCAATTATACAATGATCTGAATAATTTACTTTTATTATATAATAAAGCATTTTATTGCCAGATATACTGTAATTAAAATGTTTAACTTTATTATTTTTCTTATTAAGTACACTAACTCAAATGTTAATAATTTAACATCACACACACACACACATATATACAGTATGTATGTATGTGTGTATATATATATGTGTGTGTGTGTGTGTGTGTGTGTGAGAGAGAGAGAGAGAGAGAGAGAGAGACAGACAGACAGACAGAGACAGAGACAGAGACAGAGACAGAGACAGAGACAGAGACAGAGACAGAGACAGAGAGACAGAGAGTGCACATTTTCAAGGGTAGCCCTATGTAGACTATGCTGCATTGTCCAGTTGGGATGTAATGAAGCCATGCTAAATCCAATCAGTTTAGGAAGGAACACAGTTGTATATTTGGCATATTTATGCAAATGTGTTTCATACCACAGCCATATTTTGGCCAAATAAATCAAGTAAGAGGGGCAAGAGGGAAGGAAAATCACAAAATGGAGCAAAACTCACTTAAATCTTGCATAGCAATGGAAATTTTGTCTCAGTTGTGGCCAGAAATCGAGGACTATCCCTAATGAGAATGTAGGATAAGGAGCCTACTTTGTACACCCCTTTCGGGTGACTTTCAAGAAACATTTCAAGATGAAAGATTTTGGGCACAGGTGGTGGTGTTGCCGAAGCTGGTGTCGGTTGGTGGGGCAGCTGCGAGGGCTGCCAGAGGGAGGCAGGGAATCTGAACAAGGACAGCACTCCTGGCAAGAAGGCCCTTTGGTTGCTTCTCAGGCAAGGAAACGGGTGCTACCTGGCTGCCTTGGGAGCCAAGGGGAATAAAGAGGCCGCCTGGCAGGCCAAATGTTCACTAACTTGCTTTGCTGTCCTGCCTCTGCTCTTGCAAGCTGCCTTTTCTCTTCCTGGCTCCTCTCGTTCCAGAAGCACTCTCCTCTCTGCTAGCAGCCATCTCCTTCTCCTTCTCCCTCCTCACTGCCAGGCGATCCTGTGTGAAAAAGGGCTCCATAGCCGCACTTTTTAAAAAGGACTTTTAATGAAATCTCCAAAGCCGTGGCCAAGATCCAATCCCAAACCAAAAAACCCAGCTCTCCCCTCCCCACCCAGCACGTCTGCTTCCTCTTGCTAAATCAGGCCTAGAGCCTGAGGGAGGATAAGAAATTTAATGGGTGGGAGGAGGAGAAGGACGGAAAGGCAGCAGAGCAAGGTCCATGAAGTAAACTCAAGTTTCTTAGCTTGGACCAGCAAAAGGTGGCAGGCGGTGGTGGAAGGAAATACAAAGGCCAACTGGAGAGATGGCGCAGCATTCAGCCATCCAGGTTTCAAAGAAAAGTTTGCTTCAGGGCAAGGAGCGCAACCTGCTTTCTAAAACAGAAGATCCTGCTAAGCTCCAGATCCTACAAAACAAGCCACGGTGGTTCAGTCCAGCTCCTGCCTTTCTAAACCTCCCCCCAATCGCCCCTCTTGCTTCCACCGCAGACTCACCAGCTCGGCTCGCTTACATCTGTCCCATTTCCCCTCCTTCAGAGGCCCCTTACTCACTCTCCCTGCTTCTTCCCCAACAACCGTTTCTTTCTTCATCCAAACATACACACAGAGCAAACACGCACACATCTCACGGCCGTCTCCTCACAGAAAGTCCCAGCGCCATGAGGTTTGTGTGTGTTTGCTCTGTGTGTATCTTTGAGGCCAAAAAGGAGGAGACAACTTGGCCAAATCTTTCTGCCTCCCTTCGCAGCGAAGCTGCTCAGAAGGCAACTGCTGCAGCCTGTCCCTTTAAGGTACTTCAATGCTGCCCGCCGTCCGGCCCTGTGCAAAGGGAGCCAAGCGGGGCCGCAGCCACCAAAGGAAAAGGGCTCAGCTCTCCCGGTCCTGGTCACTCTAAGCTGAAGCCAGGTGGCATATGGGGGACCTTAAAGGGACAGGGTTGCGGAGGCTGCCTTCCGAGCAGCTTCTATGCAAAGGGAGGCAGAAAAGTTTGGCCAAGTCATCTCCTCCTTGTCGGCCGCAAACATACACACAGAGCAAACATGCACACATCTCACAGTGCCGGAGGGACTCGCTCACGTGCCATCTCCTCGCAGAAGGACCCGGCGACATGAGATGTGAGCGTGTTTGTTGTGGAGGAGTGGTCCTTCTTAACAAGTGCCAAACTGTTGTGCACTCCTGGGTTCACCACACGAGTGCTGGAAGTCCGGTACTCCGGCGCACTCATCTCTGTTTCCCTCTATGACTGGCCTTGGAAAATCCAGGACTTCCGGTTTTGGAGCGCTTCATCGCAGACATCCCTCGTTCGATGCCTTTCCGATCTTTGTTAAAAGCCGCCAGAACAGCTGTCTGGCGGCTTTAAAATCTCTTCCCCGGGCAAAGGGGAGAGATGAGAGCCTGACAGGAGGGGTAGAGCCCCCCCAGCGCCTTAGGAGCCATCTGGCAGGGCGCGAAGGGAGAGCTCCCCATGCAGCCTGTCTCTAGCTCCGAAGATCCGGAAACCTCTGCCTTTTGCAGAGCTAGATGGAGTGACCAGCCGCTGCTTCAAAAATGGGATTTATAACTACATTTAAACTATAGAAGCAGACAGAGAGAAACAGGCGTGAGATGGGCAAGTACTGAAACCTCTTTTTTTCCTTTTTTTTTTTTCAACTCCTGGGTAAGCTTTCACTTCGGCAAGGGAACAAAGGAAACAGAGTAACAATATGGCGATTGAGAAGTGAAAGTGACTTTCGTTTCCCCAGAGGCTTTTTTTTTTTTTCTTTCTCTCTCTCTTATGGAAACTTTTAACTTGGAAAAATGGTTTTTTCTTTCTCTGTCTCCTAACTCTGGATTAAAGTTATAATAGAAATATTTTTAATAATAAAAGACTATCTGATTTTTAAACTGGAAAGAACTTTAATCAGGCAACTGGCTTTCTTTCTTTTTTGTACTCTTTTGAAACACCAATGGCTTCAAAGTTTGGAAAGACTGTTTTGACTAAAAGAAATGACTATTCATCTGGATATATTTCTAAAATGCAACTTAACACTGAGCTAACACCTCCACAGCTTTTGACACCTGAAAATTTATTAAATAATTTAAAGATTATGAAACATGAACTTACTTTGGAATTTAACCAGAAAATAAGTGAGATAGACCATAAGATGCAGGCTGCTTTGAAGAATATGAATCAACAACTAAGATTTGATGTGTTAGAGGTTTGCAAAGGCTTAGCAACAAATATTGAAGTTTTGGCAGAACGTATTGAAACAAATAAACAAGCTTTGGCAACTTCGGTGAATTACATAGATAAAATCCAAAATGACATTGCAAATTTTGAAAAAGAGGTCTTAATGACTCAGTTCAGATCTATGGAAGTTGCTATAAGGATTAGAGGTTTGAAAGAAGGATTATATGAAAATTTAAAAGGCAGGATGGTTGACATATTGGATCAGGTGTCTGGAATTTCTAAAGTGGAATTGGCTACACAAATCGACAAAACATACAGAATCAACTCGTGGTACGCCAAACAAAAGCATCTACCAAGGGATATTGTCATATATTTTACCACAAGAGCTCTACGGAACAGAATTATACAAGCAACGTTTAACAATAATCTTATGGTGAATGGTCAGGAACTAAAGATTTGGAAAGAAATCCCCTCTAAAATGCTTAAAGCCAGGAAAAGCTATACTTTTTTGATTGATGAATTTAAGAGATTAAATTTACAATATAAATGGGAAGCACCAGTTGGAGTAACAGTGAAATTTTCTGGAAAAAGATACCGGCTCAACACGATAAAAAAAGCTACTGAATTTTATGTCAATGTTCTAAAGGCTGATATATCCAAGATTCCAGAAGAAGGGTGTATGAAAATAAAAGAGGAGGAGGAGGGGAAGCCACCTTCGATGGATCAAAAAGAAATAGACTCAAAAATCCAAAAGGAGTGCCTGAATCAGATAGCTGGGGAAGAGGAGATGGAGGTTTGGGAGCAGACGGGAGACGACTTGACAAATTTGAATTTATTGAACTATTAAAAGATGAACTATCAAGATACAAAACAATGTGATGTTGAAATATATTGGATGGATAGAAACTAATATGATTGTATTTTATCTTTTCCCTATCTAATGATTACTTATGCAATATTTAGTTAAGTTTTATATAATTTTGAGGTTATTTTTAATGTTGATAATATTAGATATATATAGTTTGTTGAAGATTTGTTTATTGTTTATTCTTCTTTTATTTTCTTTTTTTGTTTATTGAAGTTAGCGAATTAATTTAGAATAATATTATCTTATTAATATCATGATGAAATTTAATATTTGATGATTACTTATGTAACATTTAGTTAAGTTTTATCTTAGAGGTTATTTCTAATGTCAATAATATTAGTTTAAGATTTGTGTATTTTATATTTAGTTATTACTTATGTAACACTTACCTTGTATAAGATAGAGGACTGAAGGGAGGAGGTAGGAGGTTTGTTTGTTTGTAGTGTTAAAGAGTTTTCTCTTTCTTTCTTTCTTTTTTTTTATTCTCTTTCTTTTTTTTCTCTCTCTTTTTTGTATCTTTATTATTGTATACAAATGCGATATATTAGTACTGTATAGTTTGGAGTTGAAGTTTTTTTAAAAATAGTGTTCTTTTTTTCCTTTTTCCTTTTTCTTTTTATTAACAATTTAAACTTATTATTATGCCCTGTATTATCTCTGGGAAGTCCAGGGGGGGGAGGTGGGGAGGGAAGGGGGTGGGTCTGGGGGGGGGAAATAAAAATGTTTGTACTTTGGATTTAATATTTTGTTACCACTTATGTAAGTTTGTACTAATAAAACTTTTTTGAGGAAAATCCTGCATGCCTGCAACCAGAGCTGGGCTTGCAGCAGCAGCAACAGTTTGGAGCTTCTAAGAAGGACCACTCCTCCACCCCAGCCGTTTTCCAGTCCGGGCTGCTTGGAGTGAAAAGAATGCAATATGCTACTGTTCCTGGGATTCCCTGAATTAGCGCTGTAAGAAAGGGAGTCCGATTGTGAAGGCAGGTTTTTTCAAGGCCGGTCATAGAGGGAAACAGTGAGTGTGCCTTGCCTCCCCGAGGCTCTAACTCTTTAAAATTTTGGGGAGTTGCGCACATGGAGCACTGGGGAAATCGGTGCCTGGAGCAAGAGGGGAGTGCGGACTGACTGGGTGGAGAAGGAGTACCGGACTTCCAGTTCTCGTGCGGGGAACCCAGGTTTGCAGCAGCAGCAACAGTTTGGAGCTTGTTAAGGAGAACAGCTCCTCTGCCCCAGCCATGCATTTTCCAGTCTGGGCTGCTTGGAGTGAAAAGCATGCTGCTCCCGGGATTCCCTGCACGACCGCTGGAAGAAAATTGGCTGATGGTTGGCTGCAGCCAGAGCTCAGTTTGGCTGCAGACGGACTTCAGGGCAAACAATCTACTCCTCAAGCCCCCAATGCCTGAACCAGCGAGCTGTAAGAGAGATTCGCCATTGTGCTGGTGAGTACATACGGACTGAGTAGCCTTTTGCTTCCCTTCCACCTCCCCATCCTGATCCAGTGTGGTGCAGACAGCCCAATGGAGGCGGAAAACAGGGTGTTTCCATTGGGCCTTCTCTTTTTTTCCCTAGCCTCTTTTTGCCAGCATTTGGTAGGCAGGCTTGGCAGGCAGTCACAATCTTTAGATGGGGTTTTATTTTGTCATCCCAAGGGTGGAGGAGGGGAAGGGACTCAGAATGGTATGTAGGAAATCTGTCTCTGCAGTATCCATTGCTTGCCAGTGGGCAGGCAATGAGGCGGTGGCTGCAGGCAAGTGCTCTGGGCCTTGGGGACCGTGGGGAGGGCAGCGGGGAAGGCAGGCAAGCTGGCTGAGCCACGTGGGAGGCAGCTAGGCCAGGATTCAGGCCTTGCTGCTTGCAGTTACTCACCCAGGCAGATCAGGGCAGTTCAGCTGGGCCGCGCAGAGAGTGCCGCATGGGATGCAGCTGAAGGCAGGCAAGCTGGCTGGCCCTCAGAGACCGTGTGGTCGAGGCAAGTGAGGGAGCTAGACAGAGAGCAGCAGCAGCTATGCCAGGCGAGCAGGCAAGATGGGGAGTGACTGGGTGGGGTGGGGCGGGGCAGGCAGGATGAGCTCAGCGCACAATTTTAACAACCGGTTCGCCCGAACCGGCCCGAACCGGCTGAATCCCACCACTGCTTCCAGTGACTTGTATGACAAGATATGTTGGCTCTTAGGAAACAAAATAATTACTGTAATGGATAAATAGCATTAGCTTTATTTATTATCACCAATTATAAGTAACCATTACTACTAGTAGTTATTGATTAATCTCCTTTTAAAAACACCTTCACTAGTGGCTTTGATATTCTGCTGCACTTAATTTCAGGCTTCTCGATTAGGACCTGGCAGTAAATTATAGAATTTTTCACACTTTATAAATTAGTTTGACTCCTCAGCAAAAGGCTAGTACAGATTACTTGGCTAGAATATAATTGTTATTGAAACAGAAAAGTAGCTATACAAAGCATTGATTGCCCATTTTGAGATATAGGACACTAATGATTCCTACACCTACATCAGTTTAAACTCATTCATTTTTTATTCTGTCTTCCATGAATTGAGGTAGATGTTTTCAAGCTGAGCAGTTGATGCATGTTTACATAACCAGGGAGCCAGTTTGGTACAGAGGCTAAGATATTGGCTAAAAAGTTGGAGATAATGAGTTCTACTCCCACCTGAGGCATGAAGTCAGTCAGCCAGTGCCAGATCAAGGGTATCCTATGCTGCCCCTAGGCCATGGTAATTGGTGGTACCACCAGAAAAATTACACCTTTTTACTTACTTGGGAAATCATAACAGTTAACTGATTAATAATATTTAATTACTAAATTACAGATTTCTGGGCATGCTGGCTGTTTATAAATAACATTTCAATATACAATTCTAGTTTCTTCTTCTTCTTCCCTAAGTTACACAATTATACACAAAAAAAGACAGTTAAAGGTTTTGCTTGTGGGATTTAATTTCCCTTTCCATCTTTCTTGATGAACTACTGGACTACAGCTTCATTTTAGAAGGACATTTCTCAGACAATTTCTACTGTCCTCATAAAGTAAACCAGTGCTTCTCAATTATTTTCTGTTATGCCCCCCCCAGGAAGAAGTAAACATTTCATGCCCCCCAACTCTCCGCCGCTGGGACGATTGTTTGCAATATTTGGCATGTTTTCACTGAAAAAACTCAAGCGGCTTATCAGCGTGATTGGGATGTAATGTGTTTAAGTGACACCTTAATTTATTTGGCTTCATGCTGTCCGCTGCCAACATTTTTAGACACAGCAAACATACTGGTCTTTCCTCATCTCCCACTGTAGTCACAGTGAAGCCAAGCGCTACATACGCTTCGTCATATTTCCTTGTCTTAGCTTTCAGGAGACTTATGTTTGTCTCATTATCTCTGTCTCTCTCCTCCTTTCTTTTCATCCCTGTTAAATATTTTTCCATGGTGTTTGTTATCTGCACTTCATATCTCCTGCTCTGTGCTGTGTGCTATTGTTCGGTGCAAAAAACTCCTACTCCCTGCGGCAAAAAAAGGACGTTCCCCAGGATCATGCGCCCCCCTGGCATCGCTCCGTGCCCCCCAAGGGGGCCCACCCCACTATTTGAAAAGCACTGAAGTAAACTAAGCTTGTCGATTGGAAAGATCAGCAGTTTGGCGGTTCGAATCCCTAGTATAGGTCTCCTGCATAAGCAGGGGGTTGGACTAGATGACCTCCAAGGTCCCTTCCAACTCTGTTACTGTTACTTCTGAAAGTATTGTATTTTATGTGATAATATCAGTATAGTAGCACAAAGATTTTTTTCTCCTTTGTATATTTTACTTCATTCCATTTCTTTCTGAGAAAGTTGCCACTGAAAGCTATATAAATTATTTCATTGTTTTTATAATGCCAAATAAACAAACTTCACACATAACATTACCTTTTAATTTTTCCTTTTCATATGTACAGCATATAAAGCCAGTTTATACAGAATAACCTGAACCAGGATTGCTTATCATAGTAGCAAAGTAATCACAGGCAGCAGTTTTTTAACAGAATTGTTTGTATTCCTTTCATTAGAGGTCATAGTACCAGATATAAATCATTTGGTACATTCAAAGCAAATATTCTACCCCTGGACAATGACTCAAACACATTGAACAGAGTTTGGCAACCCATTGGTGGCCAGGAGTTACATTTGTGAAGCTTTTCTAACCTGGACTAGGTGGTCAATCACAGATATTCATTCTCTCACAATAAGGCTATATACAATGATACAGTCATGAAAGGAACAAACTGTACATTGAAACGGGGCGTTGTTCCTTACCTGAACGCCCCTTCTCGTAGGGCAGAGCGAGCCTCCAAGAATGGGATGATCCAATCCATCAGCCAATCAGGACTGAGTCTGACTCTATATAAAAGCTGTCACCCCGAAGGGCACCCCCTCTTGAGACGAAGGACGGAGTCAGACCCATAGTGTAACAACCCAACCAAACTTTATTAAACAGCAGGAATTCATAACTCTAACTGCATGCAGGAAACCAACAGGGAGGGACGTGGAGGCTCGCTCCGCCCTACGAGAAGGGGCGTTCAGGTAAGGAACAACGCCCCATTCTCCATAGTGGGCGGAGCGAGCCTCCAAGAATGGGACATGCCAAAGCAGTTCAGTCCCTAGGGAGGGCAGGCAGTTATTCATGCTGTTCCTCAGCCGAAAAGGCAGACTGAAGAATATGCCTCCCAAAATCGGCCTCAGCCAAGGCGAATTGGTCCACTTGTAATGTCTTATAAAGGCCACCGGAGAAGACCAGGTGGCCGCTCTGCACACTTCCTCCAAGGAAGTCCTGGCCGACCACGCTGCCGTGGTGGCCGCGCTGCGCGTCGAGTGTGCGGTCAACCCTTCCGGACGCGGAAGGCCCTGCGCACAGTAAATGTCTGCAATGACCGACCGGATCCAGCTGCCAATAAGCGCTGGCGAAGCCTTGTTGCCCATGGATTTCGGATGGAAACAAACAAACAGCGCTTCCGAGCGCCGAAAGGGGGCGGTGCGGACGTTGTATATTTTAACCGCCCTACGTACGTCGATGGTATGCCACTGGCGCTCCAAGTCCGTCGAGGGCTGGGCATAAAAGGAGGGCAAAACCAGCTCCTGCGTCCTGTGAAAGAGTGTATTCACTTTTGGAATGAAAGTCGGATCCAGACGTAGTACGACCCTATCGGGATGGAAGATACATAAGTCCTCCCGGACCGATAGGGCCGCCAGCTCCGAAATCCGGCGAGCCGAAGTTATGGCCACCAGGAAGGCAACCTTGAGGGTGAGGTGTCGTAGTGATATGGTGCGTAGCGGCTCGTAGGGCTCTGTCGTCAGTGCAAGAAGAACCCGCGGGAGATCCCACGTCGGGAATCTGTGTACGACAGGTGGCGAGATGTTGGAGGCCGCTCTTAGAAATCGCCGGATCAGCGGATGCCCCGACAGTGTGTCTGCGGTGTCGCAGGAGAGTACGGTGGAGAGTGCCGCCATTTGGCGATGCAAGGTGTTGGGGGCTAACCCCTTGTCCAGTCCCGCTTGTAAAAAGCGTAAAACACCTACGATGGTAAGGTCCACCGGGCAAAGTGAGGCGGCCGAGCACCACGAACAAAACGACTTCCATGTAGAAGCGTAGATGCGGTCCGTCGACGCCCGTCTGGATGACATAAGAGTGTCCACAATGGCGTCAGGCACCCCGCGATGAGTTAGGCAGCACCGGTCAAGTGCCAAGCGGTCAGCTTGAACCAGTGTGGGTCCGGATGTTGTAAGGACCCCTGGGAGAGCGAAGACGCAGTCGGTGGTATCCGCCATGGTGGGCTGGCCGACAGCGACCGGAGGTCCGCGAACCACGCTCTCCTGGGCCAGTGCGGGGCGAGGAGGATCACCTCCGCCTCCTCGGTGACGATCCGGCGGATGACCTGTGGGAGCACCGCCAGAGGAGGGAATGCATATAGGAGACCCCTCGGCCAGGGGCAGCGAAGGGCGTCGATGTCCTCGGCCCCTTGAGACCGGTAGCGGGATACAAACCTCGGGAGCTTGGCGTTGCGGGGAGTGGCGAAGAGGTCGATGACTGGTAGACCGAATCGCTGCACCAGCTGCTGGAAGATGTCCTGGTGCAGGCTCCACTCCGCCGAGTCCACCGCATTGCGACTGAGCCAGTCCACTGTTGTGTTGTCGACACCCGAGATATGTTCTGCTCTGAGCGAGAGTAGGTGGCGCTCCGCCCAGAGTCCCAAGGCCTTGGCTTCCAACATTAATCCCCTGGAGACCGTCCCACCCTGGCGGTTGACGTGCGCCTTGGTGGTTACATTGTCCGTCATCAACAGGACATGTCGGTTGCGGAGGATGGGCTGGAATTCCTGAAGAGCCCGGAATGCTGCTCTCAGGTCCAGGATGTTGATATTTAGGGTGGTCTCCGACTGAGACCACGTTCCCTGGGCCACATGGGAAAGGACGTGGGCCCCCCATCCTTGCAGGCTGGCGTCGGTTGTCACAGTCACCCGGCTCGGCTCGAAGAAGCTGGACCCTTTGGACACCGCCGGGGACTGCCACCACTGGAGAGAGCGACGGACAGAGGATGGGATTAAGATTTTAGCCGATGAATTGCTCTTCCCCGCCCTTTGGAAGGGTAGCAAGAGCCATTGTAGTTCCCTGGAGTGCAGTTGTGCCCAGGGAGTGATATGGATAGCCGAAATCATTTTCCCCAGGCGGGACGAGAGTTGCTTCAAAGGCGCTCTCCGCAGGCAGAGTACCTGTTGGACAAGAGTGGTGATGTTGTCCTGTCGCTCCTGGGAAAGGAACACCCTGCACTCCAGGGAGTCCACAATAGCCCCTAGGTGGGTAATTCTGTTGGTGGGCCTGAGCTGGCTCTTTTCGATGTTTAAGGAGAAGACATGCTCTTCCAAGCACTCCATGGTTAGCTGAAGGTCCACCTCCGCTTGCGCAAATGAGGACGACAGGACTAAAATATCGTCCAGATAGCAGTGCATGCGAACGGGAATGTCCCTCATGCTCGCCGCAAGGGCTGCCAGGATCTTCGTAAAGACCCGCGGGGCGGAGGAGAGGCCAAATGGAAGTGCCAAATACTGATAATGGTCGGACATGTAACAGAAGCGAAGGTACTTTTGGTGGGAAGGCCGAATTGGTACATGCAGATAAGCTTCTGTCAAATCAATAGAGGCCATAAAGTCCCCCTTTCTCTCACACGCTAAGATGGACTGCAGCGTGTGCATCTTGAACCTCTTATATGCGACGAATTTGTTGAGTCGCTTGAGGTCCAGGACCGCTCTCCACCCCCCCGAGGATTTTTCGACAAGGAATAAGTTGGAATAGAAGCCTTGCCCCCGTTGGTCCTCCGGAACCCGTTGGATGGCCTCAATCTCCAACAGGTGCTGGATAGCATCCCGCATAAGCGACCGCTTCTTGGGATTGGAGGACTGGGGGCACCTCATGAAATATCCCGGTGGGGTGGAGAGGAGGTCGAGTGCGAGTCCCGATGTAATGGTCTCTCGCACCCAACTATCCGTGGTGGTATCTTCCCATCGCCCGGCAAAGTAGCGCAGGCGACCCCCAATGGGAAGGCCTGAGGGATCTACTTGTAGCGGCGGTAGGAGCGCCCGCCTGCACCCCGAAAAGGGCGCTTGGCCGGGGGTTCCGCCTTGGGTTTATCCTGCCCCTGGTTCTGTCTTCCCCCCGCTTGGTATCTACCCTGTCTGTATCTTGGGGGGCGGTAGGGGCGGCGTGGCGGGGGGTGGGGGAGGAGGAAAGCTTGTTAGGCCCCTTGCGGGTACAGTTGGGTAAAACTTTCTGTTTGTTCTTGGACTCAACCAGGTAGGAGTCCAATGCCTCTCCAAACAGGGACTGACCCTGGACAGGGGCGGTGGCCAGTCGCCACTTATGGCGGGCGTCAGACTGCCACCCACGGAGCCAGTGCATCCTGCGTGCCACCACGGATGCCCCCATGGATCTTGTGGCAAAGCGGGCGCTCTGTAGGGTGGCGTCAGACGTGAATTGCGCCACCGCAATGAGCTTGTTGATGTTGTGGAAACCTGCAGGTTGGAAACACAAATCCTTGACTAAGGACTGAGTCGAAAGAGGGGGTGCCCTTCGGGGTGACAGCTTTTATATAGAGTCAGACTCAGTCCTGATTGGCTGATGGATTGGATCATCCCATTCTTGGAGGCTCGCTCCGCCCACTATGGAGAATGAGTTTTCCCAAGCATAGGAATGTGCATATGAGATGGGTCAACTTGCTCAATTGTTGTTGAAATAGTTTTAGGAAACTTTAGAGGAGATTTCCATAAGGAACATTAATGTAAGATAAGAAGACATTCCAAATTTTCTTTTTTAATTTTTTTTATTAAACACAATAAACAACAACAACATTTAACATTCATAAAACAAAACATATAACAAACAAAAGGAGTATTTGTAGCCCCCTATACATCATAAGCTATTATCGGATATATTCTTTTTACATGTCACTTCCTTAGTTATTCATATTGCTCTCAAACATATTTTCCTATTATACTATATACATTTAAGATCTTTACATAATTACTTGAGTATACACCATTGAACTTTTTTCATATTATTAATTGCTTCTTTCTTTCAACCAATTATAAAATTTGTTCCAGACTTTATAGAAATCAGATTCTTCTTTTTCTTTTAATTCTCTAGTTAGCATATCCATCTCAGCACATCCATTATTTTTTTAATTATCTCTTCCTCTTTGGGTATCTCCTTGTTTTTCCAGGACTGTACATATGTAATTCTTGCTGCAGTTAAGATATGAATAATTAAATATTGTATTTCTTTTTTGTATACATTATTGGAAATACCTAATAAAAATAATTTCGGTTTTTTTTTCTATATCCATTTTTAGAATTTCCTTGAGCCATGTAGTTATCTTATTCCAATACTTTTTTTGCCTCTGTACATGTCCACCATAAGTGGAAATATGTGCCTATTTCTTTTTTACATTTCCAACATTTTGGTGACGAATTTGGAAACATCTTCGATATCTGTAGAGATGACATGTGCCATTGGTAAAACATTTTGCATTGGTTTTCCTTGAACGCAGCTGATTTTGTAATTTGCCAGTTTGTTGTCCATAATTTTTCCCAACTATCTATATCTATCGAGTGTCCAAAATTTCTTGCCCACCTGATCATAGGTTCTTTCACTATTTCCTCCTCTGTTTTATATTTAAGTAAAAATTTATAGATTTTGCCAATTAGTTTTTCCTCTGTACCAAGGAGTATCCTGTCAAAGTCGCCAATTCCCATTTGAAATCCATATGCTTTGTTATCCCGTTGAAATTTAACTTGTATCTGAAAATAGGACCACCAATTGAATTCTATACCGCTTTCAGCCAGTTCTTCCCTGGATCTCAGCTTTTGTTGTTGATTCAAAAGTTCTTTATATTTTATTATCCTATCATAATGTATTAAACTTAGACATTCCACATTTTCATGGGGTTTGCTTCCAGAGCCATACCACCTTTCTCAGTGTACAACAGGTATTCCACATACCGCTTATCATTAGTGACCTGTAATTTTTGTAGTAAATATATGCAGTGGCAGTCACAGTGCTCACTAGACCTTTTGGACAGGTGTCAGGGATTGAGTCCTAGGAAACTAGAAAGAAAACAATGTCAGGTTGCTGTCCTAAAATGCCTTCAGGTGAGTATAGAATTTATCTCATATTAAAAAAAAAAACCTCTCCTCCCGAATTCCCTAAAATTCCAATTATCTATTTTTATGGGGAACCCAATCTTTGCTTATGTTTGAACAATAAACAGAAATTATGTTTCCTTGCTTTTCCATTTAAGACAGATGCCTCTAACACCTGATAGAAGCCAATCGTCAAAAGAACGTGGGTACAGAATAATAATGATGAGATGATGATGGTGGTGTTATAGTATTATTTTCAAAACCCTGTCTGAGACCTTGGATCAACCACTTTCTAACTGTGGCTAGCGAGCAGCACATGATCCCCGATAGAGCACTTTAATAATGTTATTATTCAATCCCATTGCAGGCACTTTGCATTTTTATGTACGTTAAAGCACTCAGTAAGTGATGCGGCTGGCATGGCTGTCAGGAGACTTTCTCTCAGAGCACAGTCTTATAAGCAAACAAATCTTCGCCATGTCTGGAAATGGCTGTCAGAGTGACACTGAACAATATAAAATAGAATCTCTACTAGTGTGCGTTGATGAGGAGATAGAAGGTGGTAAGGGACTATCACCTGGAATGTAAAGACAGGCATGAGGAGAATACCTGGAAATCATTTATCCTTGCCAATTTATGTAAATAAACATGCTACAATCAGGTTTCTCATGCGGATTTGTGAAAGCCAAGAAATCTATCGCATTTCCAGAGAGACAGATGCATGCAAATGTTTGTTTGTGTGCAGGCACAGAATTAGCTACAGTATTCATTGTGTGTAGCTCATTTACACCCTGGCACCTCATATTCAGCAGCTAAGCAAGTAAGGCAAGTTGCTTCTGGATGGGTAAATCACTTCTTTTAATAGAATAGGCAATACACAAGGAGCTGAAAGAAGCACCAGCCCTCTCTTGAATTGATCTTAAGACAAGCATTTCAAAACTGCAGACAGCACCTAACTTTTATGAAAAGATGAGACAACAGGGGCTAAAACAAAGTCCATTACTGAGCAGAAGCAGAGTGGGAGGGAGCCAACATGTCACATGTTCTTCCTTCTCGCTGCATTGCTGCAAGAGCTGTGAAATGATGAAAATTCCATAATCAGATATGAATTTATTGCCTGGCTTCAAAAAGAATTCCTATTTATTTTTTATTTTTTTCCCCCTAAACTGTCAAAACATAAAGTAATTTTGAGTACCTGCAAAATAAGCCTTCATAATAGCATAATTTGATTTAAAATAGATGAGATTCTTTAGCACAATACTGATTCTGCTATTATTATTGTCGTGTTTCTCTGCAGTTTTAACAGCCTTGCTCATACAAATAAAAAAGTGAACAGTTTGAAGGATCAATCATGTTGAACCCATAATGGTTTTTTTTATCCTGAGAGAGCTATAAAAATGAAACTGGATGCAATCCAGCTATTGTACTTTCTTCACAAATATTAAAATTATGCAATGTGAACTAAACAAAAAAAATTCATTTTTTTGAACTAATGCATGCTTTGAAACATCACGTACCCTGTCTTTCCTATATACTTTATATCCTTACTAAATGAAAAACATGTCACTCATCTTCTATCTGTCTCTAACTATCATTAGCTATTGAAATCTGTTCAAACTTTAATCAATATTCCATTTTAAACAACAATGATAATGCTTATATGGAAGTAACCACTAAAGCAGAATTTGAACAAGAATTCCAGCATTCCAGCATTTCTTTAGCTTTACTATGCAACCAAATCAAATTTTATAGTGATAATAGATGCCATTTTATCTTTTGTTGTGCTGCTTTACAAGGCAGTCATTTCCATAAAAACTTTTCATTCTGTGGAACAGAAAGAATAAAGAGCAAACCCATCCACAATGTATCCTAAATCCACCACCACACTCTCCAAAATATTCTTATCAATCATAAATATTTCCTCACAAAGAATTTCTTTCTTTCTTTCTTTCTTTCTTTCTTTCTTTCTTTCTTTCTTTCTTTCTTTCTTTCTTTCTTTCTTTCTTTCTTTCTTTCTTTCTTTCTTCCTTCCTTCCTTCCTTCCTTCCTTCCTTCCTTCCTTCCTTCCTTCCTTCCTTCTTTCTTTCTTTCTTTTTCTTTAAAGATAGAAGATGGAAGCAAATGTTTTAAAGCAAACATCTGCTAAACATCATTTGGCAAATACAAATCAAAATGGTTTTCTTTATAGCCTTTTTGTGTCAAAATAAGAAAAAAAAGGGCCCGCATTTGAGAAAAAAAGTCGGTTTTTATTATTTTCGCCTGTGTGTTGAGAATCCTGCCCCCCCCCCCCCCCGAATAATAAGGAAAGTTACTCTGGGAAGATAATGCGTATGATTGCAGCTCTGCCTTGTTAAAATCCTGGCCTTTTTATGCAGTCATGTTATCACTCATGAATTATGCATGAAAGAGGATCTCATTACATTCCATTTTCTTTACAGCCGCATTCCCTGCTCTTCGACATGCTCAGATTCCCATCAGTCTGGCCCACTCCCCTGAAGCCTGGCTCCATCATAGCATTTTCCCATTCCCCCGACAAAATGGGCGTGTTTAACTTGTCACCTCGAGCTGGATATAAATTATTCACCAGAGCTTTGCGTAGATTTGTGAGATAACCAGCCTCAAGTCAAACAAACTTCATAGGTTTGGGTCTGTTTGACAGGGACCATTGATGGCTATTTCCTCTTGAGTAGCCCTACCCACCCCCACCAATATCCTTTTGATCATAAAGCATTTTTCAACATTCAGATATAGTGCATGTGTATTTCTTTTGAAATTTAAGCAAGACTATTACATTCTACCTTGTGGCTGCAATGTCCCTTTCATTTTATTGATTTAACAAAAAGGGTCAATGTCTTCCTGCTCCTTTACTCAGGAGTAAAGCACATTGAGATCATCCCTCATTGAATCTCAAGTGTTCTTTCTTTTTAATTAATTTGATAATGATTGAAGGTACACAAAAAAAATAAGTGGTGTAGCATGTAGGGAGCTGTTTCTGCAACAGCAACTCACCTGCTCAGTATCTCCACCAAGGTGCTAAAAGGTGTTCTTTTCAAGTTACAAACTCAAGTATCAATTAACTTTTTTAGTTTTTATAATAAATTAATTATATTGCAATAATGCTTTCTAACTTAACTGGAATTTTACATACAGAGTACTGCTGTCTGGATTTAGATTTTTGCCAGAATGGTTTTAGATCCTTGAAATAAGAGAGAACCAGAATTAGGTAATATAAGCACTTAACATTTTTCTTTCTATCTTTCTATGTAACCTGTATACCCCTGTTTATGCACTTCCTATTAGGGAGATGCATGGATCATGTTTTGAGCATACTTTGGTAGAAAAGTACAAACTGTATTTAATGGTCCATGGTATCTTCCAAAACCCACCTGGAAGATTTCCACGCTCAGGTTAAAATGTTGTTGACCATCTTTAAAGCTTCAAATGGCTTAGAACTAGCTGAGGACCACTCATTACAAACCTGGCAAGATGTTAAGTATGGACACTTTGAAAGAATCCTTCAGGTGCTAACAAAGAAAATATTAATGTGTGCTGTGCTCTCAAGCATCAGATGTACTTGAAGATACCATGCTGCAGAGACCCATCTCATTTGTGACATCTCCAACTTGATTTCAAGGAAAGAAGAGTTGCTTACTGTTCCTTCTTTGCTGAACTGCATTGTTAAAGCACACACTCTACCATTCCAGCTACAAGTTTTTTCCATTTGGAGTCTGTATTTGGGGCCACATAGAGCGTGCTGAATGATTGCCTTTTGGATATCACCAATATCACGAGCTGTTGATAAAAGGATGACTTCAGAACCAATGTTGGACTAAGATGCAGAACCAAGTCTCTTCCAGTCATTCTTTAGTAAGTTATCCCAACCTGTCTCAGACAGTTGTTATGGAAGACACTGAAGGAGTTAGAATCATACAGCATTTTGAGTTCCTGATGGAAAAGAGAGATATAAGGCTACCTTATCCTTATTATTGCATTTGCTCCTCCAGGTTGCCAACACAGAATATATAGATTTGATCCATAAGGCACAAATCTTTGCAAACCCAAGCATAGTTTCTGTACTTTTTCATGGGGAGCACAGTGCCTCGTGTGGTTAAGATGCTGGGTTGACAAGCAGCAAGCCTGTGTTCGAGACCTGAGTGCTGCCATGGGACGGAGTGAGCGCCTGTCATTTGCTCCAGCTTCTGCCAGGGACATGAAAGGAGTCCCCAACTGGGCAGGCTCCAAACAATGGTGATGTCACTGGATAATGTTTTCAACCTGGAAACACCTGAGTGCTTCTGGCATGAGCGCAATGCGATGCATCTTTTCATACCACACTAATTTTCCCATAGTTACCCCTGTCTTTCTGTTATATTAAGGATGTGAGTCTATTAAGGATGTGAAGTATGAAATGGCTACTTTAATGGTAAATTTATAGTCCTCTGAACAAATATTATTTCTCTGAAAATTAAATTGAAAGGGATTGAGTGAAGCAAATTTTTTAAAATCACAAATCTTTGTGTTTGTTTGTTTGTTTAGAATTCAGCCTGGTCCTCCCAGTGATTCCGATTACATTCTTTACAACTAATCTATGCAAATACTGTTGAAATATTTGGGTTATAATATCTGGATAGATGCTGGGTCAAGGGTGGAAACTTAAAGACTACTGGGACGCTGCTGATGCAATTACAATTCATAGCTTATTTTGTATATAAATGCATCCCTGCTTTCTTTATGTGTGGGCTGGGAGTCTCTTTCTAATTTCACTCACAGCATTAATATCATTAGCAGAGACTTGTTTGTATACTGCAGATAAGTAATAATTTAAATCCTCTGTGTAGTTAAGAAATAATATTTACTTAATTACTCTTTTTCATAATGGTTTCCTTCTTCATTACTGTATGCAAAGATGAGGCAGCAGACTTGAATGCCACTGAGCAGTTGCCTCTGTGCGCCCAAATATAAGATACTGGTGGTGGGGGAGTACCTTTTAAAATAGAGTATCATTCAACTGGGAGGGGGGATGTAGATGGAGATTCCAACCGTAAGGATACATAGAAATAAGCTTTTCTCTCTTGAACTGCCAATATGAGAGGCAGTTTGGTGTAGTGATTAAGATCAAGCTTCTAGACAGCATACTAAAAAGCAGAGACATCACCCTGCCAACAAAGGCTATGGTTTTCCTGTTGCAATGTATGGCTGTGAAAGTTGGACCATAAGGAAGGCTGAGCGCCAAAGAATTGAGGCCTTTGAACTATGGTGCTGGAGAAGACTCCTGCGAGTCCCTTGGACTGCAAGGCGATCAAACCGGTCAGTCCTAGAGGAGATCAACTCTGACTGCTCTTTAGAAGGCCAGATCCTAAAGATGAAACTCAAATACTTTGGCCACCTAATGAGAAGGAAGGACTCACTGGAAAAGAACCTAATGTTGGGAAAGATTGAGGGAAAAGAAGAAGAAGGGGACAACAAAGAATGAGGTGGCTGGATGGAGTCACCGAAGCAGTAGGTGTGAGCTTAAATGGACTCCAGAGGATGATAGAGCACAGAAAGGCCTGGAGGAACGTTGTCCATGGAGTCGTGATGGGTGGGACATGACTTTGCAACTAACAACAAAAAAGAAACAAGGAGACCATAAATTCTAGTCCTGCTTTAGGCACACAGCCAGTTGGGTGACCTTGAGCCAGTGACTCTTTCTCAGCCCTAGGAATGAGGCAATGGCAAACCACTTCTGAAAAACCTTGCAAAGAAAACTGCAGAGACTTGTTCGAGCAATCTCTAACAATTGGATATGACTGAACAAAAGTAAAAAAATATATATCCCTGCATGTCTACTCATCTCTCCCAACTTTTTTTTTGGCTGTTTGTTATTGATTTATCACTTCCCAAATGAATTCTTCTTCATTTCAAACACTCTTTTTTTAAAAAAAACCTCTCTTTCTCCCTATTTTAATAAATCTGTGGAATTTCTTTGTCTTGTCAGATTTTTTTTAATCAAATTACTTTCACTCAACAGTATTTAAAATCTCATGTTTCTGATGTTTTTGAAATCATCATTTTTATAAAAGAGACGGGATTGCTGGGAATCTAATAATGTTTAAATGTGAGATATAACGAAACTGAGAGATTCATCCATGTAAAATAAGGTGAGGGCTCTTTCTGTTTTTAGTAATTCCTTCTTTGAAGCATGCTTCTAAAGTACAGTACGTTCTCCATATGTAAAACCATGACCTCAACTTCTATGCTATTCTAGGCATTATTTACTTTCATTTTGCTAGAATAATACCCATGGCCTCTAAAACACTACCTGAATATTCCCATTCTTGGGCAATCATCTGCATCCTTATTTCTGCCAATCGTGGTATTGCAGACTCGTAAGAAACAATAGTTCAAACTTTACCTTCCAAACTTTACCTTCAATATGGTTGTATGATGCTTGTGGAAAACCAGTTGTTTTCAAGTGCCCTTCCTCTTTTCATTAAAATAATCGATTATTCCAATTTACACTTGGAAAATAGTGTTTTTTTGTTATTTATACCATCGTTTTAAGATAGATGTTGTTATGTTTGCTTTTGTAATACACTGATGGCTCCATCAATTTTTGGTGTGATAGATTACATTAGAGAAAATGTACTACATGGAATGTTCTGTGACATTAGAAAATTTGAGATATAATTGGGTCACTAAACTAGAAGGAGCATATTGTAAAATGACGAAAACACATTGCGGAGTTTGCATAAGACAAATGAACATGAAAAGGATCATTCTCTAAGGGGTTCTTTTAATTGAATACATTTAATATTTTCAGAAGCAGTTAAAGCTGACACCTGCTGTTTTATAGAGTGACGTGGTCTGGAGCTATCTAGCTCTTTCCAGCAAGCTGAAGAGGCAAAATAGCTAATTAAAATGTACCAGGAAAGACATTTAGTGAAATTGGATAAAAGTGTTGTTTCTAATAAGTAAAAAAGTGATTTCTTGGGCCTTTATAGTTTGTCAAATCTAACAATTATAGCATAAATAAAATATCCAGGAAAACATAACTGTTTGAATATAATCATTGCAGAGTTACAGTATTTGGTTTCTGCATTTCAAAAAGTTTAACTACAGTTGAAATTGATCATAAGGGCAAGAATGTAGTTCTATCAAAATAATTACAGGATTATAAACATATATCAAGATCAATGAACTCTGGCTATGACTGGCATACTGATCGCAGCACAGTGGTTACCAGAAAGGAAACCATCCCACTCTATGCAGCTCCCCATTATCTTTGGGGGACTGACTTAGTAACACTCCCCTAAATCAGTATTGTAGTATTTGCTCGTGCTTTTGCTTAGCAAGACAACCTCTTCTTAATTTTTGCTACTTAAAACATATAATTTGTAAAAGTCATCTTGGGCAGGGAACCTAAGGAAACAGCCAAGCATGTTCTTCAGCAAGAGCAGTGAAGAGATATAGATTATGAGAATCTTTATGTATAAAGTTCATATGATATAGTTATGTCATGTAGAAGTGAGAAAACCATTAATAAACAACGTGCTATTAAACAAGCAGCAACAGAACAGACCAATAACAGAATCTGTGATTGTGTAATACAGGAAAGGAGGAGAAAACATTTATCTAGCTACTAAGGAAGCATCCCAACTTCTATGTCTTCTTTTCCAATTTTTTTGCATGAGAACATCTTGATCAGAACATCTTGATCAGGTTACACATTATAGATAGATGTAGATATAGATATCCTATTGCCCACTGTTGGATACAATGGACAAAAAATAGGGATGGACACTTTATCCCTGTCTCTCCCACACATAACACAGTCCTACTTTCTAAGGCCTTAATCCTAGATGAAAGATCTACAGCAGAAAGATCTTCAGATACTAAGCGTCTGAACAATACATGAGTGAGAACCAGCGGTGGGTTGCTCCCGGATCGGCCCTGTTCTTAGAACCGGTAGCGCCAGTGGTGGGAGGCTCCGCCCACCCACCCAGAATGTTCTGCCCACCCGCCCAGAACGCGTCACGCGAGCGTGCGTGTGAACGGGTAGTAAAGGGTTTTCGAACCCACTACTGGTGAGAACCCTATTTGTCTGAATTCCTTCTGTCATCTGGCATTTGAGAAAATAGAAACAAAAGCTGGTGCAAAGCTTCTTACAATCCAGGAAGACCAGGAGGAGCAGAGAGATGGCCTGTCCAGCCCCTTTCCTTCTAAACAAATTCTACTATGAACAGTTCTTCTCTGCAGGCTGATTGCTGAGCCACCAGAATTAGTCCAGGAACACTACACAGACATGCAACTGAGTTAAAAACAGGGTGGAACACTTTCAGTCTAGTTCTAATCGTGTCACAGAGGCTCCAAAGAATGAAATGCAAAAGGGAGAAAAAAAGTGGCAGCCAAAAAAGGAAATCCAGTAAACGCCAAATGCCAAGATCATTTCCCATCCCCCCTCTTTTTTTTTCCCCTTTGCAAGGGTTCTCACATGAACTGTTTCAGGAATGTTCATGGCTGGCCTCATGTTGCTATAGCAGCCCTGCAGTGTCATATTATCTACAAAACAAGTGTGTGAAAATTAAAAAAGGGGGAGGAAAGTGGTACGTTGATTATTCCTCTTGCTGTAAATGTACATACGCTGGTTTATCAGTTTTTGTTCTAATTTTTGAGCTCTGTACTATACATTCCTATTGCTGATGTTAAGGTAAGGGTTTGGGGGGCTCTATTATGCCTGGCATGCAGTTCAGTAGTTACAAGACTGAAACCTGCTGCTGTGATTGAGGGGAGAGATGCGAGAAGATTGCTCTTGTATTCCCATATGAAAGCTTTTTCTTATACGAGCACGGTACATGCTGTACTATGATCCTGTGTTGCAAAATTAATGCTCACAATATTATAATCTGGAAAACAGGTAATCCCTTAAAACCATCAAGTTTAGCATTTCAGAGACCTCAAAACAGATGCACAGTTCAAGGTAGTAGAGTCTTTTTTTTTCTTTTTAAAAAATAATCTTTATTGTGTTTTTACATTTAAAAACAATACACAAAACCAACCAACCAACAAAACAAACACTAACAGACTTTAAAGACAAAAACACTGAATTAGATAATCACTTTTACAGCTTTATCGAGATACTTGTTACATATTTAACACTGTCTATACAGTTGAGTCATTTTTTTTCCATTTACTTGAATAACACTTGTCCCACAGCTAATTAGGCTCTTTATATCCATGTTCTTGAGCGCTATCATTTTTCTTTTTAAAAATGGCCTCTAAATTAATCACCTAAATCCATTAAATGGACCAAAAGAGGGAGGGAGGAATCAGAAGCTTTCTTATCTGATATGTTACTGCCATAAACCTTTTTCTGACCTTGTGTATTCAGCAGACAATGTTGGCTTGGTTTAAGAATTATTGTACCAGATATCAAAATACATTCCATTTGGTTTTAAACGACAAGCAGTGGTGTCATTCGCCAGACTATGGTTGCTGGATAAAATAAACAAGCAAACAAACAAGACATTATCTACATTCTACTTCAGACCTCAAAGAACCTAGTAAATGTTATTAGTGAGTTGATAGGTGAATGAATAGCTATCTGAATAAACCAAGCATTTCCTGTTCATTTATAATGCCATGAAACATGATACTGAAACAGGCCAGTGGATCACGTCAAGAGGTCTGACACAGTAGTGCAAAGACATCATTTTAAAAAAAAAGGTGACAATGGTGGCAGGGGAAGATATTTATTTACTGTATTTTGGTTGAATGATTGCAGTTATATATGAACTTGTCATTAGGGTATCATTTCCTGTAACCATCTCTGAAATAAATTGGGAGCTGTGTAAGAGTACCACATGGCAGCATTCATTTGAGTGGCATTTTGGCAAGTATAGGACAAAGCCTCCAATATGAAGACAGGGATTCATTTATTTTATTGATCAGTAAGCCAAATGCCAACAGAAATTCTTCAGGCAAGCATTTTGCCAACAATTTTCTCATGTTACAATCCAGTTTTGGATACTGTATACTACCAGTGGATCTTGAGGATTTGAATATTCTCAATGCAACTAGTTGACTGCTGAACAGATCTTCAGTTGGTTGTACTTGGATTGGAATAATGCAAGTCCTTATTTCTCAATCTGTGTTTTGCAAACAAATCTAATTTATGTGATAGTACAGGGGAATATGTCCTTTCTTCCACTGGCTGCATAAATAGTATTGCAAACCAAAGAAAATTAGTTTGTCATCCCACTTGTGAGATGGCTCCCTATGTCTTGCCACAAAAAACGGTGAGTATTTTTGCATAACCACAAAATAATTATCACTCTTTGCAATGCTAGCTGATTCCCGAGGGAAACTGGGAAGAAACCTCACTGAACAAACTTTCTGCTGTTCCCAACAATGTGATGACTAAATATATCTGACCCATAATTAAAATGGTGAAATTTGAAGAAATTGTTGGCTTCATTTTACAAAAAGTCGGAGGGGGGGAAATCTAACTCTTCAGTAGTTTTATAAATAACCGTCAAAAGCTGGAACAGTGCTCTAAAAATATTGCTGCTATCCATTGCACTGTGGGAATAAGGGTGAAAAGAATCACATTCACTTTGGGAGTACTGATTGGAGGTGATCAAGACTTCTTCTTCTAAAGGCTATTTTGTCATGTCTGAAAAGCTGTTGATGGAATATAGGACTACAAAGATGCATTTCAGTTGATACTGTGTTGACCCTTTCCATGACCTTTTAATTCATTCAAAGCATAATGGAGACAGGGGTAAATAAATGTTGTGAGGGGTGAGAATTCCTTTCAGACTTTGTGTGGGTGGGTAAACAGAAATCCTGGAAGATGGAGAGTCTTTCAATTAAAAAAAAAACAGTTAAAAGTGGAAAAAATAGCCCATAGTCAAACCAGCCCTATGCTATGTAGAACTTTATAGTGATAGCACCTTGAATTCTATCTAAAAGCCTATTGTGAGCCAGTGCAGTTTATGGGATAGTGGTGGTCAAAATAACATCACAAAGAATGCAGCACTCCCATCTCAAGGTCACCATGGGTCACTGATAAGGGCAACCAAAGCTCTCAGTACTATACCCCAATCTGAATCCTTATTGGAAAGGGTCCAGATCAGCCTTGAAAGAGAAGCTTTTGCTTTGGTCTGTTGCAAATACAGCTTGAGTCTCCAGGTTTGTGGCTGCTGTTCTTAATTATTAATGGATTCTCTAATATTTGCCATAAAATTCTCTTGTCAAGGGCTGTGTTCTTGAATCATTGACTATGTGCCTTCTAGTTCATGTATCTGTCTGGATGAAACCTGAGAAATGGGCTGAGGTAAAGATACTATTTCATTGAAAATTGATTCAAATATATTTACATACAGTAGGTGCTACATTTAATGAAGGATACATGACAATCAGACATGTAATATCTTTATATTTTGAGTCCTAAAAGGGCTAAAATACCCCAGGAAATATGATAAAAATATAATAATTGTTAAGCCATTGTTTAAAATGAAACATAACAAAACAAACAAACTAAAACCAACAAAACCATTAATAGCTAAACTTGACATTGTTCAATTGCTTTAATGCCTTAAATAGCAAGCAGTTACTGGCATAATGATGTATTTGTTGAGTGTTTCATATTTTTTGACACAAATTACTTGGTTTTATTTGATTTTTTAATGCATCTCGTAATAGCAGACACATTATGTATGATAAAAATGCCATTACCAGGGGTAAGTTGAAAGAATTTCTACATAAATCTAAGAAAAAATAACAGCATTTAGTAAGATTTTTATCAACACTCCTCATGTCATCAGTGGCAGGTAGAAAGTTAATGTGACCTGATCCAATTATTACTTATAGGAAAGAAATGACCATTGAATATACAAATCATTTAATTTAATTACTTTAATTTAATTAAAAGTTCTTATAGGCCGCCCAATCCCGTAGGACTCAGGGGAGTCATCATGTTATAATTCTGGACACTTTGGCACATGGCATAGACATACAGATACAAAAACACAAATAACAAAATGTGCTTGCTAGTTTTTAAGGATTTCAGACATTTCGCTCTGTTTTAAAGAAAAAAAGCCATTGATTATTAATAAACAAAATGAATGCAGATGCATTTATTAAGAAATATGCATATGCATGAATCCATCCTGCCTCTCTTTAATCTGTCAACAGGTTTTGAAGCCATTGACCATGACACCTTCTAGACTGGCTCAATGGTTGGGAGTGATTGGTGTTGGGAATTGTAGCAGTTCTCGTCTTTCTTCCGAGAATTCATCCAGTCAGTATTGGTGCAGAACAGAGGTCTCACATTAGACTTTTACTTTGAGGGGTGTGTCAGGGCTCTACCTTGTCCTGTTCAATATCTCCATGAAGCTGAACCAGGAGACACTATTCACTTCATGTATCGACTATTGGAATGTGATCTACATGGCGCTGTCGTTGAAGAGTATTTGGAAGCTTCAACTGGTGCAGAAAGAAATGGCACAAAAGTTTTTGGTATGTTGAAATAAGTCCAAGTGACTATTGCTTTTCAAATTGCATTGAGTCCTAGTGAGTTTCAAGGTACTAGTCATTACCTCCATTGCCCTTTATGACACAGAGCCAGGTTTTCTGTAGGACCATCTATCTCTTATTTTCCACATCCCATAAGATCAGATGCTATAGAGCTCTTCTCTCAAACCATATCATTTGATGGGATTCAAGAAGTGTGCCTTCTTTGCTTCAGTGCCTGCTCAATGAAACATTATTTTCACAGATGTCCTGATGGTCCTGCCCTGTTAACCTTCTGTAAGGCTTTAAAGACTTGGCTGTGTTCCTGAGCCTTGGGCTGGAATGATGTCAAACATATTTCCTATGAAGGGGGAAGAGTTGTGATAAACTACAGAGAAGTCACAATTTCCAGGGAAGAAGGACACATATTGCACAAAGGGGTTGAATGGATGGAGGAGAGACATGAAGCAGCATGTCAGGATAGGACACAAAAGAAGAGAATAAGGATAGCAACTCCTTAGAATTTCCCAAGATAGATCTGTTAAGGTGAGAGTAGCAAGGATTTAGCCTGGCAATATTCTGTCTATTGTGTGTAAACAAATAAAGAACAGAATCCTGGCTAAATTTTCTATGTCGATTTTGGGCTTAAACTGACAAATATTAAGTGAATTTGGTTCACATTATTTATTAATTGGCATGTTTTTGGGTTATATTCAGTATTTTTATATATTCTGGGTTTATAGTTGTTATATGTATTTGTTTTGGTAGTGTTAGTGTTTTAAATTATTAACTGCCCAAGATTATATCCTGAGATTTCCAGCCACATAAGTGCTTTACATAAAATAAATACATAAATTTAGCTACTGAATTAGCTCCAAAGTTAGTATTCTGCAGTGTTTTTCCAGTGTTTTGAGGCAGAATAGTTACGTACTTTCACCTGTTCTCCATTTCTGTGCATTCCACTTTGAATAGCTTTTATATGTAAATTATATACCTGTGAGCCTCTCCATGTAATTTGAAAGTGTCAACCCTATGAGATACACCAAATGAAGAAACTGACTCCACAGGAAGACCAGGACTATATTTTACTAAGATGGCTATGGTAACAGAATCTTGCAAGTCTGACTGTTTTCCTTTCCTTCTCTTCCTTTTGTACCCCAGGAAATCAGGGGGAGGGGGAACAATCTTTTTCTAATACTTGATCTGCCTCCCTGGGCCTAATGTATGCTTTTACCTATTGCTGCCCTAATAGCTTCTGGATGTCTTATCCAAGGTCATCTCTGTGGCTCACTACACAAAGCCTAAAAAGAGAGAGAAAGAGAGAGAGAGAGAGAGAGATTCATAATTCCACTGAAGCACCACAATAGTAGTGTAAAAAAATGGCAATGACTCCAACAAGTCAGAATAAATTCCTTCTTTTCTTGACAACAATTCAGAAATAATTTGTGATTGTCTTCTAGTACGTATGTATGCATAAATAAGCACTCATTCACACACTTCCCAGTTTAGCGCATACCCCAAGGATTTCCTAGTGGTCTCCCAACCGGTTTCAATCAAGACCCTGAATAATTGTTTCAGGATCAACCAGTTTAATTAGAAATTGCCAAGCTGTCATGCTCATTTTTATCTGAATAAATATACATTGGATGTAACAATACTGAATACAATTCTGAGCCATAGCATCATGCAATCTTTCTGTTACATATATAGTCAGGATGATGCATCAGGACATATGCATCAGTGGTGGGTTCCTACCTGTTCGACCCGGTTCGGGCGAACCAATAGCAGCGGTGGCGGGAGGCTCCGCCCACCCAGCAGAACATCATCACGGAGCTTCTGTGCATGCGCAGAAGCGTCGTGCCCGCATGAAGCGCCCACGCGCTACCGTCCCCGAACCGGTAGCAAAGGTAAGTGAAACCCACCACCGATATGCATCCTGGATTTTGCTAAGGGAAAGATAGAACATATCCTCATGAAATGGCACTTCTTCAAAACTGTCCTCTCACACATGCAAGCTTTGAAATCATACCACACACATTCACACAAATGGTATCATGTGTAGTTAAATTACCAATGTGAAGACATTCCTTTTAAAAAGAGCTTCTGAAACTACCTGCATAAAGATGTCCAAAGATTTAGGAAAAGACAGGTTTGGCTGCATATTGTGATTCTTTCCCTCCCTGTAGGAAGATTACTAGAATGGATTCAGGCATTATAAATTCATATGAGATGGAACCTAGTCTTCTGAGTGAGCAGAAATGAAAGCTTAAATGATCTGTGTTTCTCTAAATCCAAAATGGTCTTTTCAGGGATTTCTTGGAATATATTCCTATGTTGACTATCAAGATGCAAAATTGATTTCCAGAGGATTCAAATAAGGCTAATGTTGTGCCCTTATTTTATGAGAGATGACTGGAGTGACTTGGGCCACTATAGATTAGGTGGTTTGACTTTGATCCTGTATGAAATTTCATAGGCAAAGATAAAATATAAGGTGCAATCACTGAAGAATTAAAGGATAATTAATCTGAAGCATCAGCCCTTAATGGAAAATAGATCTTGTCAAACAAATCTGATATCATTTTTGATGAGAATATGCTGCTCTTCTTTCCTTTACACTATGAGATCTACATTCCATTGTTGATTTATTTGACTAGACAAACCGAGTAGGTGAAATAAATATTATCCAAAGTGCTAAATATGAGTTGGACTGAAGAAATATATCTGGCTATATTTTCAAAAGCAAACCCTAGAATAATATAGTTTTGTTTACAGGTTTTAGTTGAAAGTGAGGAACAAACAATATGTAGTTATTGCAAATAGAAAAGAGGTATATCCAATACATGGCACTTAAACTGAAGTAATGCATTATTAGAAATATAGAATATGAAAGTCAAGTGTGAATTTACATATATAGTAATTCAAGAAGTCCAGAAGGCTTTGATGGGTAGGGAATAGATTGTCATTGTTATTGGCAGTCTGAATGTACATATACGAGGGTGAGTCAAAACGTAATGCCATTTTCTTTAGGACAGGTATAATTACCAACACAGGAACATGTAGCATACATCAAAATGAAGCTGGTCCTCTGTGGATCACATACCTACTTCTCAACATAGTCACCGTTTCTCTCAATAGCAATGTTCTACCTTCAAATGAGAGCATGTATCCCTGTCTCGTAAAATTTTGTTGACTGTTCTTTAAGCCACTTCTTCACTGCAGTTTTCACTTCCTCATCACTGGAATAATAATCCTCCATACTCACCAGATTTAGCGCCTTCAGACTATCATCTCTTCAGCCCCATGAAAGAGGGTTTGAGAGGCAAACATTATTCCAGTGACGAGTGTGTTGGAGCCAACCCCACATCCAATCAGAGCACAGCCAAGCCCCCAACCAATCAGAACACACCTCCACCCAATCAGAACACAGCCAAGCTCCCACCCTATCAGTTCAAACCCCCACTGGCAGTTAAAAGGAAGAAACAGCTGCAATCTCACATTGCTCCTAGAAGCAGGAAGCCGAAGACACCAGCCTGATGATGACGAATGAGACTTCGTTGAAACGTCGCCAAGACACTTCCAATTCCACACGGGAGAAAACCCGAATAACCAAAGTCTCTCTCTCTCTCTCTCTCTCTCTCTCTCTCTCTCTCTCTCTCTCTCTCTCTCTCTCTCTCTCTCTCTCTCTCTCTCTCTCTCTCTCTCTCTCTCACACACACACACACACACACACACACACACACACACACACACACACACACTATATATAATTCTTTTAAAAAAAAAATGGAAGCACCCATCAGTTTTGAAGCCAGATTCTCACAATTTGGCCATCCTTACATACATTTATGCTCAAAGTAAATATGTCACTTCAATTTCTTCAGGCATTCAGCTGAATGTATGGAGGACTCCAAACTGGGCAGAACATAGGAGTTATATATGCTGCTTTGTTTCATTCTTTTCTCAACCTCCACATGTTCTCAGTAGGTAGAACTAAAAAGAAATATGTGATTTATGATCTTTACAAAGAAGAGATCCAACTTGTGTAGAAAATTATACTCATATTCAAGCATATATAAATTCAGCTTATGATCAGATCTCCAGCTGACAGAAGTTAGTCAAAAGTGCATCGCCCACATGAACACTAAATTCTCAGCCAGGTTTGAGCATCTGAAGGTTCAGCTGATATTCAGAAATCTAATCTGGACAAAGGTATTTCTATATTACAATCCACTATATTGTAATAATTGTAAGATCCTGACCAGATGAAGAAGAAATAGTATTTTTGTTAATAGAAAAATTGGTGAGAACGGTTTTAACAAATACTTTATGATTCTGAAAACAGCTCCTTCATAATACACATACAAATTGGTTTTGTTCTTTTCTAAACCTAAAAATATTAACAACCCAATGGATCACTACCATTTAGACAATAAGTGTGTTTACAATCTATGAGTCAATATATGGACTAACACATGAGATCTGCGGTTTCCTAGACAATCGTTGAAAAGAAAACACATCACACTATCAGTTCAGAATCATACTGTGATCATCAGAAAGAAATGCGGGCGCTGTCTTACTGGCTCGACTTGTTACTGGATTATTCATATGCTGACACGATGCTGGAGACAATCTCTCAGCAGGAGCCTTCATGTTTACTCCCAGCTACTTCCTAGCTGCTCTGTAAGGGAATTAATCTAGAATTGAAACAGTCATGCTTATCCTGTCTTATTTTGAAACCTGAGGAATAAAGGATAGAAATAAGAAAAAAGATAATATAGTAGGGGGGAAAAGTTATTCATACAAAAACAATCAGATAATCATCTCCAAAAAGCCTGTAGGCTGATGATTAATTGATTTCAAATGTTACAATTTACCCATTCCTACTCCTTTAGTAAACTGTTAAATGGAGATTTCCCCCCCCTCCCCATGATTAATGAAAGCTAGCTAGGGATATTCCTCATATCCCACATTCCTGAATACAATGGAACTCTTTGTAAGTGAAAACTGGTTTATCTATTGAACTTCCTTAATTAGAGGCAATATTATATATATTAGATATACTATTATTTATTAAATTTATACGCTTCCCATATCCCTGACAAAATGACTCTTGGTGACTTACAGATCATAAAAAGATAAACAGAAAAGCAATTAATATTTTAAAATTATGCTAAACACCCGCAACCAAGAGACAGATGGCACAGGGATGAAGTCCTCTTACTGTATCAACCACCTCCTCAGGATCCCTAACCAACTGGCAAAATGAAGTTTTAATAACCTTCTGGAAGGCCAAAATGGTGGAAGAATGTTCCATAGGATCAGGGCCACAGCAGAAAAAGCTCTTCTCCTTGACCACACCAGCCATATTCCATTAGCAAATGGGGTATCTAGCAGGCTTCTCCAACTGATGTAAGGGGGGGGGGGAACGCTAGTCCCATTGGGGTGAGACAGCTTCTCAGATACCCTGGAATCATGCCATACAGGGTTTTAAATATAGTAACTAACACCTTGAATTGGACCAAGAAGAAAACTAGTAAACAGTTCTAGGGGCTCCTAGAACTGTGTGTGCTGCTGCATTCTGTAGCTTCCAAATACTCTTCAAGGGTAGCCCCATGTAGAACATGTTTCAGAAATCCAACTGAGATATGACTAGGGCATGAGTGAGTGTGCACAGGGTGTCATGATCCTGGTAAGAGCACAACTGGCTTACAACACAACATTGTACAAAAGCTCTCCAAGCCATGACTGCCATCTGCTCTTCAAGCAGGAGTTACGAGTCCAGGAAAAACCCCATCAGGTCTGTCTGGCATAATATAGCCCAATCCATAACTAAAGTTGATAAACAACTAGATCCTGAGATCCCTTGTAGCCACATCCATTATATCTTGTCAGGGTTCAACTGAAGCCTGTTATCCCCCATCCAGAGTCCTCCAGGCACTGAGAAAGGGCAACCACAGCATTGCTTGGATCACGGGGTGGGGGTGGGGGGGTGGAGATGTAAAGCTATGTATCATCAGCATACAGATGATATCTCATTTCATGATATTGGGTGATCTTGCCTGGCAGTTTCATGTAGAGAGACAAAGGCCTTCATGTGCCCTGGTGACTGGGTTGGATCATTATTGAGACAGTAGAAATGATTATATAATGATACTATTAAAATAGTGTAAGGAATTAAGGATGATCAAATATACCCATTTTGATTTTTCCTAACTTCAATTATTTGAACTCTGAAATCCTTTCTCATTTATTAGGATGTTGAGACTCTAGAAAGAGTGCAGAGAAGAGCAACAAAAATGATTAGGGGACTGGAGGCTAAAACATATGAAGAACGGTTGCAGGAACTGGGTATGTCTAGTTTAATGAAAAGAAGGACCAGGGGTGACATGATAGCAGTGTTCCAATATCTCAGGGGTCACCACAAAGAAGAGGGAGTCAAACTTTTCTCCAAGGCACCTGGGGGTAGAACAAGAAGCAATGGGTGGAAACTAAACAAGGAGAGAAGCAACTTAGAACTAAGGAGAAATTTCCTGACAGTTAGAACAATTAATCAGTGGAACAGCTTACCTCCAGAAGTTGTGAATGCTCCAACACTAGACATTTTTAAGAAGATGTTGGATAACCATCTGTCTGAAGTAGTGTAGGGTTTCCTGCATAAGCAGGGGGTTGGACTAGAAGACCTCCAAGGTCCCTTCCAACTCTGTTGTTGTTATTATTATTATTATTATTATTATTATTATTATTATTATTATTATTATTATTATTATTATTATTATTATTATTATTATTATTATTATTATTATTGACTTTGGTATGTTATTATCAAAGCATCAACAGAACAAAGTTCTCGTCTCTCTAATTAACTAACTTTGAAGCAGAGCCAGGAACTTGCTACATATCCTATGAAGTTTCTTTCAGGAAAAATAAAGGTAGGAAGTCTACTAAAAAAAAAAAAATCAAACAAACCCACATATAAAAAAGTCTAGATTTTAAAAACATATACCCATATCTTCCGCTATTACTTCTTTTCACATTCATTTTTTAAAACATAAATATTTTGCATATGGTTTGCATGTGGCCAATAGACCTTATACTAGGTGAGTGTTCACAGAATTGTGGCTTTAGTGGTTAAGCTTCTACAAGCCTCTTTAGAACACTGCACTGATAACAATGCACTATTCAAAATTATTTCTTAAACTGCGTGAAGTTGATTTCCCACCCCCCAAACTATTAACTTTTTTTCTTTTTTCCTCCTTTTTTAGTATTTAGATCACAACTCCTGAAGACTTAGCTATATTTTGACAGGAGCTGACAAAGGGTGCCATGGAATTGTGACTCAATTGTCACCTTCAGCATGTTCAAGCTGAAAAACTCTGGATGAATGCTAGGTACTAATTAGAACTGTTATATTAGGAAAGCAAATACAATGGTGTCTAACATTAAACAAAGCATAGTTCTCATCACAAATGGTTTCTTTTGTGTTCAGGTTAGTCTACAAAACCATTTTGCATGTTAATGAAGCACAAACAATTATGGCTAAGGTAACCAGCTTTGTGCAATTACAAAAACCACATAAAAAGCCCTATTGTTTGTTGTCTTTTTATTTTTTAATGCTAATTTTGCATAATTTGAGGATTTCATTTTGTAGTGCAGCATGAAATTAGATTGTTGGACCTGTGAAGGCTTTAACGGATGGAGTAGAAAACTTATATGATAGGACAAAAACTAATTCATTACTTTTTTAATGAAAAAGATAGTAATTCTTCAGGAGGAAGTGACAAACAAGGTAGAAAAAGGAAGATATTGTAGGAAACTTTTATTTTGTGAAAAGAATTATGTAGAGGGCAAGAGAAAAATGAACGACACATAAAGCAAAATAGGCAGGCTGTACATCCAAAGCATCTTCTAAATGTTAGTGACTATAAGTAAAATGATATCATAATTAGTAATGATTCATATCCCACTTTTAGAGCACAAGCCTGTTTTCTCAGAAACAAATCCCATTGTGAATCTTGCTTTCAAGAAAGTGGGAACAAAATGCTAGCCTTAATTTTCTTTAAGTGCTACAGATGGCCTTAAAATGGAACAGTTGCTGCAGTCATCAACAATCCTCCCTCAGATTCAACACAATAAGAGTGATGCTTCTTCCTGTGGAGGCATCACCAGTGACTTAAATGTCTCTTGAATAATATCATAGTACTACACAAATTGCCATCTCCTCTTTGCCACAGCTTTAGGAACTGTGTTAATGGCTGGAACAGCTTCTCATTCACTGCTACCATGCAGTTTCAGTGAGGTTCATGATAGAACTACAAATCACAAAAAAACATGGAGCTATCACAGGAAATGTCAGCCTTTCACTCCATAACACCTAGTTTTAGTTTTCTGATATGATTCTTATAGGAGCTCCCTCAGCTTCATAAATGTCATACAGTGAAAGTAAAAAGTCACACCATGTACTGGCATTGGGATACTGAAGGCAGCAGGAACCTAATATATGGGCAACATTTTTACTTGTACTCTCTTTTCCTTGTCATATGTTTTGTATTTGAATTTATTTATGACAATAATTATTAATTTGCTAAATTACAGACACTAAAAGATGTTTTGGTCCCACAGAGTTGCCTCCTCCAGGTCCCATCAGCCAAACAATGTCGGTTGGCGGGTCCATGGGGGAGAGCCTTCTCTGTGGGAGCCCCATCTCTCTGGAACCAACTCCCATCAGAGATCCGGACTATCCCCACCCTACTGGCCTTCCGTAAAGCCGTAAAAACATGGCTCTTCTGGCAGGCGGGGTGAAGAAGATCGGATTCCCCCATGAATGAATGGTTTTTAAAATTATGTAATGTTTTAAATTATTATGTATTATTTGTATTGTTCTTATTCCTGCTGTACGCCGCCCTGAGTCCTATGGGATTGGGCGGCCTATAAGAACTTTAAATTAAATTAAATTAATTAAAGTTTTATGTGCTGTAACATTAATATAGACATGTACCAATGACAGTCTCAGTCAGTGTGGAAATATTTTTGGAATTGGGATAGCCATTTCCACCAAAATAGTTGGATTCCATCTATAAATCCTTCTTTCTCCCTGACAGTTTCTAACATTGTCTTTCAATATTGGGAATCCCTAGTACCAATTAATGCCAGAAATTGAAAAACTGAGAAATCTTATGATGTAGAGAACCACAGAGACTACCTTGAAGATATTTGGCAGCAAATTAGCAACAAATGATTTAAGCGCAGAACAGGAACAGGACATTAGAAACAAACTTCCTCTTTGTTTAAAAAATCTTATTGGTTTAAGAGAAAGGGGGGAAAACTTGCCAGGATTTCAAAGTTCTGTCACTATAATCTTTATCAATAAAGAGAGGTCCAATAATCTTATGAGTCTGTTTCTTGATCTGTCATATCTTGAAGCCCTGACATATGGCACTGCATAAGAGCCATTGTATTGTAACCTAAATAATGATTAATATCTGATGACCATTGTGGTCATCTTCACCTCTCTTCCCTTCCCTCCCTCTCTCCATTTCTCTGCACCTAGCTCAACTCCAGACCAGTCTGAGAGGATATGGACTTCCATATGGCCAAGGCTCTGCAAAGTTTCTCCCACCTAAACCTTCTCCCATTGCCTGCGAAGTTTCTGTGTCCAGGTCTGCCCTGGGGAAGGCACCACCGCTGTTCAACCTTCTCAGGGTGAAGTTCAGCTAAGCTGCCCAGGACTTGGCAGGAGAAGCTTTGCATGGTTTTGGTCATAGGAGAGGCTACATCTCCGAGCTTGGGTTTGGGCTGGGCTGGGCTGGGCTGAGCTGAGCTGGACTGGGCTGGGCGAGATAGAAGGAAGGAAGGAAGGAAGGAAGGAAGGAAGGAAGGAAGGAAGGAAGAAGGAAGGAGGGAGGGAGGGAGGGAGGGAGGGAGGGAGGGAGGGAGGGAGGAAGGAAGGAAGGAAGGAAGGAAGGAAGGAAGGAAGGAAGGAAGGAAGGAAGGAAGGAAGGAAGGAAGGAAGGCAAAGATGATAACAAAGGTCAGCTGGGATGATGGCAGCAGAATTCATATCAGCCATGCCAAAAACATAGAGGGGGGTTTAGGCAGGTGGGAGGAAGAATTGAAGAAGAGGCAGTTCATGCAGGGCAAGAGAACATGACCACTGGATACTGCAATGGTCATAAGTATAAAGACTAGTCATAAATCCACTTTTTCAGTGCCATTGTAACTTTGATTGTTCACTAAGTGAATGGATGTGATCTGAGGATTATAACATATATACCTCTGTTGTGTAACTCCTAAAGTGTTTTTTAGGATTGCTGTATAAATGTCTTCTGCCATAGATACAACATTCCTTATTGGCATTCTGTGGCTTATTTGACAAAGATTTTTCAATAGAAGCTTATATGTGTTGATTAAAAAGGAAATCCCAATGAGTTGAGAGAGCTTAATTTTTTAGATACCTGACCAAGAAATCATACTTCTGCAGCATTGCATGGAAAGAGGCTGCACAATAAAAGGTACAGCATTTCATTTTTTTCAGGACTGAAATTATCACAGTATGCATTCTAAAAATCTGTATAACTGAATCTCTGACATGCTAGCCTTACACATGCAGAGATCTTTTAATTTATGGATTGCCTTAATGTAAGCAATTTCACCACCACATATTTAGATGATAAAGCCTCTACTATTACATCATTTCCAGAACTTCTGGATCAACTCTAAGGATACACACAAGAAATAAGAGCTTAAACTTTCTTAGCATGTTTGCATTGTAGCATTTCTCTTTTGAAATATTCCCCACCATTTCCTCCCAGCCTTAATGTGAATAAAAGGCACACAATTGGATATTTTGGCATGTTTTATCTCTTTCCTCTTTTTATCTTTTTACGATCTACTGTATTATAAAATTTGAAATTAAAAAAAGTCTAAAATCTTGTTTTGTTAATATTTATGTATTGATTTGTACTTTTAACAAATACCCTTTATACTTTTTCTGATAGTCACCATCTTCCTCTGTGTATTTGCCACAATTCTGTGCTGCTATTGTAATTTCTCTATACTTTTTCATTCCACTCTTAGTTTATATTCAAGGTTTAAAAGGAGGTGGGCTATTAAAGTCTTCAGCAAAGCATTTCCACTGTTATCATCTGGTAATTATTTTCTTTTTCTTTTTTTAATTACCAATTGGTATGTGAATAATTGATTCATGGCTGTCACAGCATGGAGATGGCATTGTATTTTCTTATTCCATTTCTGCTACCTCCCACTGTCTGCTTACTCTTTTCTTCTTTTTGTAGTCTTTGTTGACAAAAAGCCACACACATTTGGTGAACTGTAGCTTCCACTTCCACCAAGAAGCGAAAGGAGGCGAAAGCTCACTATTTTACACATTGAATAACATTGTCACTTAATTTTGTATCAATATTGCAATAATTTAAAACTGCATAATCAAAACATCATTTCACCAAGTTTGTAAATTGCTGCATACACATCTGTTTAAGGTCTTCAAGAGTTAATTAAACTGCTTATATGCAAACAAGTTTAAAACAAACAAGACTGAACTTCATTTAATAGGCTGGGAAATAGAACATATTTCTAAATTTAAGACTGAAAAGTAGTTATATAAGAAACAACTCCAGCTTAGTTTATTGGAGCTAAAACAAGAAAATCAGTCAGGGTTTCCTATTGGTAAGGCAGACCTATAATAATATGTACAGTTTTCACAGGCGGAACAGGAAGTACATTTGTGGGTAAAAATGAAAGAGTGTGGCATTCCATAATGAGGATAATGAACTAAGATGGAGACAGTAGAACCACACCCACCTTCTATGCATTTATACAAACGTGCTCTGCAAATAACACACACACAGATCTATGAGACTTGAAATATCATAGGACTTATTCCAACTTGTATTCTAATGTAATCTTTTCTATGAGCTCTGCAAGTCTGCATACATTATGTTCCTTTGGAATGGCCAGATAAAGAACCATTTATAACTTTAATCACATGTGTAATGGACTGTAAGAAGAGGAGGAACATTCACAACCAAAACAATATAGATTAAAAAATGTGAGTCTGAGGAAGAAATGTAATTTGAGAAACTGTCTCAGTCTTTATGCTTCCTAGTTGTACTAAAAATTAAGGAAGGGGGTAAAAGGCATCACACTTGCAAGATTCTCTTATTACAACCTTATAATAGAATTCTTAACTTTTATTTCCTGGCTTGGTCTACATCGAAGGGCTAACTCATGTCAGGTTGCACCACAAATTATATATATATATATATATGTGTGTGTGTGTGTGTGTGTGTGTGTGTGTGTGTGTGTGTGTGTGTGTGTGTGTGTGTGTGTGTGTGTATGTATAATCAATCACATATATATAACACATTTTTGCTGATAATGAAAATAAAGGGAGACATACATACATACACACACACACACACACACACAAACACACACACACATATATGCAAACTTACAAAGAACTGATAAAGAAATAAAGGGAGACTAGTATAGATCTATTTCAAGCTATTTAGCTTTCATCAGCTAGCCATACCCTTATAGGATTCGAACTGGGGCTGACATGCCTTGTTAGGCAATGCTTTTACCTTCTAAGACACCAGTTCTCCTCCCTTATCAGTTGAGCCAGGGGAAAGATTAAGAGTTTTTCTGCCGAGTCACCTGGTATACCCAATTATGGGAGGAAGCATACTGCTTCCTTATGTTTTTCCTTTTGCCTTTCAGCCCCATAATTTGTGTCCATCCATTATTCCTTGTCTGACTTCCTGGTGCTTTGGAAAATAGCCTGACCGGTTTCTCTCTTCTGCACTTTTTCTAGAGTCTAGATATATACGCAGAAGCTTTTTTTTAAGTACTGCGCATGCACAGAGGGTCATTTCTGGGAAGTGATGCGCACGTGCACAACGTGCACTTCCATCGCAATGCAAACCGGTGGGGAAAGTAAGTAGAACCCACCCCTGCATTATGGGATACTGAGCGTAGATTAATGAGAAAAAATGAATTTCAACAATTTTAGAACCAGGCTGCTATATAACAAAATTGACACAAATGAAGCGGGGTCTGAATACTTTCTGAATTTACTGTATATATATTTATTGATGCCAAAGTTGTTATATGCTATAGTTGGCATATGGCACCTAGCAAGGAGCATCATGGACATATTTATTCATATATATGAATAAATATATTGAATATGAGAATAAAAACTGTTTTCTGCCCCATTTTTTAAAAAATATAATGGTCTCAGGAAACTTTTGGTGAGATGCATTTTTGTTCCAGCATGAAGTTTTAATCTGAATTATTGAATAACCTAAGACTTTAATCAAAATGAGTATTGTTAGTTAAATGATACATGCAGATTATACACACCACTTATCGTAACAGGATGAGTGTGTGACTGTGAGAGTATGATGTTTGTGGGCAGTTGTATGATTTGTATGATAGGGTCTCTGCCTCCCCCCCCCCCCCCCCGTGTGTGTCTCTGTGTTTGTAAGAATAACTAATATCATGGTGTCTGCTGGCACTTTCTCATAAGATATCATTTTAAAATATAAATTTATACTTTAATGTGTTTTAATGTAACAATCCTTTTTAAAATGAATAGTTGTAAAGTCATACACATCACTGAAATTTTTGCTGTCCTTATATTGTCTTGCTGTCCTTATATTATAAAGGACAAATTTGTGTTTGAGCTATCCATGTATTTGTGCATTTGTAGTTGGGCGCTAACAATGCAGTATGAAATACTTCATCCCTAAAAGGAAGGTAGTCCCAGACTATTTAAATTGCCCCAGATAATTTAAATTCTAAATACTATGAGCTAAGTCAGTGGTTCTCAACCTTCCTAATGCCGCGACCCTTTAATACAGTTCCTCATGTTGTGGTGACCCCCAACCATAAAATAATAAAATTATTAGGAAACTCAGGGGTGGGGTCTAACTTACCTCGCTGCTGGTTCGCTTCCTCCTGTGCTGCGTGGCCGCATCTCGTGGGCGTGCGTGCACTTTGCGCATGCACGCATGCGCAGTGCCCAATTTTTTAAAAAAAATGCAAAAAAATTCCAAAAACAAGATGGTGCCGCATGCGCAGTGCCATAAATTTGGCTTTTGCGCATGCTCAGAAGTTCCGATGGTACATATATATATATTTTTGCAGTAGTCTATTTGCATGTGGGTGGACCCGCCTGGAGACGGATAGAGGAGTGGTGTCTCGGTTCCTAAGACCATCGGAAATATGTGTTTTCTGATGGTCTTAGGTGAATCCTGTGAAAGGGTCATTCGAACCCCAAAGGGGTCATGACCCACAGGTTGAGAACCACTGAGCTAACTGCTTACTAGAAAATGTGGTAAAAATAATGGCATCATTAGAACAGAACTGGGGGTCACTTGTCTATAGCTTACAAGGCAAGAAGGATTCACAAACACTGTGAAAACCAGTGATAATTTGAAGAAGGATGCTCCAGAAGAAAGTGGAAAGAGTAGCAATACCAAAAAGCAATTCATTCTTTCTTTCTTTCTTTCTTTCTTTCTTTCTTTCTTTCTTTCTTTCTTTCTTTCTTTCTTTCCTTCTTTTCCTGCCTATTATCTCCCACCTTTATTTTTATAAATAAGTCAAGGCAGGGAACACACATAATACTCATTCCTTCTCCTTTCCCCCCCTCCCCCACAAGGGATGGGGTCCAAGGTCACCCAGGCAGATTTCATGCCTACATGGCAGAGGTGGGATTCAACTGGTTCTGACCAGTTCCGGAGAACTGGTAGCAAAAATTTTGAGTAGTTCGGAGAACCGGTAAATACCACCTCTGACTGGCCCCACCCCCATCTATTCTCTGCCTCCCGAATCCCAGCTGATCGGGAGGAAATGGGGATTTTGCAGTAACCTTCCCCTGGAGTGGGATGGGAATGGAGATTTTACAGTATCCTTCCCTTGCCACGCCCACCAAGCAAAGCCACGCCCACCAAGCCACACCCACAGAACCGGTAGTAAAAAAAATTGAATCCCACCACTGCTACATGGGACTAGAACTCACAGTCTCCTGGTTTCTAGCCTGGTGTCTTATCCACTACACCAAACTAGCTCAAAAGAGGGAACAAAAGACAACAGTATTACCAGTATCACTATTAGTTACAAGCGGGTGGAGAATCAGGAAAGGAAAAGCCTATAGGAGAAAGGCCTTTTCCCAAAGCTCCTTCAAAACCCATAATTTCCATTCTTGGAACTTTTCAGCAGGTAGGAGGGAAAAACTATATCTGTTGTCAATTTTTTTTAAAGTTCTCAGGTCCACTAGCTCTCCATATTTATATCAGATTAATATTTAGTCACCAAACCCGCCCTCTGACTATATTACCTCTCTGAAATCTTCAAACTGATTAACAGTCTGACAATTTGTTTTCACCAAAACTATACTGGCCACGAATGTTTATTTTTGGTCAAATATGGAGTTACTGGTGTAAATCTATGCAATGGCTAGAATATTGAAAAGAGAGATTAAAAAAAACAGCTTGGTGAGCAACTTGAATTTTCTTTGGAAGGAAATAAAAGGGGCAACTTCAGATCTGCTCATCCATTGTTGCAACACTTGAGGTTGCAGGAAATTGGCTTGAGGCCTGACCATCTCATTTACTTAAAATTGTATGACTAGAGAGGTTCCAGTTAAGGCAATACTGCCTTAAAGCAGCAAACCAATGGATAAGCTGTGTGGTCAGTGGAGAGGAAACAATATGGTCAGATCCCCTGATGATCTAGTGTCTCAGATCATTATGCATTTCTGCTTGGGGATGTAATATAATAGATAGCATTTGAATTCACTGCAAATCTTTTGCAGTTTGCCACAATTTGTTATTCTCCAAATGCATTGGGATTACAGCTTCCAGAATTCCCAAGCACCATAGCAAATTGCTGAATTCACTGGAGGAATTTGCAAGTAGTTTTAGCCCTACTGATCATTTTGACTGGTACTACTTTAAAAGCAGTTATGACTTTTTAAAAAAGGAGATTTTCATGATTTGCAGATACTTTTTTTAAAAGGAGTTATATTTCAGTGTTAATTATGTTTACCCTACAACAAACGATTTTGCATTTAATGCAAGTAATCTGCAACAGCCCCAATTTAATCTGAATAGTTTTAATTTCCTTTGCAAGTTACTCATATGTATATTTTATTTGAAAATTGCAAGTTAATTTTGAATAATTTTTTCAGTTATATTTGTTCTTCAAAAGGAGACCTGTAATGATACTGAATGTTTCTCATTTCCCCAAAGTAATGAGAAAGTGGTGGCACTCCAACTCCTACGACTGTTGGATGATACTGATTTTCTGGATCCCTTTCAATCAGGTTTCAGGCGCGGCTACAGTACGGAAACGGCTTTGGTCACCCTGGATGATCTCTGGCGAGCCCGGGATAGGGGTCACTCATCTATCCTGGTGCTACTTGACCTCTCAGCGGCCTTCGATACCATTGACCATGGTATCCTTCTGCGTCATCTCAGAGAGGTGGGGGTGGGCGGCACTGTTCTGCAGTGGTTCTCCTCCTTCCTCTCTGACAGGACGCAGTCGGTGTTGACAGGGGGGCAGAGGTCGAGCCCTAGGCCCCTACTATGTGGGGTACCACAGGGTTCGGTCCTCTCGCCCATCCTGTTTAACATCTACATGAAGCCACTGGGTGAGATCATCTGACGACACGGGGTGAGGTATCAGCAATATGCTGATGATACCCAGTTGTACATCTCCACCCCGTCTCAATTTGGGGAAGCCGTAGACGTAATGGGCTGCTGCCTGGCCGATGTTAGGGTCTGGATGGGGAAGAACTGGCTAAAACTTAACCCTGACAAGACTGAGTGGCTGTGGATATTGCCTCCTAAGGACTTGACCAATTGTCCCTCTTTGGTTCTTGCGGGGGAGAAATTAGCTCCCTCAGAATGGGTCCGCAATTTGGGTGTCCTCCTAGACCCACAGCTAAAATTGGAGCAACATCTTTCAGCTGTGGCTAGGGGGACCTTTACACAAGTTCGTCTTGTGCACCAATTGCGACCCTACTTGGAGAAGGAGGCACTTCTCACAGTCGCTCATGCCCTTATCACCTCCCGGCTGGATTACTGCAATGCGCTCTACATGGGGCTACCCTTGAAGAGTGTCCGGCGACTGCAATTGGTGCAAAATGCAGCTGCGCGTGCTGTGGTGGGTGTACCTAGATGCACCCACGTAACAACAATTCTCCGCCAGCTGCATTGGCTGCCCATTAGTCTCCGGATCCAATTCAAGATGTTGGTCATTACCTTTAAAGCCCTACATGGCTCAGGGCCAGGTTACCTTCGGGACCGCATCCTGCCGCATACCTCCCTACGACCGGTTAGGTCCCACAGAGCGAGTCTCCTCCAGGTCCCATCGACCAAGCAATGCCGGCTGGCGGGGCCGAGGGGGAGAGCCTTCTCTGTGGGAGCCCCCTCCCTTTGGAACCAGCTCCCTCCAGAGATCAGGACTATCCCCACCCTCCTGGCCTTCCGTAAAGCAATAAAAACTTGGCTCTTCCGGCAGGCAGGGTATGAATAAAAGTTATTTTTAAATCTGGATAGTATTTTAATATGGTTTTTAACAAAATTGTTTTTACTTGTTATGTTTTCTATACATGCTGTGAGCCGCCCAGAGTCCCTCGGGAGTTGGGCGGCATAGAAATTTTAATAAATAAATAAATAAGACAGTGCTGCAGAGTTTCAGGACACCACTATAGAATTTAGCTTAAGTAGAAAAGGAAAAAGAAGGAAGGAACATGTGATTGAATGTGCATCTGGAGGAGCAGTGGGGTAGAGTTTTGGCAACATAGACCTTTCCCAGAAAGAGATGCCGATTAAGAGACTGTACAGTCCAAAACTGATGAGAGAGGTGGTAAGAGATTCAGAGAAGGCGCATCTTACAGTCTGCCAAGATATATCTAGTTGGTTAGAAGGTTATAGTTTTAGTGTGGCAAGATTCTATCTATTAAATGCAAGCATATAAAGGAATTCAATTGGATTTCTCTAGGCTCAGGCTTGACAGAACACTAGAAAATCACTGTTTTAAAGGTAAACAGTCATGGCCGACTCTAGGAGCTCATGCTCATCTCTGTTTCTTAGCTGAGGGAGCCAGCATTGTCCCAAAACATTTCTGTGGTCATGTAGCCAGCCTGACTATACACCAGGATGCACTGAACATTGTTACCTTCTCACCAAAGTGTTACCTACTTATCTACTCACATTTGCATGGTTTTGAACTGCTAGGTGGGCAGGATCTGGAGCAAATAATGGGAGCTCACCCCATCGTGCAGTGCTCATGTCTTGAACCTGGACTGTCAGCTTTGTAGCTGACAAGCTCAGCATCTTTAACTACTGAACACCATGCCCCACTGTGTTTTAGGAACATCTTATTTATTTACAAATAGAGCATTGTGGCAACATCTATCTGCTACAGGAGTCACACATGGCAAAATATATTATCAGTGTTTTACAGACTGCTTAAGTCATGGCAAACTTTTTTGTAAAAAAAGTATTTGTAATATTTCTTCTTATTTTGTTCTAATTTAAAAAAAACAGTTCTATGTAGATTACTGACCAGCAAATGCTAATAGCAATTTTATTCCAAATTATAAAGTGAGATTCCAGGTCATAAAATACTATCTGTGTGGAATTGCCAGTTAAGCTGAAGGGAGAAGTCAAACAAGGGCCTAGCTTGGAATCGTGGCACAGCCACAAATGACATAAGCCTGACTTCCCCTCAAATCCATGAAATCTTATCAGGTTTTTCCCAGGAGAAGGCAAGTAGTCTGGTGAGATTCTTGTAACAGAGGTGATAAACAATAAAGTTACTGACTGAAGCTATTCATGAGTGGCTCTGGTTACTAGCACCTGACATTATCTCTTTATTTTGGGGGGGGGGCAGGAGTCATTGAATTGATTATCACATCTGGGACAGAGATTAAACACCAGGCTTCTCCTACCCCTTTCTCCTTGATAGCTCAATTTATAAACTGTATCTTATATATGTGGATCACAATTAGAGCTATTTCTACCCATCATAGAAATGTCCAAACCATATACAGCCTATAGATGATTTCTAGAATTAACTCTGTATATTCTGTATATTACTTGTTTTTAATTTGCAAATTAGACAGCAATTTTAAACTCTGAAAAAAATAGATTTCATTTCGTATATAGATGGTTTTCCTTTCAAAATTTGTATTCAGTTTTCCCAATAGACTTATTTTGGAACAATTTTAGAGCTGAGAACTCTCTTGTAGAGATTACTGAATCTAGTCCATATACTGTATTAGTCTTGGAATTAGGTCATTTCAGTTAAAGATGTGACTTAAATGTAAGAAATTCATGCACTAGCCAGAGTATTGCAGTTCCTAGTCAGTTGGGTCACTCTTCCAGTGGTAAATAACAGGTCAGCTCCAAAAGTTTGCCATTAAGCCAGTAGATGTATATGTAATTTACAATGACTTCTCCTTTCTACTCTTAATTTGGTGCAGTGGTTAAGGCACCAGACTAGAGACCAAGGGCTGTGAATGCTAATCCTGCCTTTAGCACATTTCCCCCAGATGGGTGAATTTAGGTCAGTTATTCTTTATCAGAAGGAGGCAATGCAAACTACTTCTGAAAAACCTTGCTCAGAAAACTGCAGGGACTTTCCCAGGAGTAGAACAAAAAATAAATAAAAAGAAACCCCCCCCCTCAAATCTACATAGTTATAAAAACTACTGTTCGAGTTGAAGCTATGCATATTGAGACTAGCCATTGTCCTTAGCTTTTATCTATGCTATAGTTCTTTCAATTTGTTTGTTTCTTGTTGTTTCTTCAGCTGAACATATTGGTTGATTTGTCACATGAGCAGAGTGTTTTTCTGCAATGGACATAAAATGCACTGAACAGAAGATGCTATAAAAATTTCTCACTTCTTCTCTGCCCCCCCCCACCGCACCCCCTGCTTTCCGCAGTGTTTGAACATATCACTTGGTTCTGTGTCCAAGCTTCACTGGTCTAGGGGCCTGAGATCATAATTTTAAGTCCTTCAGTGGCCTTCCAGCCAGGTTTCTTACACATCGTATGTCTAGCATGACTTGGGCTATTGTTTTATTTATGATGCAATCAGATGCTCTGAGAATGTGAGCTGTAACTTTTCGTTGCATAAAACACTTTTTTTTTAGTTTGTAACATTCATCTCTTGTATGTAGTTTCAGTATTTTATTTTTACCCAACCTAACTACAATAAGAAATAAAAATGAATTCACCCTTTAAAAATGATGAAATAATTATGAAAATTCAAATAACATTAAGTCCCATTGGTAGACACAACTAGCTCATGCGTTTTTTTAGAACATACCTTAACCTATACGTATACACACACACACACACACACACACACACACACACACACACACACACACACACACACACACACACACACACACACACCTAATACTGGTAATTTAAAACATTTGAGGTTCATGATTCTGATAATGTCTTGTATCGAATAAAAGTACTAAAATATTGTGCTACATTTTTATTTAAAAAAAATGTTTTTCAATGCAGTGTTTTAATCAAATGCCAGTTAGTAACCATTAATTTTCTCCAGATTTGTTAATGTTCACTAATGTTGTTGCTATTAAGCCATGTGTCAAGGCATCCATATTCATTCCTACTTCTAGTGCCTCTCTTTTAGATCTATTTATCTACATTAAAATATAATTGTTACGCTCTCTAAGGAATTGAACTCTGTCTCCACTTTTTCCACTTTCAGGAAAAGGTCAAAATTATTATCTTTAGCAAAGATTTTTTAATCTGATTTTTTTATTACCGGTAGTAATTATTGTTATATGTTGCTATATATTATATATAACACATATTGTTACATGTTCTGCCTATGCAAGTTCACCAAAAAAAAAAAAATTAGTATGGATTTGAGATGATGCCACAACAATTAGATAAAATACTGACTGGCCTGGATGAAAAATTGATAACAAAAAATTATAATTACTTATTAGAATTTGATAGAGCTGAAGATATAGTGAAGGGAGTTAGGCAAAAAATGTTGGGCATAGCATTGAATTGGAAGATTGGGAGAAAATTTGGAACAGAAATTATAAAATAACCAAATTGGCAAAGTACAAAGAGAACCAGTACAAAATGTTCTATCGCTGGTACCTGGCACCCTCTAGATTAGCGAAACTGAATTGTTGGAAATGTGGTCAAAAACAAGGTACCTTCTATCATACATGGTGGTTATGCTTGGAAACAAAAAAGTATTGGGAAAAAATTCATAGGTGGATACAAGAAATAACAGGATTTCAGATAGAATACATCCTGGAGATATTTTTGCTAGGGATTGTTAAAGGGGAATATAACACAAGAATAATATATATCATTTTACATATAATAACAGCAGCAAGAATAGCATTTGCGCAATGATGGAGAGAAACGAATACACCGTCCGAAAGTTTAGTGATAAAAAAAATATTTGATTGTGCTGAAATTGACAAATTAACAATTGAATTGAAAGGACAAATAGATTCGGCATACTATGCAATATGGAAGAAGTGGTATGACTGAATTGAGAATAGAAAAACAGAAAAAGAAGAGATAACATAGAAGTAGAATTAAAATGTATAGCTAAAATGTACAGTATGGAACATATTTGAATTTGAATGTTATGGTATGTAAATGATATGTAAATGAGCACAGTTACACATAAGTTATGAGTATTTGTTTAATGATAAAAACACAATAAAAACTATTTAAAATGTATGCCTGAAATATGCAGATCTTGGTGAATTGTAGAATTTTCATGTTTAATTTTGGATCTACTTACTCTTACAAAGTTGATCCTGACAGATTGTAAGTAATGTATATTAGAACACTATTAAGAAGGTTCCTAAAAACTGGGGACATATGGCTTATTTCTCCAAAATTGTTGCTAAATATTTTAATCAATAGTTTTTTGTTGCATGCAGGATGTGGTTGATGACATTATTTGGATGATCACACTAAGGTATCTTCACTCTACATCACTAAAAAGTTTCTATATCTATCTATCTATCTATCTATCTATCTATCTATCTATCTATCTATCTATCTATCTATCTAGTTTTTATTCTGCTGTAATTATGGGATGCATTTACAACAATGAAGTAGTTATAAATACAGCAGAATAAATTATTGAACAAACTGTAATGACTGCATAGAAAGTAGAAGAAAAAGATGGAAAGAGCTGGATAACATAAATATACTGTGATAACTTAGTGTAAATTGTCTGATAACCCCTCCTGCAAATTCATAGAAATATTAAACATCAATGTAGGTGAGGAGCTGAATTCTGAAGAACATCATAATGAAAACCTCCAGACCTATTATTTAATTGATATATCATTTTCCAGTATTTCTAACTAGTACTGTTTGCTTAAGACAGAATGTAACCTTATCCCTGTCCTTCATAGACAGTTGAAAAGGATACCATATGTATATGACAAGTATGCATTATATGATGGGAGAAAAAAATGGATTGCTTCTTATAATATGCACCAAATAATGTTACATCTAAGAGAAATGTAATTACTGTTCAGTTTTCACACTTTGATTTTAGATAAGTGGTTCTGTTTTTTAAAAAATGCATTAACTTATGCACTTTAAGACCACTGTATTCCAAGAAGATAAGAAGTTGTTTACTAAAAGGCATTTATTAGAAAAATGTGCTTACAGAAATGAAAATATTAGAGAAAATGGTTAACAGAAGTACATATGACTTTTCATGAAATATGTAAGTGTAGACATTTGCAAACAGGTGAGAAGAAGCTTATCCTTGAAAAATAGGGCATTATGGACAATGAAACATATTTATCAATCTATCCATCCATATAACTTTCAAGATCATACTGTTTTAATACTGATCTGAACTATAAGGAACAATGATATCATCAGCTGAAGTGAATGACTGGAAGATGTCTTTAGTCTTCATATTTGAAGCTCATAGAGGCATATTGAAATTATTGAAATTATTCATAGATTAATTTTTGTTTGAAAATGTTAAACCATAACCTATATTTAAACCCAAAGATTGGTTCTGTTTCTATGTTCAACATATACTGTAATTTATAAACAAATTGATTTCCTTGTCTTCCAAGTTGCAAGAACCGAACACTTTTATTTATGTGCCTATTTATTTATTATTCCATATCTGCATAACCGTCTCATTGTAAAACCTCCAGCAATTTGCAACACTAGTTTAAGACTAAAATAATGTTTATGGGCTAGAATTTTGTTAGAATGATTGTAAATTGGGGAAATAAATCTTACATTTCATAGAATAAAAAGCAACACAACTGATGCAAATTTGGGGCCATGTTTGCATTGCTAATTCAGAAATGTCTTTATTTTCCTCCATTTCTTTCATTTACTATACATTAACTGATTCTATTTTGTTATTACAAAGAAATCTCTTCTTTGGACCCTCTCTTCCCCGGACATTGCCATCTTGTGTGAACTAAATACATCATCAGTGAAGCTCATTCTCCTGTATTACACCAATATATCACTGGAATGACATCTGGTTCTGATGATGTATTACATTAATACATGATCAGAGTACGAGGGGCTACTATGGGGTATTAAAAAACGTGTGCTAACAAAGGAATAACAGTCCTGGAATCCAGTAAGCTTTAATTACCAAATGAGGACTGCTTTGTAGCCAGGTAATACGTAATGTGGAAGCTCCTACATCATCCTGAACAGAGAAGAGCAATCTGCATCCCTATTATATTACCCATGCAGCTTTGCACAGCATTTCTGCGGGCTGAAATTGCCTGCTCTTTTCAATGTTTCAAAAACCATAGCTACCCCAATATTTTACACTGCCATATGAATTATTCAGATGCTTTTATTTATTCTGTTCACCTCACCTTCTCCATGATAACTAAGCAGGCCATCAAATATGTAGTGATAAATGTAGCCTTTTTAAAATAAATCTATTATTTTCTCTGATAAAATTTTGCACTTACTCATAATGCAGAAAGAAAACAAAATTAGCTTCTGTTTCTGCAAGCCATGTCCTACTTGTTAAACAGTGCAGTTTTAAAGAAAACATGTGTTTGTCAATTTGGACAAATTATAAACTAGACATTCTGCATTATATTGCAATTATTTGATTGTTAGCATTTTGATTTAGTTTATGAGCTGCACTTCAAAATGCTGCTGCACAAAGTCAATTTTCTAAAACATATCCATTTCTCATTTCTCTGAATCCACTCCTGTTCTTTCTTTATCTGGCATTAGCTGTATTCTCCTCTAGCCTTCGAATCAAATTGTCAAAAGGTCACATAGTATTCAACATTGTACCTTTTGTATTTCAGGCTTATTTAATTATACGGTAAAATCACATTACAAACACATACACATCTATCCAAGAGACAAAATTTAAAGTCTGTCTGTAAGACATCTACTGTGCTTAATTCCAATAGTACTCAAATCTTGAAGAGACTGTTTTGTTTAATAAGTATTTATCTATTGTTAATGTCTTTGGAGAATTCATCTTGGGGTATACACTGAAGATAAATGCAGATGTGCGAGGGTTTATGAAAAATGTCACAGCAAGTGACAGGAAGCCAGAGATGTGTTACCACAGTCCACTTCACATGAGGGACAATCCACTACCTCTCTTGCATGTATTATATTTTTCTGCTATGTATTTTTCTTTTTGATTTCTGAGACTCTTTGATATTAAATACTTCTAATACCAAACACTGACAGTCAATTTGAAAAGAATGTATGATGTGGAGAAAGAGACAAAAGTATTGATGTAAAAATGTAGCTACAATAGAAGAGAAAATAGTAAAGAGATGTTTGAAATGTTGTGTTCATGAGGAAAAGGATGAAATATAATAAGAATTAATTGAAGGTCTAGTGCTCTAGAGCAATGAATTGTGCCATTTCAATTCAGTAGCACAGTGCACATAATATTTGTAAATCTTCCAAAGCATTATTTATCTGATATATACTGTAGATACTGTCCAAATAATACTGTAATGTTAAGAGCTTTTTTCTTTAAAGCAAAAGTATTTAAAAGCAAAGTAGCACAATTGTTTATTATTCCATTATAAGCCTTTTCTATGTTCCTAGAATTTTAAAGTAATGTAATAGACAATGTGTGTGGGGAAAAAAGTATGAAATAATTGTAAATTAACAATAAAACCCTACCCAAAGTATCAGCTAATTTTCCAATTACTACCAGCTTATTTTTCTTTGTTTAACAACTTTCTCTGACAGCATAGGTTGAAAGATATCTGATATAAACCATACTTCTAAATAGTAGAAGTTAAAACAAAATTAGGATTCAAATCATAAAAAATAATCAATAATCTAAAAATAGTTGAGTGTTTTCCATATGACAATAACACAGAGGACAAAGGCCATTGGGCTCTATGGATTGTGCCTGAGAGTTATCAAAAAAACACAGTCATGCTTGATTTAGAGCTGTTTCATCCTAATGTTTCATCCTTCACTTTATTAATTCAATTTATGCCCTTAAAAAAAGATGCATTGTATAGTTTTCTGTGACTAGAATGAACTTGATTTGAGGCTTCATGCAGCATGATCCTTGACAGGTATACCCTAAAATAAATCCTATTTAATTCAGTGGAATTGATGCCCCAGTAAGCATGTGTCACATAGAGCTACAGTCTCAAAAATAAAATGCTAGCATATTTGCTGAGAAGCGAGTTTTGCCATTGAAAAGATTCTCCATCTTGTTTCCTTCAGCTTATAATCAAGTTTCTATTCTATTCCGTAAACTTGTTTGTAAAACTGCATATATACACATACACACATACACACATATATGCTGTATATACACATACAGACAATATAGTTTGTCGGCTATAGAAAACTGCCTGGATGGCCCAGGAGGGGCCAAAAGGCAAAAGGAAACTGTGATGTTTCCTTCCATACACCAGGATGACTCGACAGAAAAAAAACATTAATAACCCTTTCCTGGTGAAGAGCTGATAGGGAAGAGAACCTTGTGGCCTAGAGGTTAAAACTGCTGCCTTACAAGCAGACTGCCCAGGTTCAAATCCCACTAAGGGTATGGCTATCTGACGAGAGCAAAATAGCTCGAAATAGATCTATAATAGTCTCCCTTTATTTTCATTTATCAGCAAAAAATGTTACACACACACACACACACACACACACACACACACACACACACACATATTGTATATAAAAGCAGTTTAAAAATGTTGTAAATAAAACTAGAAGCTAAGTATCTAATTTTATAAGATACCAGCAACAGAGCAATGAACTGTGCAATGATGTCCAGATCTCCAGCTGAGCTTTTGATTCCCCCACCTCCATCCATAAATAAGCCCATAGCAATCCTCAGTATTATAAAGCAAGCAATTTTCTGAAACTCAGGGAGTTTTACTGCAGTTTATGATGCAGCATTGGGAGGGGCTGTTTTTCAACAATAACAATCAGAAGTCCAATGTCCTGTTTCACACACACACAATACCAAGGGAAACTGAAAGAGCTCTGTGTTCTGTCTCTTCAGTCTTTCAGGGCTGGCTGAACAGATCTGCTCCAAACTATTCACACATTTTACCAAACTGTAGCACAGTTTTAGGAGTCATGTTTGTGGCATTCTACCATGGCCAAGTGTGACTTAATATTATGAGCAAGCTCTAAAGAAGTGTGTCTCACAATGGAATGGAACGGGACAAAATCATTACTTGAAGGATGCTCCTATATTGTGAGCTTATTAAAAGCAAATTCATGGTAGTTAACAATAATTGCTAGTATTAGAATAATAAAGCACTATTAAAGCTTTTACCATTTAATAACCTCATTCTAAATGTAAACATGGCTAATGGCTATTGTTATGGCATTTGTATTTTAATAATTTAATAATTATCCTGAAAAATCAATTTGGCTTAGAGCAGGTTTCACTTTGGGATGAATGTTTGGCAAAGGTATAAAAGTGGGAGATTTTTCAATACAAATTATAATATTCACATATTGACTATCCTCAACTATGCACTTAAAAATTCACCCAAGGGCCTTAAAATATGATTTGTCCATACAGCAAATCATATGTTGAAAAAAGGATGCCAGATTGCTGTCCAATTGCCAACACTGCATATCAAACACTAAGCGCTACTATAATATTTATATCACAAAGGGACTAAAGTGAATTGAGATATACAAATGTAGAAACAATTCTGCTGAATCAGCCCCATACTCATCTTAGTTTAACATTTTATTTCTCAAAATGGCCAACAAGACTATTTGGGAATTCATAAGCAGGAGCGGAGATACATTATTCTCCTACTATTGTTTCCTTTCAGTTGTTGATTGGAGGAACATTAGTATTTTGAGGCATTTTAAGACCATCTAGATTCTTAGATATTCAAACATATTCATTCATTTTAATTAATAATCCATCTTTCCTACAGAAATTCAAGATTGCATTCATTCAGTCTTTAGAGTTACCTTACTTTTTCCCCAGGAGTGGACATTCCCTCATATTAGTTTAAGAAAGATAATTCTGTAATAAAGTTGAGTTGAGAGAAAAACACTGGCCCAAGGTCATCTATGCTTATCACTAAATTGAACTATATGTCTGTCTATCTCTCTGTCTGTCTACTGCCTGCCTGTCTGCTTAGGTCGTGGGGGATTCTAAGCAGTATAGAAAGAACAACAAGAAAATCAGCCAAAGAAAACAATAAAAGATGTAATACAGCTTTATGTTGCATTACGTTGCATTACATTATGGTACGGTACTGTACGGTACATCACATTACATTATACTATTACTATTACTATTACTTATACTATACTATAGTATAGTATACTCTACTCTACTCTACTCTACTCTACTCTACTCTACTCTACTCTACTCTACTCTACTCTACTCTACTCTACTCTACTCTAGTCTACTATTATACTAGTAGCTGGATACCCATGCTTCACTATGAAACTATGAAATTGACACTTAAAGCTTGAAAATTATTGAGTAGTTATGATCGGGCTTGATAAATTGACACTTAAAGCTTGAAAAGTTATGTAGAATGTGTAATTCCTTAGCATCAGAGCATATTTATATAAGGCAACTGGCAGTTGGAACAGAGTTCTTTTCAGGTGGGGAGGGGGAGTAGAATGTCTAACTCCTTAGCATCAGAATGTGTTAATTAATATAATTAATATAATACTTTATAAGAAATACTAATGATCTGATGGTCATTTCGAAAAATCCTTTCTTAGCGAGCACCTAGAAGCTAAGGGGAACATACGTGCCAATTTTCAAGTTTGTAGGCTTTACAGTTCTGGAGATGCAAAAGCTTTCCATGTGAACCAAATTTGTATAAAGTTTTAGAATATCATTAAAATGGAAGATGCTCAGGAAAAAAGGAACCTTGTAAAGAATGTCCTTTGGAGGCCCTTCCTGCTATACATCTTAATATATAGTAGTGATTGTTAATCTGTCTGAGATGAATGCCCATATACTGTATTTCTAAAAAAAATTAATGGGTTCTCAAGCAGGTTTTCTATGTTCCCTTGGGTTTAGAAGCTATATCTATGTCGGGTGGACAGACTCATATACTCAAATCCTGCCATATAAGCCTTTATAGATGTTAACTATACTTTGAAATGTGCTTGGGAACAGCAATAGTGGGACTATTCCTTAAGTATTCAGGTCTTTGCATTTTGCATCAGTTGGGCCTTCTTGGTATCTTTATTAAAGTATTCAGCATGGAAGATAAGAAAGACAAAAGTATCTTCATTGCCCCTTGTTTTCATATAAACCTGCAACTGATATATAAGCTAGAGTTAAGTAAAGACCTTTGTTGCATTAGCCTACAGCTGGTTCTCTAACAGGAACTGGGAGCCTAAAAAGACATCCAATATGCAAGCTTTTCCCCATAATGGGGATCAACCCTATTAAGAGCCAAATATTTTATAATCCCAGAACCATTGAAACTCTGGATGAATGCTATCTTCCTTCCTTGCGTGATTGCTTGTGTTGTGTTTGAGCTTTCTCCCCCATTCAGATCCTGAAACCAGTAGACAGACTGCAGCTCAGAAATTTACTGTGCTCAAGGCCATTGAAAGGTTGAGCAGAATAAACATGGACATCCATTAGAATAACCAATGTAATTTTACTTCTGTGCCCAGAAATAACTTCTGTCAAAGGTCCAGTTATTTTTTTTTCTTCCAAGGTTTTTTACTACTGACACTACATCTCTACAGAGGGGAACTTGAATACTGGATTTAGATTTAGATTTATTATTAGAGTTGGAAGGGACCTTGTAAGTCATCTAGTCCAACCCCCTGCTCAAGCAGGAGTTCCTACACCATTTGAGACAGATGGCAGTCCAGTCTCTCCTTGAAGGTCGCAAGTGTTGGGGCTCTCACGACCTCTGCTGGCAAGCTGTTCCATTGGTTGATCGCTCTCACTGTCAGAAAGTTTCTCCTCACTTCCAGGTTGAATCTCTCCTTGGTCAGCTTCCATCCGTTGTTCCTTGTTTGGCTTTCTGGTGCCATAGAGAACAGCCTGCCCCCCTCCTCTCTGTGGCATCCCCTCAAGGATTGGAAGACTGCTATCATGTCACCCCTGGTCCTTCTCTTCGCTAGACTGGCGAAGCTCAGTTCCTGCAACCGCTCTTCGTATGTTTTATTTTCCAGATCCTTTATCATCCTGGTTGCTCTCTTCTGCACTTTCTCTAGAGTTTCAATGTATTTTTTGTAGTGTGGTGACCAAAACTGGATGCAGTACTCTAGGTATGGTCTGACCAAGGCTTTATAGAGTGGTACTAGTACCTCTCTGGTCCTTGATTGTATCCCTCTATTTATGCATCTATGCATGCTATCCATTTATAGTAGATCCATGACAGACCTCTTGAACAAAGGGAAGATCAGCACATGTTTCAGGACTGCTGGCACTTCACCTTTGCACAAGGAGCATTAACTGTTGTACACATCTGCCACTCTGCCCAACCCACAAGTATTTCAACCCCAGGAGGGGCAGGGGTCAAATCTGCATATGGTAGACTAGGATAAAAGAATACTCCTTCTACTTCCCCAGATTCTGCTGGTGCAAAAGCATCCCAAGTAAATCGCAAGTTTCTACCTTTGTCACTTCATCACATCCTGTCCATTCAGCTTCCGACTTTTCACTTTGTGTCAAATTCTGCAACCACTATTCCATATACGTCATGCAAACAAGTGTTCATACATAGAAATTTATTTACGAACGAATATGTTCAATATATTGAAATCAAAAGGGGTGTAAAATGGGGATGGGATTTAAAAAATGCATCTTTGTTCCAGCTTCTGATCCAGCATATATAATGCTGCAGTTCAATTAACTTCTGGTCTTCAATTTTTTTCCTATGTATTATCTAATAAAACAATCAAATAAACCATTGATGATGTTACCTAGTTGGGTAATGAAATGTCTGCAGGCAAACAACCAAGCTCAGAAAGTATCAAGGGTTTCACAATCAAGTAAATTTCCCAGTTGTTAATGAGCTGGTTTTTAATACATGAAAGTACTTTCAATGCATCAAATTATGGACAGTGATCCAGAGAAGCATACTTGAAAATCCATTCAGAGCTGTTTTAGATTACAACAGAATATAAACAAAACAATTAACTAATTAAATCAACCCCATCTTGTAGTTTTATGCAGACATACATAAGCATACACTATTTGTAAGATGCAGATTTTTTTAAAGGTTTAGAAGTACTAGGAAGAAACTCACAAAATGGATGTCATGGGGATGAACTCAATGGCATATATTCATTTACAAATAGGTAATCTGGTAATAAGATTCCACATGACTGTCTCTTACTTGGTAGGATTCCACTACTACCAGGAGCTTAAATGTACTTTTTACTATGAAGATTATTATATTTTTAAATAAAGCACTAGCCTTTTTTATTATCTGCAAAGCCGATAGTGCTTACATGGGGCCCAGGGTTACACACGGAAGTAAAGCTAACGCTGGAGATTGGCATTTGGTAGCATAGCAATTTCTTATTCATTTATTTGTTTATTTAAATTGGATAAATTTTGAAAGGACAGCAGGGCTGATGACAGAAAGGTTCATTGCTATATTGCTCTGTTAGCAGGACAAGGACCTGCTAAGTCCTTGACGGTAGTGGGTGCATGTGTGTATGTGTGTTTCAACTTCACTTGTAAAACTTTATATAATACATTTATTCCCTAATAAATGTGTTTGGAGTTGCTGTCTTAATTAAGCCAATGAAGGAAGGCAATATCCATATTGCTAATATTAGCAAGCACATTTGTCATAAAGAAGGAAAGGACCAGGATTAAATTGTTGTACCTTTGCACAAATTGGTTTGAATCATATCCATATCTGGAATGAGCTTTAAGCAATAATGAATGGCCTGGAGCTTCACTGTTCACACATTCATATTTCTCTACAATTATTAGATACAGTAAACATCTGTGGGTAGCAGAAATTATACCGGGCAAGTAGAGAGATCACCTATTTCTTTAGTTTTGAGATTCAGAATATTTTCTTAGTCATACCCAGTGCCGATAGCTCAGTGCCTGCCTTGTTCCCCAGAGCTTCAAATATTGGCAGGTTTGAGACAGCACTTGTCTTTCTCTGAGCACAATTCAGGATGCAAACACAAACATCCAGTATTCAGTCCCATTTGGCAATTTGAAAGAAGATTCTTGCCAAACTTGTAGAGGAGAGCTAAGGATATTTTGATTCAGCTTTAGGCTAATTTTAAGACACAAGCGGTGTTACGTTTGTGCAGAAATGTATTCTAGGAAACCCCATCCCTGTCCAACATCATCTTTGTTTCTGAAGTCTGATTAGTTAACATATTCCATCACCTTGGGAAGAAGCTGAGGTAAGCGGCTTAATTTATAGATGGATGAAGCAAACTTATTTAAAAATTCGCACTACATTATCATGAATCATGTAGGCCTATTAAACTAATTGCTAAGTAAATTTAAGCAGTATTACAGTAGAATTCAGAGAATTTATCATCAATCTAAAGGGCTCTTTGGTGGTCTAATGCTGCCCCCCACAGATATGTCTCCGAACATTCATTATGCCATAATTACAAAGTCCCTTTGAAGAGGCTAAAAATCCCGAGACTCTTCTCATCAATTATTTTCACCTGTTAATTCATTTTGTGTGAGGTAATAACCTCCGCATAATAACAAATGTGCAAGTACTCCGATTTTGCAATTAAAAGCAGCAGGGCTCCTATTTTGATCATACAGATTGTGACATCCATCATAGAAAACAATTTGGGCCTAGCAGGATGACAGATGCCACACTGATGGCTCTACTAACTAACTGCCTGTCCTGTGGAAAAAAAAATGGCCCAGCTTCAGCCGGCAGCTGCAAGCTATCTGATAGCTCCTGACCAGCCGGGGGTGGGTGGGAGGGAGTAAATTACTGAAAAGTAATTTTAGTTCACAAAATGAGGGTGTGTGTGTGTGTGTGTGTGTGTGTGTGTGTGTGTGTGTGTAAGATTATATCTGTGCCTCTGTGTGTCTGTATGTCTGTGTCTGTATGTCTGTGTGTGAATGATATACACATATCTATAGATGATGGATGGATGGATGGATGGATGGATGGATGGATGGATAGATAGATAGATAGATAGATAGATAGATAGATAGATAGATAGATAGATAGATAGATAGATAGATAGATAGATAGATGATAGATAGATAGATAGATAGATAGATAGATAGATAGATAGATAGATAGATAGATAGATAGATGATAAACAGACAGACAGACAGACAGACAGACAGACAGACAGCTAGATATAGATTAGATGATAGATACACACACAAATACATTCATGCATTCCAGTGACAATTTTGAAGGAAATAGCTGTGAATCACTGCCAGCATTCAGAGGGTATTGCTTATCTGAGCAAGGTGGGAACCGAATAAATAAAACAAAACAGAAATATAGGATGAAACAGCGAGCCACATACTGCTGGAAAAAAAAGTAATTATTTCATTTCTTTCATGACTTATTAGCTGCAGAAAGCAAGGTGGTTAGTCCTTCTTCCTTTGGCTAAATCGGCCCAAGCGGGATTTCTTCCAACCTCCAGACAGGTGCCTAAATAATAGACGAGTGCTCATTTTAGCCTTTCGGTTTGTATCAAGGCTGAGTGAGAGCTGTCTTGGGAATGATCCCACCAAGCCTTAAAGCGATATCATCTCCAGCTCTGCAGAAAATATAGAAGCAAGTACAATGCCTGGGACTCATTAGTTCCAGAACACAATTCCTGAGAAAATGATTTTATTTTATTTTATTTTATGTGAAGAGACATGATGATGGGTGAATTCTGTCAGAAAGGATCACATGCATTTTAATCCAAACAACAACGAACAATTAAGCCAGATTTCTATTTATATTCAACCTTTTTGAATATCTGCTTGGATAGTTAAAACTGTAAAATATGAGACTCTACAGGATCTTTGGTAATTAAAAAGCATAAACTAACAGGACAACAATTAAAGAGGAATTATAGCATTATAAAGATCTACTGTACATATGGACTTTATAATGCCAAGAAGCAATAATAAAAAGATTATTTGAAGACACAATTATAAATATAGTGTAGGATCTTCCCCCCTTAGCTGCATGTTAAAATAGTGAAATTGGTCCCATTTATGACATCTCACGTTACACCTGTGTCCCACATTTTAAACAATACAAATTGTACCCTGTTTCTTATATCCTACATTTTTATTGTTTTGAAGTCATAAAATCTTTTCATGTAGAGATGAATGAAAAAGACAGTGAGAGACAGAAACTAGGAGAAAATGAGACAAAGAAGGGGGAGAAAGGGAGAACGAAAGCACCATGAAGCCAGCAAAATTGAATACTTTTCTATTGCTGAAGGCATTTGGGTTTCATTCTTTTTTTAAAAAAGAATTCAAAAATATTAACAATCACTCATAATACTTTTTAGAGATAAGTTTGAATCATTAAAAAAAGAATGTTAACATGTTGCAAACATCTTGAATGACAGCATTAGTGATTAATCATCCATAACTGGCTGAGGTACTGATGAAAATCATAGTTTATGCACTTATGCAATAGTTTAAAACAAACTAAATAAACATAAACAATTAAATTATGATTGCCCTATTAAAGACTGCTTTGAATGTAATTTGCGTAACATCCGGTGACTAATGCTATCAATAAATTATGACACTTTTGCTACTTCACTATTAAGACCAGAGTCTTACTAAGGGGAAAAATAATTACCAAATTGTTCTTGTTTACAATTCTAATATCCTCTTCATTATCTACTCTTCCAGACATTTTAGGCAGTTCTGAGGACCTGGGGCACGCTCACACACTGTCATAAAGAGAAATTAATGTTGTTAAAGATGCCCTAGCTGCCCTCTGGGACAGTTGAAGATGTGAAAAATATAAGGTTCTATTTTAAAAATGAAAATGATTAAAGGCACAAGTACCTTGCTCTTATTGAAGCCACTAAAACTTTTAATAAAATACTTCAGTTCAGAAGGGGGAAAGAAAAAAAAACACACGGTTTTACTTGTTCCAACTGTAAGTAAAGGAGTGGGGAAAAAAGGTAACTTTGTTCTACAAGAAGAAGCTTGCTTTAAGCACTAATAAGCGTAAAAAAGACTTCATCATTATAGAGAACCCTATTCGTCTCGGCAACAGCTCACTTAATAAAAACTGGATGATAGAAACACCACTGATACTATCTCCAAATAGGTAGTAAGCTAATTAGGTGGAAAGAAAGAAAGAAAGAAAGAAAGAAAGAAAGAAAGAAAGAAAGAAAGAAAGAAAGAAAGAAAGAAAGAAAGAAAGAAAGAAAGAAAGAAAGAAAGAAAGAAAGAAAGAAGCTTACAGCAAATTGCTTAAGGATGTTATAGCAGATGTACAGAAGTTATTGTATTATCTTCAACGCTGTTAGACTTGCCACTGTCTTATGAATGTATACACCTCAAAATCTTTATAGGAAAGACTTTCAAAGGAAGGAAGAAAAAACACAACACAACCAGAGATATTCTGAACTTTCAGAGCCATAGACTGAAGACAAGTTTTGACCAAGGAAAGGGGCTGGGGGGATTATGGCACTGGTCTTTGGTGACAAGTGGTAGCAAACAAATAAAGAGTATAAACTTTGTAGTAGCATGGAGATAAGCAGTATCAGAACTTGGTTTTCATAATCATGTTCACAAGGTGTGTGTTTTTTCAAAATGCTTCTGTGAAGTTGACAATTTGCACTGAAAGCAAGAAAACCTAGGCTGAACATCTTTTGTCCTTTAATTATGTGTCAATTGTTACATAAATTAAGCATGTGAGAACAGACCATTTGCTAAGCCTGAAAGAAGTTTAGGATCCAAAGACCATTTGGACCAGGAATTCTTCAGAGACAAGAATATAGCAGACTATCACTTGCCTTAAGGCACAATGTCTTTTTTTAAAAAAAACTTAGCTTGATTCAAATCTGGGAAGAAGCTTTTGTGTAGGGGCCAGGAAAGTAACCACCCCTTCAAGAGCATAATTTTGAACATCTTTCATAAAACGATTAAATGGCAAAAGTGGGCAGTGGAGGAATCAGTGAGAGAGAGAGAAATTTTCAGTCATACTTTATCCAGAACCTTGCTAAGCAAAAGTAAATGGATGAATCCCAACGACATGTTTGAGGAGGTCCTTAAATTTTAAGAAAAAGCATTGGGTAGCTGCAAGAATTGTTTCTCCCTTCCCAAAAAAAACCCAACATGCTTAAGCCCTATTCCTCCTGTCAGTTCATGAAACTAGAGCTTCTGACCTCAGAAACCACGTTGGGATTTCAAAATCTCTTGCATCTCTTATTGAAAATATATTACACAGAGACATCAGGGTAGATTTTATTGGCTAACTAATAGAGTCAATATGTTTTCAAAAGTCAAAATATATGTAGACATAGTCCAAACAGTGCCTTTGATTGAGGTATTGGTATTTATACTTCACTGTTACAAAACACTGACTTAAACTAATTTAAATGGTTTTATTTAGCTTAAAATCCACTGAATAATGCTTATAAGTACTTATTATCATTGGGATCCTAAGGACGGAAAAGCATTTATTCAACTCTTTATTCCAGAATCCTGGATAAATGAGCATGTTGAACTAAATCTAAAACCCGAAGTCTCCAAGGGTCCATTTGTAATGCCATCATTTCCATCCCCAAGTCCCTCAGCAGCAGTCAGAAGCCATCTTGTAGTTCATTTTACTGTTGCTGATCTTGAAACATTGAGAATAACATAAGCGGATCTATTCTCCATTCAAAATTGTCCAATAACAGAAGTTCATTCCATGTACATATGCCTAATGATTTCAAAGATAGGGAGGGAGGGAAACAGTTGTTATGAGAGGGAGGTGCAAAGCCAATAATGGCATAGTCTCTATAGTGCATTAATGAAACTTATGGAAATGAGGGTAAAGGTTTGTTCTCTGAGCTTGTGGGTTGGTTTCTGAACATTTCATTATCAGGCTAGGTAACATCTTCAGCGGAGTTTAGGGGATGTCAGTGTCAGTGTTCTGTTTATAAGAGCTTTGCTATGTGTCAAGTGAGGGTCTTGTGACAGGTCTTGTGATGAGTCATCTGTGAGTCTTGTGATGGGTCTTGTGATAAGGAGATTACCTCAGGTCAGGTCGTTTGGAGGTGAACCGCTGATGTGTGTGAGGGGAGGAATGGCATGAAGTGTTGAAGGTCATTGCTGTCTCTGGTTGGCTGGGCGGTTGATTTGGATTCTGAGGGGTTCGTAGGCTGGTTGTATGGAAATGATAGTCTTTTGTCCCAACATTATATCCCTATAGAGAAAGGCAAAAAATTGACCACATTTTTTGTGCAGTTCTATATACTATATTTTACACTATAAGACTCTCTTCCCCCTCCCAAGTAGGTGGAAATGTCTGTGCATCTTATAGAGCGAATATTGTGATGGGGTGGAAACGTGTTATGTGCCATCGGTGTTTGCTGCCGCTACCACCACCGGGGAACGCTCAAGCCTTCACTGTTCTAGGAGGCGGGGATTGCTGCCACCATCACCTATCACCACAAATTCGTCGCAGCCCATTCGCCGCTGCCCATTCACTGCTGCTGTTTGCCACCAATCACCGCCACTGATTGCTGCCGCCTGTTCGCCATCACCCGTTCGCTGCTGTCCATTTGCTGCTGCCTATCACCGCCACCTGTTTCCCACCGCCCAATCACCACTGCCCATTCACCGCAGCCCATTCACTGCCGCTGTTTGCCGCTGATCGCCACCACCCATTCACCGTCGCCCGATTGCCACTGCCCGTTTGCCACCACCCATGTGCTGCATATAACCATTGCCCATTCACTGCCGCCTGTTTGCCACCAATTGGTGGCAGCGAACGGGTGGCAGTGATCAGGAGCAGTAGCAAACTGGCGGTGCCGTTCAGCAACAAACAGCGGTGGCAATTGGGCAGTGGTGAATGGGTGGCATCTGTGGTGAATGATGGCGAATGGTGACAGCAAACAGGCGGCAGCAGTGAACAGGCAGCTGCGGCAAATGGGCAGCAGCAAACGGCGGCAGCGATAGGCAGTGATAGAACAGCTGATCGGCAGTATTCTGGAAGGCAAATCCAGTCGCCAATCAGCTGCTTGGCATTGAAGGCTCCAGTGTTACCCAGCGGCGGCAGCAGCAGGTCAGCTCAGTTGACCAGTGGTGGGCTCAATGAAGCGGAACCCTGACGAGCCACATGCTGGGGCTGCGATAATGTGCTAAAGCTGACCAGGCTATTTGCTGTTTCCTGCAAGGATGCTAGCCAGATGAATACCGGATGGATGCTGGGAGGCAGAGGCAGATTTTTTTTCTTGTTTTCCTCCTCTAAAGCTAATGTGCATCTTAAAATTTACCAATAAAATCAAAGAAATTTCTGACACACACACACACACACACACACACACACACACACACACACACACACATCAAACTTACAAAGAACTGATAAAGAAATAAAGGGAGACTAGTATAGATCTATTTCAAGCTATTTAGCTCTCATTAGCTAGCCATACCCTTCTAGGATTCGAACTTGGGCTGCTTGCCTTGTTTAGGCAGTGCTTTTATATAATTTGTTCTTTCTGAAACTATATGGAAATGTAACCCTCTCTGAAATCCATGGGAAAAATCTGCCTACATTTTAAAACATGACCTTATGAAGTTTTACACATAGTTTTCTTTTCATGAGGGAAGAGCAGAATTCATAAAAATAATGGAAAATGGGTTGAAATGATATTATATTCTGGAAATGGTGATACTGAGTAACTTATGTATTTACCCATCCTGGATCAGACTGCCAGTAACAGTAGATTGTGAGAGCTCCCTGGTGCTATAGCCACCTCTCAAAAACATTTCATTCAACAAGAATCAAGTGCAACCCTCAGCTCAGGAAAAAAGAATTTGGATTCATTAAAGAGGCTGGACAATCTTCCACTAGAATGCTAAGTCGGCATCCTGCATTAGTTTTATTTGCATTAGCAGGGTATTGGACCACATAATTTTGTGTATCTCTTTCATGTCTGATTTCAAAAGCTAATGAGCAAGCCATCTGAGGATCTGTTTAAAAGCATCTAACAAAAGGAGAACCCTCTATGTTATGTTTCATTGACTGACAACCTATATAGTCAAGAAATTCCTTAGAATGTCCACTTTGAATTTTCAGCTGTGCGTCAGAAAAGATGTTATGATTGACACACTTCTGTTACATAAATGCCTTGCCATTTGTTTTTGGCAAGTGAGACTTCAGAATGTCAATATTCAGAGAGTATTTTGTCACTCAGTTTGGCTCCCTATTTTTAATAGTACCTCAGCAAAAACAAACATTTCTTTTCATCTTTTCTCTTTTCTTTTGCTTCTCATTTTATCTTTATTGAGCTTGCATCCTGGTCTGAGTAAATCTTATTTAAAGTTTCTATGTTCATTATTTTTAGATTCCGTCTTTTCAATTGGAAACAATGTTGCAGGACACTATGAAATGAAGAGTTACAAACTGCCAAAATTAGCAATAGTTGCTATGGGACAGAGTGCACTTCATTTATTTCCTTATATGGTTTATGGCCATCAGTAAAAGTCACATTAGAGAAGTTGCTTCAGCATTACAGTGAATAAAATCTTTGGGTTGGGAATTTTAAAAGTTCTAATTTTGTAAAAGTACAAATAAAATTTGAACAAGTCCAATTGTTTTTGAAAATCATTGGATCTACCGTAATTGCAGAAACCCAAACTCTTTTGCAGAAAACAAGTACAAATGTTTAACATTTTGTTTGACCGATTCTAAGGTTTTAGGTCTGATTCAAGCTAGAAAAAAGAGTTTAAAAGGCAGATAAAAATAATTTCAGAATATGCTTACTGTCAGAAAAGAAAACTTTGTCATGACATTTCCATACAGAAAAGCAGTGGTTTACCAAAGGTTTCTAGCAAAACAAAAACAATGGAATTTTTGAACTAGTGATCTATATGCTACTTTACTAACATTTAATATTTGCCAAACAGCTTCCTATCTTTTGCCTGGCAACATTTTGGCATTCTTTAATTTGGAAATGATTTTTTTAAAAAAGCTTGCATATGCTAAACATCCATTCTAAATTTAAAATCTTTGTAAGTTGATACCTTTTTAAAATGACTATTGCTTCAGACTTTATCATTTTAGCATGTGAAATTTATTTTCATTTTATTCCTCACCTTCAAGAAAAAATTATTTATGATTCTTATTCAATAAAATTTAAAATAACTACATAAAGAAAGAGGATGAACAATATGAACAACAACTGTAACTTTTAGAACCTTTGAATTGATTCATTGTTAATTGATAAGATGAATAAGATAAATGAGTTATGAGTAACTTCAGGTAGTGGTGACTGCTGCCAATTAAGTATCTTACTTGTTACTGATGTTTGCTGCAAAATCTTGTTCACATTAGACCACGTTCTTGCCTACCACAACATTTTTATTTGATAACAGAAAGCAATATTGACTGGGACTATTCTCAATTGCAAATGGATTGTTTAGAACAACTGAAAGAACTTGATTACATTAAAATTGCAAGAGTACTGTGAATTAAATATGATACATTTCTTGGGAAACTAGGTTCATTCTTTCACAGTACCACAAAATTTTCTATGCAGCTTCTCACCAATCACACTTCTTGGAATTCCTTGTCAGTCCATTGCAGGGAAAAATGCTATGTTAGGAGGAAAATACTGTCATCCTTATAAGACAAACCAGACAAAAAATGCTACTTTTATCAGAAAAGCTACAGTAATAGAATCTTGCAAAATTGAATCTGCTTCCCCTCCCTCCTTTTTATATTTCTGATAAATGAAGGACAGGTCAGGCATTTTTGCAAATCTCTTTCTTGAAATGGACTCAAACTACATTTATCTGATGATTTCTTGGGTAATGGATCTTCCTTTTGTTCATCAAGGCCACCCTCTGTACTTTATACAAGCATAATCATATCCTTCTTTTGCCCCTTTTTGTTTCTTGAAAGTAAAAACAAGGCTAACTAAGGAGGGAATTAGCATTACAAAGCCTAAAATTAGGTAAGCAACACTAGGAAAAGAAAGAAGATTCGTTTTGTGTGTTTGACAGTTCAGAAACTTTAATAAACTCGTAGAAAGATTCTTAATACTTGTTCCATATTTTTGTTAATCAATTAGCCTAGATATTTACATATGCACAAGAACAGGACATTGTGTTGTATATGAACACAAACGTTACTAGTTGTTTATTATGAACCTTTGTAAATAGCTATAATTTTCACTTTGATTAATGTGTTAGTCCTTTAGTTTAGTTATGTAAACTTTCATAATTAATAGCTAAGTGATTTTATTATATTTCAAATTTTTTTCTAATTCCAGTTCCAAAATTTTATTTTTACATCTCAGAGATATAAAAAGGAGTAAAGGTCTGTACTTTGATTATAGTGGAATAATATCTATTTCATGCTGAAATAAAATAGTATTTGAATAAATTTGTTTCTTTTGACAGAAGCCCTTTATAAAGGTTTTTTTTTAATTTTATTAGACATACATAACAATACAACAATAAACAGACATACAACATACAAGTGGGGCTTTAATGTCCCCCTAACATCCAAAAGCTATTGTCGGATATAATCCAATTATTAACGTTTTCCATAAACATTTGTGTTAATCTCTAGCTATACACCAATTCTTAATTGTTTCTAATTTTTAACTAAGTAGTTAGGGCTATAAAATCTTTGCATAATTCCTTCAGAGTACCACATTGTACCTTTTTTTTAATTACAGCCGAATAGCCCCCTATCTACTAAAAACTATTATCAAATATAATCAAAATGTGAAGCATTTCCCTAAATATCTATTTTTCTCTCTAACTAAACATCATATTTCAAGCATTTCTATTTTTAACTATACAAGTTATAAAATCTTTACATAGTTCTTTCAGAGAACACAATTATACCTATAAAGGTTTTTTTAATAGACCATAGTTATCAGAAACTATAATAAAAACTGCATTGTTCGTTCTATCAAACAAATGATCTAATATATAATTTTACAAGCAATGGTTGAATACATTTTGTAAAAATCTAATAAACCCTTATCAAATTTAGCAGAGCTCATAGGCTTAGTATGTGTTTTATCAGGGAAATAAGAAGAGCTTTTAACAGGATGTATAATTAACTCATGGATCTCCTTCTGTCAAGGTATTATTAAGAGCAAGAGCTTAGGATCAGACATTTCTGTGAGAACTTCTAAATAGGATTTTTTTGAAAAATTAACTGGAATAAAGACATGAACCAATAGCTAGTTGAATCTACTGATAATGGAATATTGTTTATATTCTACCTTTTCAGATTTTTTCAAGAAGCAATTGAAGATTCCGTGTAAAGAAGATCAGCCACTTTTCCAGTTTTGAGCCATCCAAATATATTGGGAAGTTTCAGAATTCTCAAATGGATTTTTAAAAAATAATTCTTAAATAAGCAAAACTATACATTGGGTCAAATTGAAATAAACTTGAGGTACTATCAAGTCCTTTATTTATGAAAACTTACTAAATTGGCTGGAGTGCTTGGAGTACAGAAACTGTAAGAATAGAATAGAATAGAATAGAATAGAATAGAATAGAATAGAATAGAATAGAATAGAATAGAATAGAATAGAATAGAATAGAATAGAATAGAATAGAATAGAATAGAAATCTGTTTGGGCCAAGTGTGATGTCGGACTGGCTAGTCAAACCTGTGCGTTAATGACTTCAAGACACTTTCAAAAGTAAGGACTTCAGCTTTTAATCACACTACAGATAAGAACTCAGACCATGCCGATCCCATTCAGTTCAAAGTCAGCTCTGAGATCATCCTCCTCTCAGTGCTATTTATGCAAATCCTCACCATTCCCTCCCCCCAAACCACCATCCGGTGCTGTGAAGCCCTCCCCTCTCAGCTGGACATGGCTTAGATTGCCTCTTTCCGGTTGTAGCGTTTCTCTGTGCTTGGCTTTCTCGGCGTCTCATGTAACAGGACGTTAATCACCGGCGTCAGGCATTGAACTGCTGATAAGAGTTTGTTGTGTTGGCAACCATCAATCCCCTGGTCCAGTGTCTCTCCCTCCCACCAAGGTGCATATGTCGGCCTTGGCACGACAGGCGGCTCCCCTCTATCAGGAGTCCACCTGCAGGGGATAAAGCAAAAGGGTTAGCCACATTCAAATAATCCTGATTGGGACCTGGTTTGCGTGGATATTTTCGATGAAATCGCCTTAATAATCGTTCAGCTTGTATGTCATGCGCAGCCACCCAGGTAGCCTCCGTAATCGGATATCCTTTCCAATACACCAGATATTGGAGGTTGCCTCGAAATAGTCTGGAGTCAAGGACTTCAGCTACCTCGTATTGGTCCCTATATATGGGACCAGGGGTTGTTGGTAGGTCCTTGTACACACAAGGAATTTGTCTCCAGTGCATAGCTCCCATATCTGTGGAAATTTAAAAGTAGTGTGTTTTAGCTATACCAAGTATTGCTGTTAAAGGCAACAGGTGTGCAAGACAGTCACATTACATCAAAAAGTAATGGTCACTCCAAAAGAAAAAAAAAGTAGATCATGAACCACTTGTTGATTAGACAAAGAAATTTTTGCCTCCACTTCAAATAAAACTTTGATGAAAAGTTTTGTGAAAACAATGAAAAAGAAAGGTGGTGGTTTTCATTATTTGAGACAGATGTTTCCAAGAACTGATACCAAGATTAAGGAAAGCATTTTTGTTGGTCCACAGATCAGATACCTCATCAATGACAAGCAGTTCAAAGATCTCTTAGTGGGTTTAGAGAAAATCACCTGGAAAGCATTCAAGGATGTAGTTGAGAATTTTCTTGGCAACTATAGAGCACCAAGCTACATTTAGTTGCTTAACAATGTTCTTAATCTGACAGCATACAAGACCATAAAGTACAACATGTCACTGAAAATTCATTTTCTACACTCACACTTGGACTTCTTTCCTTAAAATATAAGCACAGTCAATGATGAACATGATGAAAGTTTTCATCAGGATGTTGCCACATTGGAAAGATGTTATCAGGGCAACTGGAATCTATCAATCCGTCATGATGGACTCTGCAGCGAGATGTACCGGTATCAGACAATGAGTACAAATCAGGGGTGGGTTCTAACTTATCTTGCTGCCGGTTCGCTTGTACTGAACAACCCCCCCCAAAAAAGCTGAAAACAAAATGGCTATGCATGTGCAGTGCCGGAAACTTGGCTTCTGCGCATGTGCAGAAGAAAAAAAACCCGGAAAAAATTCCCCCCAAAAAAATTCCCCCCCAAAAAAAAAATTCAAAAAAAAAAGATGCCGGTGTCCACGGACCGGCACCGACAGAACCGGTTCCGTGACATCATTGTGACATCATCAGCGGTTTGCTACCGGTTCAGGTGAACCAGTCTGAACTGGGAGGAACACACCTCTGGTACAAATGCAAATCAGCAAGCACCTGTTGAACTAATGCAGTGAGTCAGAAACCTGTGATTAAGTACATTATAGTAATTAAAAATTAATTTGATATTTCTCAAGATTCCTTTGTGATGTGGTTCGGAAATTCTAAAATTATATTTGTGTTCAGTTTAAAGGTGTCTATAATAGACATATATTTACAGTATGTATCACATGTAAAAATGAATCTTTAGTGACATGTTGCAATTCATGTTCTTGTATGGTGTAAGACGTTTATCAAGCAGCAGAATGTAGTTTGGTGCTTTGCACCAAAAGTTTTTCAGGAAACAAAACTTTTTTGGGGAAAATGTTCTCTAATGTCCATTTACTTCAAGCCTTCCACCAAGTATTTTTTCCTCACTCCCTGTAGTATATTTTCTGGATGTAAATATTACTTTTCAAAGAATATGACAAAAAAACCTTGTTATTCATATGAAGGGGATTTTTTTTACAATCATAAGCTAGGAGGTTTATAGAGAGAGTTTTCTAGGTTTATAGTTTGTAGACCGAGCAAGACGGTCAAGTCATGTCATATATATTATTATGCCATCATTCTAATAAGATGATTTTCCTAATTCATGTCACGACACACTTGAGATCTTCATGGGTTGTAACGAATGTCAATATTCATAGTCAGATTCAGATCCCCTACAGTTTGACTTTCTGAAAAGACAATAAATTCTACAACTGTTGAAAGGTATGACAACGAGGAACTCATAATACTGGAATTGTAGAGAAAACAAATTGTTCGACTTTGCTGGATTTTAAATAATGAGTTTGATGGTGAGATGCTGATATATCTAGTACTACTACAATTATTAATACTTCACTCACATACACACACACACACACACACACACACACACACACACACACACAGAAGATGAAACAATAATGGTCATTCTGATGCAGTCAAGTGGATATGCAGAAATACAATGTGATGCAGAATATAGTTAACTGACCTACATAAGCTTCTGAAATGTAGATTTTTTTTTCTCAAACAAAGCCAAATAATGGACAATGTAAAAGACAGCATTTTGGAATTATAAATGTCTCTGAATCTGGAAAGTTTTCCAATTATGGCAGTTATGCATCAGACCCACTGAAAGTAAAGTACCAGAGTCTAGGAATCGGTTCATAATAGTCTATCTTCATTTCAGTCAGATTATTTAGATTGCATTACGTTTCAATAAGAACAATAAATAGTCAATATGTCCATTCATGCTACCTGATGGAAATGCTGGAAAAAGACTGCTTCATGTGAAAGAACCAATGGTGGGTTGCTGTCGGTTCGGACCAGTTCGCCCATACCGGTGGTGGGAATTTGCACCCACTCGCCAAACCAGCAGTGATGGCGATCTGTCCACGCCCCCAAACCGGTTCTCCGGTCGCCGCGGCTGGGAAAAAAACCCTGCGCATGTGCAGAGGGTCATTTGAGCGATGTGACAAGGGCAAAACGCGCACTTCTGTTGTGATGCGAACAGGTAGGGAAGGTAAGTGAAACCCACCCCTGGAAAGAACTATTGCTTATCCATTGTGTTGTGGCGGAGAGCATCGTCCTATGAATGGAGATATCTTTGAGTCTTTCTGTGTGTGAACTTCTTCTTAAACCTTAATATATGCAACAGCTGCCCAACTGGAAGCACTTTTCAACAGGTACTTGGCTTTCTATGCTATTAATTTGCAACAGCTTCATTTTCAGTGTGACAAATCCAGCCTAGTTTTCCTGTCGCACTTGCTAAATCTAGGTCAGAAATAAAAGGTCTAAGTGACTCTGTAAGGAAAAAAAAGAAAGCAGGTGGTGATTTTTCAAGCAGTTAATCGAAATCCGGTTAATTGCCTCTATTGTGCTCTCAAGGAAAGAGCTGGATAAAACGAGAAGCAAACTACTTAATAGTACCAGTGTGTATAAAGCATTTCCTCTGCTGTTTGTTCTGAGCCTAAGGGAGGAGGGAACCCTCTTTTTGGAAGGCTATACTGGTTTCAGTCATGAGACAATTCTCTGGACTGTACAGGAAAACTCAGCATATAGCCCCTCGCATCCTAGACATAAATTGTTTCAACTCCTACCCTCAAAACGACGCCAAAGAGCACTGCACACCAAGACAACTAGACACAAGAACAGTTTTTTCCTGAATGCCATCACTCTACTAAACAAATAATTCCCTCACCACTGTCAAACTATTCACTAGGCTGCATTACTATTACTATTAGTCTTTTCATCATTCCTATCACGCATCTCCTCCCACTTATGACTGTATGACTGTAACTTGTTGTTTGTATCCTTACGATTTATATTAATATTGTTTCCTGATTGCTTATTTGAACCCTATGACAATCATTAAGTGTTGTACCTTATGATTCTTGACAAATGTATCTTTTTAATGTAAATTGAGAGCATATGCACCAAAGACAAATTCCTTGTGTGTGCAATCACACTTGGCCAATAAAGAATTCTATTCTATTCTATTCTATTCTATTCTATTCTATTCTATTCTATTCTATTCTATTCTATTCTATTCTATTCTAGTGGAGTAATGTTGTGCTGTATTCTTTCAGTTTAAACAGCCATAAGGAAAAGGGGGGGAAATCTACACCTAATCTCTGAACTCATCACCAGTGGAGTGGAGGGGGACAAATAAATAACTATTCCTTTCCAAGATTTGTTTTCCCCAAAAATCTTCCCATGATTAACGTTTTTTTTCCCTTTTTCATGTAATTTAAACTTTATTTATGCCATCTTAAACCATGATAGTATTCTCAGTACTATATGTATGGATCATTGCTTTGCCCAATGAATCAATTAGTTGAGATCCAAAAGTTGGGATACCCTTTAGTGGGGCTGCAGCTGCTAAGAAGAGCAGTGGACTGGTGTAGAGTAATACATGAGGGTTTTCATGAAACTTCTTTTATCATCATTAATACCTAAAATACTCAAGAACATATGACACAGCTGCAGTGCTACAGCAATCTATCTGTCTAGACGAGGTGAGAAAAGGAAAAATATTGAAGCATTTATTTCTTTCAAAAGAAAAATATGAGAACATGATCACTTTCTTCCAGGCTACAGGTTGAATGAACGCTTTGCCCCTCTTCGTTTTGCTTGTTGGTTTGAATCAGTCCTGACTCCTGGTGATTACATGGACAAATTACCAGTAATGCAACTTTCTAGGCAACATTTTTGGGACATAGTTTGCTATTGTCTTCTTTGTAAGACTGTTCCTAGCTCAATTCCTTGACACTAAAAAAAAAAAAAAAAGATACTTGACACTCCTTAAAAACAGATACCAAAAGTAAAATGGGTGGTGGTTTTTTTTTTAGGGGGAGGGCTTTTTATCAAGATTCCTGAATAGGGCATACTGAAAACATTGAAATATTGAAATTCAGTTTGTCCTGGGCAGTTCAAATAAATTAAGTGCATATAAGCATGAAGAAAGGCTGAGCGATTAAATGTAATCTAATATTTGTGGAGTATACCAGTTGAGCATGGGGTACTAAGTGAGGCATCAGCATTTTTGTTTTATCAATGTAATAAATCACTATATCTTATAGCTTATATCAGCACAAAATGGCAAGTATTTATTAAAGTAGCAATACAACTATTCTGCTGGCATCAGGATTGGAAGGCTGGCTACCAAGAGAAATACCTATTATACATAATTAAGCCATTTACCTTACATATATGTAGGCATTTGTCACATGTGTGAATGTAACTAGAAAAAGTGGGAAGCAAGGCAGAGTCAATTATCAAAAGAAATTCAGAAAATGTTAAGAGCATTTAACATTTTCAATAATCAAGAAAATAGAGCTGTTATATATTTTTAACAAGTCCAATCAAGCTGTACAGTGATTTCTTTGTTGACAAATAAAAAAGTGGTGTGTTTTTTGTTATTATTTTCAAATAATAACATTTTTTTTTCAAATACCTGAATATTTAAATATGATATATGGCTTTGGCTTTATTTCCCAGTTTTAGACTTTTTCGTCAACTTAGCAGAGACATTCATTATCCTGTTTTAAAAAGTTGCTCTAGGATTCCTTTTAAAAGGCCATATTATCTGGGATACAGAGATATTTCACAAAACATGTAAAATTTCCATATGTCAGGATGAGGGAAAGGAATATAAGGGTAACATTTTAAAAAATCCGCATAAGCCCTGTTATTTTACATGTGTCAAAGGGCTGTCTTATTTGGCTGTCAACCTGCTTGCTTTATTTAACAATTAGTTTAATACACAACTCCTTTAGGACAAAAAGCAGAAGGGCTGCCAATTTTCTGTATGGTTGGTAGATCATTCATGGCTTCAGGCTAATGAGCACTCGTTCATTTCCCTGACCTCTTCCTGAAATGCCAGTAACAATATTTCAAGTGAGGTTCTAGAGTTGCAATCATCCATCCCTGGTTTCATGTTTCTAATTATTCCAAATGTATTCCAATCCAAATGAAGGAAATGTAGAGAAAGAATTCTTGTAAGAGGATAAGGGTTGCAGACTTGTTAATGAAAGACATGATAACGTAAGAGTAATAGTGGCCACAATGAAAATGAAATGATTCTGTCTCAGAAAAATCACAACAGGATACAGTTGCTATTAAAAGAATAGAATGAAATCTGATTACTGAAGGGAGAAAGCTACCGGTGTAAGTCGCATAACAGCAGGACAAACATTTAAAAATGCCAAGTTACATTGATGCTGCATTCTAAACATCTAAAGCAAAGCCAGCCATTTACTAAAATGCTACTGAGGATTCCTTACAGCAGCCTTTCTGAATCAACTTTGTTTTCTACCTTTAAGTACACATGGAATCCACAAAACAGATCAGAATTGGAGATTAAGACCATAGTACTGGCAAAAATCTAAACAAACAAACAAACAAATAAATCTAAAGCAAAATAAAATATGTTCATAGATGAGCCAAGAGACTGAGCTCAAACAGAATAAAATATTTAAGGGTGGTGTGGTGAGAGAAGTATATATAATGATGTGTGTGTGTGTGTGTGTGTGTGAGTGAGAGAGAGAGAGGGAGGGAGGGAGGGAGGGAGGGAGGGAGGGAGGGAGGGAGGGAGAGGGAGGAGGGAGGAGGGAGAGAGAGAGAGGGGGGGGGGTATTCACCACCCATTGTAAAAGGTAATAAAATGGCAGAAATACTCAGGGTTCCTTATGGAAAATTTTGCCCTGAGATTTCTCGAATTAACCAAAACAGTATTATTTCAGTGGGTATTTGGCTCTTAGTATAGTTTAGGTTATCAGATGCTTTTGAGGTTTTTTTAATTTGTTTGTTTATTGGAGATATCTCTCTCTCTCCTATTTTTTTGTGGGGGGGTATGATTTTGTACCCTACCTATATTCCTTGTTGATGTGGACAGGTTACAAATACTGTAAATAAGTAAATAAATGAAACCAAACCTGGTCCCATTCTGTTCAGGTTTTGAGTCACATGATATCAAAATATTGAAACCCCCAACCCCCGGACCGTGGGTCCCCAATGCCCAGGGTCCCCAACGCCCAGACCATGGCGCACTACTGGGCTGTGAGCCATTCAGAACTGGGCCACGGAAGCAACGGGCAAGCGTGCACATGCCCACTTGTGCAAACAGCAGGTGAGCATGTGTGCACAAAGTCCATTTGTTTGAGCGGTGGGCGTGCATGCCCCCCACTCACACGAATGGAGCTGTGCATGCGCGCCTACTGCTCATGCTGAACCATCTGCTCTTCCATCCCTCGGTCTGCAAAGCTGGAAAGGTTGGGGAACACTGTACTAGAGAATCCCTCTGCTCCATCTTATATATCCTTTACTTATCCAGTAAGTAAAAAAAAACTGGTGATAAATCTACCATTCTATAGATATTTAGTTTGAGGATAGATGCAGAAAAAGAATGAAACATGTTCTGTAATGTTCAATTGATTAAAAATCCCTCTATAATCAAAGTAAACATACATTATCAGAAACATGTCAGTTTTTAAAGAAGTTTACCATGATATACAATTTATCAAAATAATCAGAAGCCAATGTATAGCTGAATCTCAGGACATGATTGTCATGTGGCTTACAGGGTTTAGATGCACACATTGACTTTTTCAGAATTTCCAGAGTTATATAGTATCTAATTCCTTATTTCTCATATACTTTGCATGGGCCCCATGACTGGCATGGTTCTCAAGTTGGATATCATTGCTTATATTTTAAAAAATAAGTAAAATATAGAAGCTGTGTTCAGTATAAATATTGTGTCAACTATAAGTCCCCATACCTACTATTTGCTAAGTTTAAGATAGGTTGATGGATAAAAAGTTCTTTTTTTAAGTAAGTACTTCACCAAATTTTATTTTAGCCTATCACTAGTAATTATTACCAAACAGCCAGGTACATAGGCAGCCTACTCTATGTTTCACAGTGTACACAAACAGAGTCATATACAGAGAAATAAAATCTTTTGTTATATAAAGAAAAATAGAGATCCATCCTAAGGCCAATGTCAGTATTAATAGACCACACTGTTAGCATTTCTTGATATTATTTCCAAATCAGTTGAAAGTTCGGAAAAAATTATGTAAGGGGGCTCAGGAATGTGCATATTTTGTTTATTGTAAAAAAATATCAATTAACATTACAGATGAGACAATAATCATGATTTTTCTAATAATAACTAAAATGGTAGCATCAAGATTCCACAGAAAGATAGGTAATGTCTCTGGCTAGACATTACATAATGTAGAAACTGTATAACTAGATCTTACTGTAATTTTAATCTATTTTAATCAGCTTTCACATAAACATGTGTAGACATCTGGATTTATCTTTTATATTGATGTAAATAAGCCATTCATATGTGCCTATGGTGCTGTAAATTATTTATTAGCCAATTAAGTATCTAATGAGTTTCAAGATGGGTGCTCTTCATCTCAAATAGAATAAAATCTGGTCTGAGTTTTTATTCATAAATCTTTATAAGCTTACTTATTTCAGTTTTAAAAAACTCTAACAAACAACAGTTCTGCATAGATCTTTCTACAAGCTACATAAAATTCTAGCTCTGGACAACCTAGGTATATTTTGAATATATTTTCTTGTTGCCTGGAATATTAATATCTTGACTTTCAATTTTAATGTGTAGGGTGAAGTAAGAATAATGAAACAACTTGAAAACAGAACCAGTAATATAAAACCTCATAATAGCATTTATCAAATCGTAATACAAATTCAATAAAACATTAGATCAATAAAAACAGTAGAAAACAACAATAAAATCGCTGTAATACATGGCAAAGATAAAATCTTCTAGCAACAGTAAAAAGCATAAGTAATCATTAAAGCATCAGCCCATAAAGTAGTTTAATCTACTGTCTGAACTCAGCAAAACTTGCGCTAGTCCAATGTTCCTAAGGTGCAGGTCTTCTTTCAGACATCACAGCTGCCTAACATCTAAAGGTCTGGAAAAGGTGTTTTAATACTGATCTTGAAAGTTGTAATACTTAATTTTTTTTCTTCCTTATTTTTACCTGTGGCTAAAATTACATTTGTGAGTTTCTGCATTCAGCAGTTTCTTTAAAAAGGTTATCTTTAGGTGGAATAGCTCTTCATGAAACTTGCATCAAAGTTTAATATTGCAAACAGTTGATAACATGTTCAAAACTTCACAAGCAGACCAGTTATTTGGGCTCTCAAAGAAATGATTTTTGAAGCAGATGCAATTGTTAGTGATTCAGTTCAGAGGTCACTTGTTTCATATGGACTTTGTAGTACTATTGATAGGATTGCAAGAGAGGTAGGATCTCCTAGAGACACAGCTCATTGAACTAATGTTATCATTTAGCAAATTACAAGTTGCTATGACTATTAATTATATGACTACTACACTTTTCAAATTTAATCATATAGATTCCATAAAATACTTCACGTGTGCCGCATATTCTATCATATTAATAATTAATTTCTAGAGTAAGAAATCTTGATTTCAATCTAGAATGTTCCTCTCCTACTGGATAGCTAGAGTACTCACTTATTTTGGCTGAAAAGGAATTCAACAGAAAAAAGAATTCAGACAATAGGGCTTTCATAGAAGGTATAGTCTAATAAAATAATTTTCAAGTAAAATTTGTCTGTAACCTAACCTACAGTCTATAGTCTACAATCCATATACATTACCTATATGGCTCTTGGCTAGCCTTTCTAAATTAAACATTTTATAACACTTTCATTAGCAGACTTAGTATTTACAGCCTCACATACATACATGCAATTTCATGATGTGAATCATGTGAGAAACAAGAATTATTTTATATTGTGATGCTTATGCATGTAGAATGGTTACATAAACTCCTTTTACACACCTGCTTCAGCATGCAATGCAAAAATTGTCATAGAAGTTAGGATTTTTTTTTTTGTAAAACCCAAAATAATAGGTTGATATTACACTGACAATCAATTTGATCTAGTGATAAAGCATTGGGTTAGAAACCAGGAAACTGTGATTTTTTAGTCCCACCTTGTCACGTAGTGAATATTGTTAGTTGTATGTCTATGCAGGATGATGCACCCCTATCTAATATTATGGTACATTCCAATACAGGCAGAACACGTGATATGATGTTCTTTGCGCATGTGTGCATTCCTAAACCACCATTAATTCTCTTCTGACTTAGCTGTTGACCTGAACAGTCGTGTTTTCTTAGCAAAATGTAGTTTATTCAAGATTTATTGTTTTTGTACTGAAATAAATATTTTCTATTAGACTTTTAATCTCGGCTTTATTTCTAACTGTCTGAATTCCAATAAAAGATCTAAATCGCCTCTATGAGATATTTATTCTCACCTCAACACGCCTTGAGTATGAAACCAGTAGGTGACCTTGGACCAGTCACATTCTGTCAGCCCTAAGAAGGAGGCAATGGTTGTGCTTCTGAAAAACATTGCCAAGAAAACTATAGGGATTTGTCCAGACAGTCTTCAAAAATCAGACACAATTAAATAGGGAAAAAAAGTATTGGTTTATATCTAATGCTAGAAAAATAGGACCATATAATCTTCAGGAAAGTGACTACAGCATATGAGCAGGGAGGCTGTTATCCTCATAATGTATAATGTCAGAGTAATATGTGAGAATGTATGATAAATTACAAAAGAACTAAGCCTTTGAACTCCAAAATCAAGGTCTGCCTTTTGGGGGATGGGGGAGGGAATGAGACACCTTGGACTTGTGACTAGAATAACCACAGGGAGAGAGGAACCTGTATGTGTCTCCTTCGTTTGCAACTGAAATGCAAATATGACTTTTCAATGATGGCTATGTAAAAATAGCACATAGATCGCTCAAGACGTCGCGTTCTTGTTTCAGTTCATTTTGAAGACAGAAAAATAGAAAGCACTATTTTAAAAACGCAGATAAAAATACTATTTAAAAAACAAACAAACAGTCAAAGCATTCGGTGAGTGTGTGTGTATGTGTGTGTGTGTGTGTGCGCGCGCGCATGCACAAGAGAGACAGAAGAAGAAATGAAAAAAAAACCTATTTTAAAATTGGAGTTAAATCTTACCAGTTAAAAAGAACAAGAAAAAGAAGAATGGGGGATAGGAAGGAATAAGAGGCCAGTCTATTGTGTTTTCTTGAAAGCATCCAGGGGCAAAAAAGAGAATCTAAATATTTGAAAAATTGGTATGAAACATATTTGGCTTCTGGCATTTTCTTTGTATATTTTTAATACACAAATATAGTTTTTAGCTACAGGCTTTTGTTCAAATTGACATTATGTAGATTGCTTGAGTACCAAATGTCCAGCAGCTGCATTAAAAGAAGAAAAGGCAAGGATAGTTATGTTGGCATGAGCGGTGTATGCATAAAGCTATTTTACGGCAAAGCTGCTTTTAGACAGCCAAATACCACACACCGCTCTTATGGCTAGCCTTAGAAAAATGTAAGAATCCGTTTCCTATTTTCTGCTCTGCATTCTGGGTGTTGTTTCCTCTCCCTCTCCCTCCCTTTTCTCTTTTTATAGGCCAGCTCATTTCTTCACTGTGAAATACCTTAAAAGGTAACACAGCATTCTGACTCGGGCAATAATTTATTACCCCAGTTAATCTTGTAAAATTGCCCTCTGGATGTAATAATTTGTTATTCTTTTATTAGGCCTTCTTCTACATACCATGTTTATCATAAAGATGTCACCATTGTGATGCCTGGCAACCCAGGACAATTTTCTGGTGGTGTTTGCATACATTTTCCTGGGGGAGAGATCTGCTCCGTCCCTGCTTGGGAGAGCTGTCAGTGTATTCTGATGTATGAGGAATAAAAGGAGCGCCTGCTGCAGACTCCAATAAGCCAGAGTCACAAGCTGAAAGCGGTGACTTGGGCATCACTATCCCGAGTTTGAAAATGTGTCAATTATCAGATGGACCGCCTAAGGGGATCGCCTGGGCCTAGGTCATAAAACCATCAGCACTGGGGAGGGGGCAGAATTGATGAGGAAGTAAGTTGCATTAATTGATAACAAGCTGGCCTTGGTGTCACTTTAAGCAGCAACTTGACAGTCTCCTGCTCTCAGAAGCTTTATTTTGACAGAAATTAAATAATAATAATAATCCTATGCAAAGCAGTGCTCTCCTTCTTATCACTAAAGCCTCCCTATCCAAGACACAAGCCATTATTTGACACACACTTTAGGCATTACCTTAAAATGGGTTTTTGGACTAGTGGAAATGAAAATGAAATCAGGCTAATATTTTATAGCCATTTGCTTATTATTGAAATTCTCAATATTGCTGTGAAACTGTTTGCGTGTGCAAAGCAGCAGGGACCACTTAGGCCTGTAGCCCCAGGCCTGATTCATAAAAGCTTTATATGCCATTTATGTAGGTTTCTGTGGCGTTTATTCATAAAATGGAGGTAATATATATTTTTGCTCTTATGGGTATTGTGTATGTGTGTGTGTTTTATGTATATGTATGCATTCAGCTCACTGCCTTGCTGAAATGAAGGGCTCAGGGATGGCTTTGATTCAGATAATAATAGGGATAATAAGAGTAATAATTGCAGTATTGTTATTTAGAAATAAATAGAACTCTTTGGCCTCTGTTGTTGGATAAAAAATTATATCTACAATTGAATTAATCAAAGCCACTTCCTGTCCAGACAAAGCTTTGACATAGTTATCTAGGAGTAAATCTCATTGAATATTGAGCAGATTGAACAATAAAAATGCTTTGAATGCATTTAGTCATGAACTAATAATGCAAATAATGAATAGATTTTCATCAACTAATTTCAGGAATATGTCTTCATTTCTATCCATTTTTAGAAAAGCTTAAATTTCATAATTTATATATTGCTAAGATATTCCAACATCTATCAAAAGTTGTATCTACCCTTTCTTCAATGTCCATCCACTCTGCTGGGTGTTCTCACATTTCCTCTGTTTGTTTCATTCCCACAACCATCTTGGGAATTAGAGTCCACTAAAAAAAAAGACTAAACAAACAAAAGATTTAGAAAAAAAGCTCTTCATGTTTTAAAGGTAATTAGAGGTTAGTATCCCAGTCTTATTTTTGGCAGCAGAACAGCTGTTTCTACAATATTTGAACTGTAGAGTTCCTAGGATCTCTATAGCTATCATTCATCAGCAACTTGCCTATTTCGTTTGATGAACAAATTCAAGCCCAATATTTTTTCCCATCGCTTTACACTAAATCACTTGTGTTGCATCCCCCTAAGAGGCATATACATGCTGCAGCATGTATATGCACATGAAAGAATAATCACATGTATAGATACTTTTTTCATAGGCAGATTCCCAACCCAACCAATTATATAACATTATATACAAATTGCTCCTAGAAGCACGAAGCTGAAGACACCAGCCTGATGATGATGAATGAGACTTTGTCGAAACCTCGCCAAGACACTTCCAATTTCATGCGGGAGAAAACCCGAATAACCAAAGACCTACATACAAACACCAGCGAAAATTCCCAACCCAACCAATTGCCGCCACCCCTCCATTTTGTGGTTTGAAACCATAACTGATACAAAGGAGAAGTAAATAAGGGGAGTGGTATTTTTCCCCTTGAGATGTCTGCTGGATTGTAGGATTTGTTTTGTTTTTAGAGTAATGTAATTATATGCAGCATGGGCAGTGGCTGAGCCACCCTGGTGAAAATTATGAGTAGACACTGTATCTCATTTGAAAGGCCCCAGGTTAGGAAACACTATTTCTATATATTAGAGGCCCATTCAAACCGTAATGTGAACACATGTAGTCCAAAGCCCAAAATTTAGCCTTTTTCTTTGGCATGTTATAGTCAGATAACATGAGTTGTATTCCAAGAGATCTGCATATCATCTCATTGACAAAGAATTAGCAGAAAACTTTTTTTAAATTAAATGATAAAAAAGATATAACATATATAAACCTGGGTACTTAAGTTGATATTGTTTTTCTGTTTTTCACCTCTTATCCATGTGCTCTTCCTGGACTGTTCTTGCTTGTCAATTTGAAAAATGATTATGACAGAAGTTCCTTCATCATGTTTTTCCTCGAAGTTTAACTAAAGCAGTGGTAGACAGTCAAGGAGGATGTAGACTTCTAGACAGATGGCTGGATAATGAAAGATTATCTTTAAACGCCATCTGATATTTATACTGAACTTTTCTTTTCCTTTGAAAAGAATGCAGAAGCTACTTTTCCCAATCAAATTAAAAGAGAATTCATTTCTGCACAGCTATACCCGATCTAAGCAATCTAAGGATGGTATGAATTGTGCCGTTTTCTAAGAACAAGTTTAATTTTTATATTGAATAAAAATGGTGCAAATTGACAAAATCACAGTATAACAACTAACGAATATGGTTACTGTTTTATAAAATATTGCTATCACTTTCTTTTACTTAAACTTGCAAGATTTCTTTGAATTTCTACCAAAGACTAATAGAAAATGATGTTTGATGGTGCTTAAATGTAAAGTGTGTCATTTTATAAAGCATTGGACTCGTTTTAAGTTTTTTTTTTAACCTCTTGACATGTGTCACAATTTAGAATTCTGCTCTCATGGGATGAACGCCAGATTATATGGTATAGTATTTTTATCCTCTGTATTTTCACCGTAGAAGCATACAACATCAAAGAAGAGGGAGATCACTCACATCAGCAGAAGATGAAATAGGACTATAATATGCTTGCTTTGATCTTTCCTTCTAATAATTATCTTGGCTACATGCATATACTGAAAGTAAGATTTGAATTAATAAAGGCAACAGATCCTAGCAAATGTAAGAAGGGTCTTTGAATACTAACATGGACTATCTTTAACAAGATAAACTGCAATTGAGCTTACAAACTTGTAGATTTTTCTTTTAAAGGTTATAATCCTGACATGTTATTCCTCTATGAATTTGCTAGCACTATGTTCAGCTACAGCTATATGTGCACAGAAGACATTGTTGCTTCAGAGTCCCTCTGTATTATATAGCATTTAGCTAACATTAATTCAATTTAGTTAAAACACAAATTCCATATCTAGGGGAAATATCTCTGAAAATCTAATATTGAAATGAGACACTAGAGTATGTCACTGCTTTTATGAGTTACAGTGAAGCTTACCAGAGCCACCTAGCTAGCTACTATTTGAAAAGTATGCTTAGATATCTATATATTCTAATCAAGCAGATTTTTTTTCTGTTGTCTCTACATTGTAACTAGCATAGCTTTATAAATAAACATATTTATATCAAGTTTTAAATATACAATCTATTTGCATTGTGTTTTAGTATACAAACCTATTCTAATATTACTCTAAGAAAGGCATAATCCTTACAGGAAAAATAGGTCAAACATTCCATACCTCTGAAAATATTATATTTATGGATTATATTACTTTTTAAAATCATTTTTGCTCTAAAAATATTACTTCTTTTTTGTTTGATTGTTCAGATCTTTCTCTTGTGCATGTAAAAATAAAAATCTAAGCAAAGTGGACATGTTTTTAAAATCACAGATTAACACTGCCTGACAAAAATGAAGTGTGAGGCAATTGCTATCAGGATATGAATAATTATTACATTTTTGTTTCAAAGCTGATAGTAGTTATTGACTACTTGCATATGGATTGATATCTGGCAGTAGTAAGTCAGGAATATGCTATTGGCTTTCATAGGCATATAGTTCTGAATTCTGTACATAAGATAAATGATTAATCCACTATAGAGATTGACTTGGAAGACAGCGTGGATTAAAAATGTGTCTTCTCTTAATACAATGAATGCAAGTCTCCAAAAATTCTTTGAAGAGACCCTTTCTATTAAACAGCACAGGGTGCTGTTTTCCTTCCTATACCAACCAAAGGTTAAGAAATGTTCTTTTAATATGAGGTTACCAGGGCATCAATGTAACAGGCCAATGTGCAGAAAGAAAGCGCTTTGAAGAAAGGCTCTTCACCTCGACAAGAAACTCACTCTCTTTAATCTTCTGACTTACATGTCAGTGGACAGGGAGTCATGAGGGAGAAAGGTTTGAATCAGGCAGAAGGCTGGCAATAGCTTTGTTAGAGGACTGTGCACTTCTAATTGAAGCAAAAGTTAGAACTAAACACTCCATGCATTCCAGTGTTCAGCCGGATAGAGGAGCAAAAGGGAACATTTTTTGAGCAGGTGTAACAGCAGCAGCAGCAGAGACATTCCAACAAAGAACTCGTGTTGTACTAAAAGTCAGATATTTACAGAGACATAAAAAGTGCCTTGGCAATCCTAATTGGCCCTTTGCCCTGGGTCTCAAATGTTCTCAGTAGCTCATAGCCTTGCCAACCCAAATTCAGAACTCTGGAGTGTTTTTTCCCCATCAGACTTGCCAAGTTCTTTATAGCTGAAAGAAAAATAAAATAAAAGAATAAGGTCACTGTAGTTAGACAGCATTGGGAGACCTTCCTCTATAAGCAAATTAGATACAAAACAAACAAAGAAAACAAAACAATCAACACACCTTGAATGGCTATTGCACGGCCAGTCCACCCTGATAAACAACATCTAACAGTGGTATACATGGATTTAGATTCCCATCGAGTAGCTTCACCAGAGATGTTAGATTAGAGTAAGACTGATCTGTGTCAGTGTGAATCAGGCTGGAAAGTTTACTTGTATTGCTTGGGCTTTAAAAGGTAATTCAGCTTAAATGAAGCTTTTTTTTAACACTGTCAAGTGGTGTTCAAGACTTGAATTTTTTTTCCTGAGCTGCATTAAATGACTGCAGTGCCATTAAAAGACAACAATGAAAATAATCAAAATAATTGTGGTAAGCAAAATAATTCAATTCGATTTTAGACAAACTTTTATTGCATGGAATAAATTGCATGGAATTGTGAATAATGTGAAATTACCTAAAAAGCTCATTCTTTATATATCAGTGCAGGAAAAATATGATTAGATGTTAGAAAATGATGCCAAGGAGCACTTTAGAACTTAGAGTGATTTCATTTATTGTAAAATATATGATTCGACATTTATGTTAGTAATTGTTTAGTGCACATATTTTGTTT